>CM066033.1:571023853-571552796 GCA_033557465.1 Ichthyophis bannanicus
AACAGGTGTTCTCCAGGAGCAGCAGGAATCAGTCCTCACAACCCTCCCTCCTCCCCTTGGAGTTGCAGTTGTACATAATTTGTTTTACATTTTTGTGTGCTGTTCTTAGCTATGTCATTTGACTGAGGTAAGATGGCACCTTTAGGCGGGAAGGGAACCGCGCATGCGTGCCAGCATTCCCAAAGGCTTTCATGGAAAGCTGGGGACATGCTCCGCTGGGGCTTCATCGGCGCCGATGACGCCCAAATGTGAGGACTGATTCCTGCTGCTTCTGGAGAACACCTGTTACAGGTGAGTAACTACTCTTTTTTTTTTTTTTTCCCCTGGGGTCATTGACTCTGGCCGGATGTTTCCCACCATGTCTCCCGGTGGGTTCAAAATGTGTGACCGCTGCAGTCAAACCATGCCTGTTACAGGCATCCACGAGAGCTGCCTATGCTGCCTCTGCCCGGACCATGACAGTGCGACCTGTGCCAGGACATGACTCCAAAAACCAACAAGAAAGGTCAGAGTTGCAGGAGTGGATGTTTCTGCGGTGCGACTCAGCCCCAGCTTCCCCGACACTGAGCCCCAAGCTGAGCAGCTCCTCTGTAAAGACCCTGAACCCCGGGAAGAAAAAGAAAAAAACCTCAGTCCACCAGTGAAATTCAGTAAGGTCCCGCAGCGGGACACGGGTAACTCCGAGCAGCGCCTCCTTAAGGTCTCTGAGAAGGCGACTGTGCAAGGCTCCTCGAGGCTGTGGTCCTAGTTGAGGATGCACTCACGAGAGTGCCGGTATCAGACCCAACGCTCTCTGCGCCCACGCTGACAGCTGCAGAGCCTTTTGGCATTGAATCCAGAATGGCGGCCCTGGAGCAGAATATCTCTGCCATCCTGGCCTTGCAGCAATCAGTGATGTCTGGTTCATCCGCATCATTTGCACTGACAACTGGGCCCCTGACTGCGGGGGAATCCCTGGGCATCAAGCCAGGCTGCTAGGCCTCGGGCAAGCCCTCTTCACCGATCAAGGTCCTGATCTTGGTCCCGATCTTCAGGTGTCTGGTCCTCCCCAGACAGTTTCTGGAAGTCTGACCCACTGGGGGACCCTGGTTCCTCGGGGCCGGCCTCAAGGTGCGGGAATTACGAGCCTTAGAGTCCTTGATGTGCTCCCGCTCTGACTGGGAGACCAACGTAAATGCCTCCCCTCTCAGCATAGATGTCCCTTTGGAGCAGTCTCCCCCAGAGGCCTGGTGCCATTCCCCTTCCAAGGACGTGGCCTTCCACAACTTTGTCCAGGATATGGCCTGGGCCCTCTCTATCCCGACGAATCAGAGGAGGATCTGCGCACCGAAGAACTAGAGATCCTCCATAATGAGTCCCCACCAAAGGAGATTTACAGTGCTGGTACAACCCATCCTCGAGCAGCTGTTCCTGCAGATGTGGGAGACCCCGGCCTCTGTGCCGGTGGTCAGCCAACACCTCAACGCCATCTACCGTGTCAAGAAGGGCCCAGGTTTCTAAAAGTCCCAACTCCCGCATAAACCCATGGTCGTGGAGTCATCTATGCAAAAACTTTAAAAGCCAGAAGAATTACTTTTCTGTTCCCCTGGGCAGAGAGGCCTGAGCCCTCGCCGCCAGTGCTTCCAAGGATTCTGTGCTGGGCTGTAGGATGCAGGCCTATGAGTTTGTATGTAGGCATGTACCTCAAAGGCCTCATCCAAGAACTGGTGGGCTTCTCTGCAGGCCTCGCCGGGGAACCCCTGCAGAGGTTCCAAGCCCTGACAGTCGGGATCCGGGACTGTTCAAAGTTCCTATCCCATGCCACCTACGATGTGTTTGAATCAGCAGCCCAAGTAGCAGCAGTGAGCATCGGGGCCTGGCACCAGGCCTGGTTGCATACCTACGACCCTGAGGGAGGAGTAGCCTAGTGTATGGGGCACGTTGCCGAGGGCTGAGGGTTCGAATCCCACTGGAGGACAGCAACCTCAGGCTGGAGAGACTGGGGTTTCTAGTCCCACAGGTGCTCCTTGTGGCCTTCGGCAAGTCACTTAACCCTCCTTTGCCTCAGGTACATAACATAGATTGTGAGCTCTCCGGGGACAAGGGAAATATATACCATATTGTTTGTTTGTTTATTAGGATGCTTAATATACCACTCATCACAACAGCGTCTGAGCGGTTTACAACAAAAAAAGGCTGCTGAAGGTAGAAAAGAACGCCATTATTTGATAGGATAGAAAAGAATTAAAAAGAGATTAAGAAAAAAAAGAATGTAGGAGAGGCAACAGGAGAAGATGGACTAGCGAGCATCACCGGGGGGGAGGGGAGAGAGGGGAGATTGGAGGAGGAAGGTCAAAAGCTAGACAGAATAGGTGGGTTTTTAAGTTTGCCTGGTATATATTGTGACCCGGTGAAAAGCAGTATATAAGCATTGCTAAAATAAATAACAATGGGTGCAAGAGAAATTGCTAGATGTCCCCTGTACCGGGGAAAACGTGTTTGGCAAGCCCATGGCCGACAAGGCGGTGGAGATAGAGGCTGAGGGCATGACCAGGCAGAGACTCTCGAGGAAGACCTCGACCCTCTCTGGAAGAAACCATCAGGAAAAAGACCACCTTTCCCGTGGAAAAAGGGGTCTTTTCATCAGGGTCAGTGCCGACCCTTATAGGGGCAACAGCAACAGGGCCCCCAGCCCAAGAACCAGGGCTATGGACCGAGGAAGCCAAAGGCTCAGAAGCCTCAGCCACCAGCTCCCACCTAGCCTGGGGGAGCTTTTGACTCCTAGGGCAGGGTCTCCTCTCCCCGTGAGACCCTTCCCAGCCCACTGGGGGCCTCCTGGTGCTCTTTGCCTACAGGTGGGCAAGGGTCACCACAGAGCATTTTTCTTGCTCTCTTACCTCTTCTAATCCAACAATACCCGGTTTTAGTATATATCTATGCAGATGATATTCTCCTTTTCCATACTTCCCCAGTTCACATTGACATTACACAGTTTAATGATTCTCTCTCATATTGCCATTTGGCTTTCCTCCAATTTCCTCCATCTGAATCCATCAAAATCTACAGCCAGTTAGGTTTCTTTGAGTACCCCCTGCCCAATGATTATGCCTCAAATTAATTCCACTTCTATCCCTCTCATTTCTTCCTTCCGTTATTTAGGTGTAACTTTGGATTCTTCTCTCTCTTTTCACAATCATGTATCAAATCTCACTCGCCGTTCGTTCTTTGCATTGCGGCAAATCAGATCAGTTCGTTCCATTTTGCCTCCTGACTCTCTTATCACTCTCGTGTTAGCCTTGGTTATGAGTAGATTAGATTACTGCAACGTGGTTCTAGCAAATCTGCCATCCTACCAGCTCCAACACCTCCAGCTATTGCAGAATACAGCCGCCTGTTTTATCTTCCATGCTCAGAGATCCGATCACGTCACGCCTCTCCTTCGTCTTCACTGGCTGCCACTCTGTTATAGGTTCCAATACAAGATTCTCATTCTGACACATAGGGTCATTCACACATCGAACCCACTCTACTTAGCAAATCTCATCTCTCTACACACGCCTTCCTGTCAACTTCGTTCATTACACGCTAACCGACTTTCCTTGCCTTCCCCATCGCAGGCTCACTTGGAACAAACCCGTCATGCCGCATTCTTTTTCCTCAGACCCTCACTCTGGACCATACTACCATCTTCCCTCCGGCTGGAACCCTCATATCAAAATTTGAGTCTCAGGTTGACGGCCTTGGAGAGCAGCTTGGCTGCCTTTATGGAGCAGCAGTGGGTACTGATCGCCGCTTTCACCGGTGCATCTGCCCCGACCACCGGGACCTCGACGTCCAAGTCGACCCCGGAGGCCGAGCCGATCCTCGAGTCGATGCGGTCTCGAGTCTATCCTCGGCCAAGGTCCCCCTCAGCCTCTCGCTTGGGGCCGAGGTCATCGACGCCGGTGCCCTCGGCGTCAGGGCGGATGGCATCAATGCCCGCCTGGTCGGAGCCACTCCATTCCTCCTCAGAGGGGTCCGAGTGGGAGACGGAGGACGAGGAGTCCCCGGACACTTTCTGGACCCGGTGCATCCCATCGGACTCACCGGAGTCCGAGCCTCGGAGACGGTCCCCAACAGAGGATACCCGGTTCTCAGACTTCGTGAGAGACATGGCCAAGGCCTTGGCCTTCCCCGCGGATCCCGAGGAGGAGCCTCGAGCCAAGGAGCTCGAGGTCCTCCAGTATGACTCTCCGCCTATGGAGACCTTTACTGTACCGGTTCCTCTGATGCTGGAATGGCTGCTCTTCTGCATGTGGGAGGCACCGGCCTCTGTGCCGGTTCTCAGCAAACGGATAGATTCCATTTATCGAGTCCGTAAGAGCCCTGGGTTCCAGAAGGCACAGCTGCCGCACCACTCCATGGTTGTGGAATCGGCCATGCATCATCTGAAGAGTCAGAAGATGCACTTCTTGGTGCCCCCGGCCGGGAGGCCCGGAACCTGGATGCCCTTGGTAGAAAGTGCTTCCAGGGCTCTATGCTGGCTTGCCGTGTCCAGACTTACCAGCTGTACATGGACATGTACCTCCAGGACCTGGCAAAGGAGATTGCCGGGTTCTCAGCTGGCCTCTCTGAGGAACCTTTGCAGAGGTTTAAGGCTTTGTCATCCGGGATTCGAGAGTGCTCAACGTTTATATCTCGAGCAGCCTATGATGGCTTTGAGGCTTCGGCTCAAGTAGCCACGGCCGGCATCGGTGCACGCCGTCAGGCCTGGCTACAGTCATCGGACCTCAAGCCATGGATACAGGACAAGTTGGTCGATGTCCCTTGCCGAGGGGAGAACCTTTTTGGCAAACCCATGGCTGAAAAGGCTGCAGAACTTGAGTCTGAGACTCTCACCAGGACAAGGCTGTCCAGGAAAACATCTGCCCCTTCTCAGAAGAAGAAGGACTCGGGGGGGGGGAGCCCTTTTACCCGAGGAAGGCTACTGCCTACAAATCCTACCCTCAATTTCAGGCCTCTACATCTCTCCATCAGGGTCAGCAGGCCAAGGGGCAGGGGCATGGGCCCTGTAGGCAGAAAGCCCCCAAGCCTTCAGCTCCGGCTCGTGCACAGCAGAGAGTGAGGTTTTGACTCCCACTGCATAGCCTCTCCTCCTCAGCTGGCTTCTCTCAGCACAGGAGGCCGGCTGACACTGTACGTCCACAGGTGGTCAGCCATAACAGGGGATACCTGGGTGTTGAGCATAGTCTAAAAGGGCTATTTGCTCCACTTCAACCAGTTACCCCCCTCCTATTTTCCATGGGAGCCTCCAATACTCCCTCTGCACAGGAACCTCCTCCTTCAGGAGTTGGCAAATCTTCTACAGGAGCAGGCGGTGGAACCAGTGCCTCTCCACCTGATAGGGTGAGGCTTCTATTCCAGGTACTTTCTGGCACCAAAAAGGACTGGAGGCCTCAGGCCCATCCTAGACTTGCGAAATTTCAACAAGTTGGCGGAGGAGACAGGGACAGTGCTTTCGGACAGGCGGTACTCCGTAATCTCTTTGAGGTTTAGGCAACTCCTACCCTCCGACCCTTGTGTTGGGCTACCGTATGGGGGCGTTCTCAGAAAGGATTCTTTCACGGATGCTGATGCTCTAGAGGGAGCTTATTTTTCAGCTTGGGTTCCCGGTAGCCTGTAGCTGGGGAGTCCTATATGTGAGGACTGACTTCCTGCTTGGTCCTGGAGAAAGAGTAGCTACTCACTTGTAACAGGTGTTCTCCAGGAGCAGCAGGAATCAGTCCTCATGACCCTCCTTCCTCCCCTTGAAGTTGCAGTCATATGATTCATTTTGTTTTTGCTGTCTTTATGTCATCAGACTGAGCAAGATGGCACCCTTGGGCGGGAAGGGGACCGCGCATGCGTGCTGCATTCCCAAAGGCTTTCTTTGAAAGCTGGGGAAATGCTCCGCACGAGGGCTCCGTCGGTGCCGACGTCGCCCATATGTGAGGACTGATGCCTGCTGCTCCTGGAGAACACCTGTTACAGGTGAGTAACTACTCTTTACTGATGAGCATTCTTGGTGCCTCAAGTGTCTACGCCCCGACCACGATGTCGATTCCTGCTTCTCCTGTCAGCATATGACTTTCAGAGGTTGGAAGAACTGAGACAAACAGAAGGCTAAGCTGTTTCCATCAGACTCGGCTCCATAAAAGTCTTCCCATGCCTCTCAAACCTCTCCAGCAAAGGAAAAGCATCGCTCAGAGTCACCAGCACTTAAGAAGACAGCGGCTTCGTCATAGACTTCAGGTCAACGTCAACTTCCGACACAGAGCATCGGCATCTCCATTCTTCGCATTCCGATGCAGACCATTCATTCAAACAATACCTGCGGGAGGCATCTCCCTCCAAAGCTATACAGGGGCTCGGGGATGCCCCCGAGGTCCAATCCTTGGTGGACCTCCTGATACAGGCATCAGGTGTTGTGGCCCACACATCTGTGTCTAGAGTCTCACCTCCCCCGGTACCATCACTGAATGACCGTGTCATGCTATTGAGCATAGCATCGCTAAACTCTTAGCCGATGACTTTGGAGGCTCCACAGCTGGCACCAGTACCAATATCTCAACAGCCATCGGTACTCTGCCACAGGTATCCCTGGCTTCACAGGGCTTGGAGCAGCTGGTACCGAGGTCCTTGGAACCATTGTGTTTGATTACCCTCAACATCAAAACAATGAACATCTGAGCATCAGAGGTATCGAACATCTCGGAGATTATTTTGATTTCCTTCTGGACTGAGATTCTGAGGACATGTGGAATCGGTCAAGTCCAGTACACCCAGGAATGTTCCGTCGGATCCATCGCCGCCTTATGAACGGAGATGTTCCCCGCACGAAGACATGTCCTTCCAAATCTTCATTAAGGATGTTTCAGTGACGACTGAAACTGAACAAAGAGCTGAGGAGCTCGACATATTACAGTATCCTTCAGCACCGAAGTACCCTCCAGGTGCACAACATCTTAAAGAACCTGATTATATAGAGAAACGGAAACATTATTGAAAGTGGTATAAAGGGTAAAAAATGGAGGATATGAATGGACTGGGAAGACTGGTCATGAGAGAGAAGTGGCTGCTATTGTGTTGATACTAAAGTTGGCCGGTGATGAAGACTGAAAAGGTATAGCAAAAGTTTCAGGCTAAGGAAAATGCTGGTGAGTGCAAGAGACTGCATGATAACTGGCTGTGTTTGCTAGAAAGGCAGAGTGTCTGAGGGTGAAAAGTACAGTATACATCGGGTCTTAGTAAGGGCGATGGAAGGAAACTCTGAACTGGCTCTGAGTAGTGGTAATATATCCCAGCTCTTCTTTAATGTGGTATATTAAGAAACTGTTTAAAGCAGCAAAAGAATGTATTACCAGACTGCCGGGGGAGAAAGGGGGGGGGGGTGGTAGATGACATTGGTAGCTGACCCAATGTAGAAGAGAAAAACAGTTCTGCCTAAATGGCTTGCCCAGGAAAATATTAAAAAGTACAAACACATACGTACAATCTGTACCACTATATTATTTATTTAAACATTTTTATATACCGCCCCTTCCAGTGATCAGGGGCGGTTTACAAAGAACATAACATATCAAACTATATTACAAGGTACTATTTACAAATCAGCTGTTCACATATACAGCAGAATAGCAGATGCTGAGGCAGAGTAGAGTAGGGTGGGGAAGGGAAGGGAAAGGACAAGAGAAATATATTAAATGGCGTTTCATAAAGAGGTTTAGAGGTGGAGGAGAAGAGTAATTACCTAATTAAGCTATATCAAGTGAGAGAGAGGTTCAGGAGGGTATGTATTTATTGTATTTGTATTTCTCCAGTATATAGCGGAGAGAAGTAGGGGGGGGGGGATCATGGTGTTCGAGGGGGAGTAATAGAGGTGTTGAGGTTGAAGTTCTGAATGAAGAGGAACTTTTTAAGCTCTTTTCCAAAAGTCTGTAGATCTTTTATTGGTCTTAGGTTGTCTGGGAGAGCATTCCAGAGAGTAGGGGCTACAAACAAGAACACTCTTGAACTTGTAGTTTTGATTGTGGTGTGCCCCAAGAATCTGTCCTTGGTCCATTTCTTTTTAACATCTTTGTTAGTGATATAGCGGAAAGGCTGTCGGGTAAGGTTTGCCTCTTTGCGGATGATACCAAAATCTTCAATAGAGTAGACACCCAGGAAGGTGTAGATAACATGAGGAGGGATCTAGCTAAGCTTGAAAACTGGTCTAGAATTTGGCAGCTGGGATTTAATGTTAAAAAAATGCAAGGTCATGCATTTGGGCTGCAGCAATCCAAGGGAGTAATATAGTATTTATTTAACAATTTTTCTATACCACCTCTTCATTCAATCAAGGTGGTTTACAATAAACTTCAACTTATACAAAGAACTTGTAGATATCAACTTATCCGAAGAACTTTCAATTATTAACAGTAACATTATAACTTCACCCTGAATAGTCTCTTGTGATATTATCTAAACTATATACATCTTACTGCGAGCAATGTTATGTTTGTGTGGTGTGGATGTCATGACTTGTGTAAATCGGCTTGTGGAGTGGTTAGAGTGATTGGTGGTCTTTATTTTATTTATTTATTTGTTTATTTATTTAACTGTATTTATATCCCGCCTTTCTCCGGGTCAAAGCGGTCTTCATTGAATTGCTCAATGAATAGGGTGGTTTTTAGCAACTTCCGGAATTCTTTTGTATCTGATTTTAGATTATCTGGGAGGATATTCCAGATAGCAGGTGCAGCAAGTGAGAAGGTTCGCATGGATGTGGTTTTGTTGGTTCTTGTGAATAGACTAGGTGTTGGTATATTGTTTTTGGTGCTGTTTCTGTCCGGACTTTTACTTATTTTGGTTCTGATGAGTTCCTGTAGTATTCCTGCTGACACATTGTTTTTAATTTTGAAGATGATGAGTGCTGATTTATATTTTGCCCGTGAAGAGATTGGTAGCCAGTGTAGATCATATAGTATTAAGAGTTATATGGTCTTGAATTGAAGCGCTAGTAATAATGCGGGCAGCAGTGTTTTGGACTATTTGTAGGGGACGGGTGGTTTGTTTAGGTAGACCTTATAATAGGATATTACAGTAGTCCAGCGCAGGTGTAATTATGGCCTGGCATACTGTGTGGAAATGTTCTTTATTGAGGAGAGGTTTTAGTCTCCGTAGCGTTGCGAGTTTGATGAATGCTGTTTTGGATATCTTGTTGATATGCTGTTGGAGGGTGAGTTGCTTGTCTAGAATCACTCAAAGGTAGCAAACTTTGTCTTATTGTAATATGTGTATTGGCTATGTTGATAGAAGTAGGAGCAATGAATGTGGAGTCTCTCGTAATGATTGCTTCAGATTTTTTAATGTTGATGATTGTTGTTAGCCAGGTTGTTATTTCTTGAATGCAGGTTGATATGGTGGACTAGTCTGGGGAGTCCAATTGAATGGGGGTATCGGCCATGAAGTCGTCAGCATATATGGTGTATTGTATCTTGTATTTGTTGAATATTTTGCATATAGGCTAAATATAGATGTTGAAGAGAAGAGCTGATAGTGATGATCCTTGGAGAACTCCTTTGGTAGTGCTGAAAGGTGCTGAGGTGATGTTACTGGATTTTACTTTCTGCTATCTATCTTCGAGGTATGATTGAAACCATTTGATGGTGGTATCTTGTAGTCCAATCTCCATTAGGCGCTTCAGTAGGATGTGATGGGAAGCTGTGTCGAAGGCTGATATATCAATAAATATTAGTAAGAAGCCCTGCTTTATCTTGTCTATTCCTTTGATTATTATATTATCAAATAGATGTATGAGGAGTGTCTCAACACCATGTTTTGGGCGGAATCCATGCTGATGGGGATCTAGTGGGGTAAATTCGTCAATATGATCTTGTAGCTGTCTCTGTACAATTTTTTCAGTTATTTTTGCCAGGAATGGGAGGCTGGATATTGGGCGGTAGGTAGAAGGGTCGGTACTGTTTGATGTGGTTTTAGGAGTGGGGCAGATAGTAGATTGCTTGAGTGCCTTTGGCATGTATCCCTGAGTGAGAGAGGTGCTTACTATCTTTTGGATAAATGTGTTGAATTCTTTGGTGGATTTGGAGAAATGGTGGTGTTTAGAGCATTGATGGTTTGTTCTATTTGTTTAGTTGATGGAATGCTGAAGTTCTTCCATTGATTGATAGTTGTGGAGCCATCTGCTGTTGATGTATCCATATGAGGGATGTTCTTCTGGGGTGTAGTGGTACTGTTCTTGGCTATTAGATAATCAGCGAAGGTTTGCGGGTGGATCTTGCTTTCGTCTTTCATGGTTGGGTCATTTTGTACGAACGATGTTGGAGTTCTTTAGGTTTATTACAGGCTTTTAGTACAAGGTTTGTGTGGTATTTGTTTATTAGGTTGTTGTAATCTTTTTTTGCATCTCCTGGTATTGTTTCAATGTAGTATCTGATTTGTTACGTCTCCAGCGATGTTTCCATTGTCGTAGTTTTCTTTTGGATTCTCTTATTGTATTAGAGTACCATGGTGTAGATCTGGGTCTGTTTTTGTTGTGGTGCGGCAAGGATGGTGGTATTCCATGCATTGATGGCTTCGTCTAAGTCGGTGAATTCTTGGGGTAGGAACTGCACAGTATCTTTGAGGAAGTGCTCTTTATTAAAAGCTTTGAAGTGTCTGGTTGACTGTTCTGTTTTCCAAGATGCCTGTTGGGTATTGTGATGTGGCATGGTGATCTGACCATGGTATTGGTGTAGTTTTGGGTAGTGTCATGAGACCTTGATCTAGGGTGGTGTTTGGTACGAATATGCTATCCGGTGTAGAGCTAGAGCGATGGGATGGGCCCGATAGGACTTGCTTGAGTTGAATGGATTCCCATTGCTTTGTGAAAAGCCATTTCAATTGTTGAGGCAGATGTGAGGTTTAGGTCTCCTAGCACAATAAGAGTCTTGTGTGGTGAGTTAGCTGCATATATCATATCCAGGATGTTGGATGTGTCCTGTGTTGGGGGGTCGGTATATCGGGCAGATGGATAGATGTTTGTTTTCAGTGTTGATGAATTTGCAGTGTTCGGAGCTTTTGGAGGTTGACGTCTTGAGCCTTAAGTCTGTTCGGGCAAGATTAATACTCCACCTCCTCGTTTGTAGATTCTGGGGCAGTTGTATGCATTGAGTGCTGTTGGTGTTTGATTCAGTATTACCTGGTCTGTATTCTTGAGCCATGATTCAGTAATGCATAGGATGTCAATGTTTTTGTGGATGTAATCGATAGTGTGTGTTGCATATTGATCTTGCATTTATCAGGCCTATGGGTATGCAGGTGGTGGTATGTGGAGAGTGTGATTGAGGTATGGATGTTTGACCATGGCTCTGTTTGAATGTAACTGGTAGGTTTCTTGTTGGGAGGTTTATAGTAAGCAGATGTGTGGATAAGTTGGTATATGGTAGGGGGGTAAGAGATAGATATATCTATATCTAATCTATCTATCTGTGACAGTTACCCCAGTTTCCACCCAAGTTATATTTCCTGTTTTATTGTAAATACAATACAGTCTCGACTGCATTGTTTAAGCCACAGTTAAATGTACACCGCACTGATATTGAATAGCGCGGTATAGAAGAGAAATTAAATAAATGTGTATATGTGTGGATATATAGATATATAAGTGGGGAGCTTGTAAGGCTGCAAAGTATGTAGTGTAGTAATATGTATTTGTTTGGTAAGAGCAAAGGGTAAGAATTAGCATAATAGCATACATTTGTTGGAAGGATGTTCTTTAGTACATTTGCTGTTTGTACTGAGGTTTGTTGCTTGTGTGCAGGAAGAGCATGAAGGGGTTGATGTTCTATGATAGTGTCCTCCGTGTGGGGTGAGTTACTCACGGCTGGTTGGTGTTCTGGGGTGTTTTGCTGTCACGTTGTAGTGTTTATCGCTTCTTCATGGTAGAGTTATCTTGAACTGTTGTGATCTTCTTGTGATGTATGTTGGCTCCTGCTTCAGGGCTCCTGCTTAAGGGCCATGCCAAAGGGCCCTCAGGCGTGGGTACGCCCGATGGCGCTCCTCAGTTTAAATGTTGCAGAGCCCTGTGATTGGGCAGTTGGTTGAAGGGGGGAAGGTGCTCTGTGCCGCGGCTCGACCCCAATCGATTGGTGGAGCTTGCTGGTGGAATCAGCTGCTGCCGCCGCCGCTGTGCCCAAAGAGCAGGACCTAGGCGTGGTTGTGTCCGATGATCTTAAAGTAGCTAAACAGATGGATAGAAATGCGACAGCAAACGCTAGAAGTATGCTTGGGTGCATACGGAGAGGAATGACTAGCAGAAAAAAGGAGGTGATAGTTCCTCTGTATAAGTCTTTGGTGCGACCTCATTTGGAGTATTGTGTGCAATTCTGGAGACCGCACCTTCAAAAGGATGGAGTCAGTACAGAGGGTGGCTACTAAAATGGTTAGTGGTCTTCATTATAAAGCATATGAGGACAAACTTATGGATCTTAATATGTACACCTTAGAGGAAAGGCGGGATAGAGGTGATATGATTGAGACGTTTAAATTCCTCCGTGGCATAAATGCATAGGGGGAGAGCCTCTTTCGTTTGAAAGCAAGTTCTGCTATGAGGGGACATGGGATGAGGATGAAAGTGGATAGATTCAGGAGTGATATGCGGAAATATTTCTTTACGGAAAGAGTGGTGGATCTGTGGAATAATCTCACAGTGGAGGTGGTAGAGATGAGGACAGTATCTGAATTCAAAAAAGCATGGGACAAATACAGAGGATCTCTAAAGGAAAAAAGGGGACTGTTGTAGTTGTTGATATGGAAGGACAGACTAGAATAGGCCATGTGGTCTTTTTCTGTCTTCATTTTTCTGTTTCTATGCTTCAAGATAGACTCGGAGTGGAGCGTGTATGCAGTGCATCCGCTTATTTTAAGGTACAGGATGAGGGGTGGTGGGTTTAGGGGCCGCTAGACCACCAGGTTATTTTATTTTAATTTGGGGCTGTTCAGGGGGGCCACTAGACAACCAGGTAGTCACGTTCTGTCGGGGCACTGGCCTCCGCCAGTATTTTGATGGCAATGGGGCTTATCCTGAAGCCACAATCATCCCTGATGCCATCAAAATACTATTAGGTGGGGAGATCAGTGCTGCTGGGCCACCAGGGATTTGATTTCCCTAGTTTGATGGCATCGGGGGCTTTGCCCAATGCCTGATCATTTGAGGAGATGATCTAAGCATCGGGGCAAACACCCAGTGCCATCAAAATACTGTAAGGGCCACGCCTTATTGGTTTAAGTCACATCAGACCCTGCAGTAAAAATATTGGTGCTATGGCGGGTTGCAAAATCCTCTACACCTGTCTCTGCATCGTGTGTAGCCATGATTTGCAGACTTATTTGCAGCTCATTTTCCTACAATTTAAATACTTTTAAATACATTTAAATACTCATGGCATTAATTGGGCACTAGTTTTTCCATCCATGTTTACGCATGCATCCATCTGTTTTCTGCATTTAAAAGTGCTTAATGTGCTTAAATATGACGTTACTGGTGCTTAAAGGCTGCACTAGCTTTCTGCATCAGCCTGTTTGTCTCTGTTGTATTAATCTGTTTGTAAACTGTTGATTTGTTAATTATAAATTGTTGCTTGTTTGTATTGCTATTTGATTAAGGGGTATGTTTACTAAGCGCCAGTAATGTCACCGGCGAAAAGTGCAGCGTTAATGTTACCGACGCCATATAAGGCAGTGGGCAGCAGGGGGCGTTCCAGCGTAAAGGTAGCAATGCCCCGTTAACGTGCGTTAGAGGGCGCCTTGGCTGTTTAACGCACGTTAACGGGACATTGCATGTTAAGCTGACAAGCAGGGCACGTTAAGACTGACAAGGCGCCCTAAGGGCTGTAAGGTGCCTTGAATTAACGTGCCTTAGGTTAAGGCACCTTACAGTTCTTAGGGCGCCTTGCATTAACGCGCCTTAAGTCATGGTGCCTTGGGTCAAGACACCGTAATGCAAGGCATCCTAAGGGTTTTAAAGTGCCTTAGGTTAAGGCACCCTATAAAGGCACCTTATGTTAAGGCGCCTTATAAGGTGCCCTAACCTAAGGCGCTATAAGGTGCCTTAATCTAAGGTGCCCTATGAGGTGCCTTATGAGGTGCCTCAGCCTAAGGTGCCTTATAAGGAGCCTTAACCTAAAGCACATTAAAACCCTCAGGGTGCCTTGCATTACGGTGTCTTGACCCAAGGCGCCACGACTTAAGGCGTGTTAATGCAAGGTGCCCTAAGAGCTGTAAGGTGCCGTATTTTAATGCGCCTTATAACGCACCCTAGGTCAAGGCACCTTAGAAGGCACCGTAGGTTAAGGTGCCCTAAGGGCTGCAAGGTGCTTCAAGTTGACATGCATGAACTGTAGGGCATAAAAGCAGATGTAACCCTAACACTGGATAGAGCACCGAGGAAAGGCAATGAACAAGTGATTGAAGAAAGGAGAGCTGGGAGCTGATGGACCTGCCATATCTGCAGGCATCCTATGTGGCTGCCAGTAAAGTGGACAAACATGTTGGAGGCAGCTGTACCAATGCACAGGGTGTTGGCAAAGTAAAGTACTGCAATGACAGTGGGTGGCAGAGAATGGGAATACGTGTCCCCCAGTGGAGGCAGAGGTGGCAGGATAGTTACAATGATAGGAGGATAGAGGAGTAGTGGTGCCATGCAGATCAGGCACAGGCAAGGCAAGCACGAAGAGCCGCAATGCAGAAAAGGGTACCAGTGCAGGACATGGGGTAGCAGCCTGCACAAGAAGACAGGACTCTACACAGCTGACAGGCGCAGATAGATGGACTGAAGGTTTGCTGGCAACTGTGGTGAGGGTGTTATGGGCTGGCAGCACAGATCTGCAAAGGTATGACTGTTACAAGCATGAAAATTATTTGAGTAGGACAGGCATAAAAAGAGAGAACAAAGAGGAATTGAACCCATGACCACTGCCTACAACGTCATTGTACTAACCATTAGGCTATACCTCTATGGCTTGTTTCACAGCAATGGCTGGATACAGAAAGACTGCAGGTCACCGCACAAAATGTCTGCTATGTGTGCCATGATAGGGTAACCCCACCAGTACCCATGATGCAATGCACATGCAAAACAGTAGTCTACAGCTGATCACCTGTAGTATCCACCTCTCCAGTACCTCAGGAAGAACTGTCAGTGCGTGATACTGGCACAGAGTAGCTACAGCAACACAGTACGAGACGTGGACAGGTGTAGGTTCTCACCAACTTTATTGATCCATATATATAAAAAAGGAGAGGGAGACCTGACCCGACACTGGCCGTGTTTCGATAGAATCTTCTTCAGGGGTTGGCTCACCTTAATGTTAAAAGTACATTGTAGTTAAATAAACCACCATTAATAAAAACAATAAATAACAATTACATTAAATTAAATCAACATGAAGGAATACATTAAGAATAAGAATACAAATAATAAATCAATAATAAACCAATAACGGGTATAAAATCATCTTTTGATTCTGGCTGAGATAGCATTATGTAAAAACTTTTTTTGCTTTAGAGATATATATTACCAACAGATCAAAGGGGTGGCAATGGGGTCATCCATGGCACCGGACATTGCCAACCTCTATATGTACAAGTTTGAGAATATGTTTCTCAAATCTCATCCTTTTGATTCCAAGATCAAATTGTGGATTCGATACATCGACGATATTTTTATTATATGGGAAGGCTCTGTGGCGGATTTGTCTGCCTTCAATACATGGATAAATGAATTAGACCAGAATCTACGGTTCCAACTCACGTATGATCCGAGTCATATACCATATTTAGATTTAGTTATTCAGCGAGAAGGTAAAGGATTCAGTACTAAACTATACAGAAAATCTACTGACAGGAATCAGGTACTTCATTATCATAGTTTCCATAACCCAGCATTGAGGAACAACTTACCTGTTGGACAATTTCTTAGAATCAGGAGAAATTGTACAAGTGATGATGAATTCACATTACAAGCAAAAGATCTCACACAGAGATTTACAGCTCGCCAATATCCACAGCAATATATTCACAAAGCCTACGTTCGGGCAAGTAATCAATCACATTCCAAGCCAGATGAATCTCATGATGATAAAAGTAAAACCGATACTAAAATGGTTTGTCCGTTATTATATTCTCTACAATCTCAACGGATTGTTAATATCCTTAAAAGAGAGTGGCGTTTAATTCAGGCAGTTCCTGGTTTTGAAAATATTAACATTATGGTGGCACATAAACGTAATGTTAATCTCCGTAATTTATTAGTGCCGTCTGCCTTCACAGAAAGAAAACCACTTTCAGTCCACAAAGGACAATACCAATGCGGCCATTGCTCTGTCTGCCTAAATGTCTTACCAGTAAGAAAAACTTTCATCCATCCAATAACAAATAAGCAGTTTTACATTGACGATTTTGCTAACTGTGATACCTCCCATGTCATATACATCATACAGTGTCCATGTAACCTATATGTTGGTAAAACCAAACGGAAAATCAGGATACGTATAGTTGAGCACAAGAGCTGTATTAGGAGACGTGCGGTTGATAGTCCACTTGTGCAACACTGGTTAGATCGGGCACACACATTATTAGATTTAAAATTCAGTCAGTATGAGAGTGACCTCCCAGCATAACAAGCTTTGGCCACCCTGTCCATGCAGGTGGTGGTCGGGCACTACAATGTCCCAGCCATTGCCCTACACCCTATGCAGATGCATCCTGCCCATTCTGCCCTGTCTGGGCCATACCCACAATACCTTGGCTCCTCAGTATGCACATTTGCAGGCTATTTGCTGGAAACAGTGTTAGCATTGTGGGCCCAGTGAGGAGTAGGCAGCCACAAAACAATGGCTAGACATACACACATACACACTCCTATTGCAGCATTGTGCAAAGATAAGGGTGGTTGGCAACCCTGCCCACCACACTGGTCCTGATCACAGTGCAGGCAGTGCTAAAGTGTGCAGGAGTTAGTAGTAGTGCTCTGGTAATAACTGCAGCTCTGTGCTGGAGCCAACAGCCTGACTCTCCATGAAGCTTTGGATAGTGGAGCCTGTGTGTGTGGGTGTTCGTACCCCTGTTGGCCGCTGCTTTGAGGATTGCACATTTTGATGTTGTATCTGCATGGTAGCGTAAAACATAGGGACATGCTCTGCAAGAACCACAGCTGGGACCTGAACCTGTGACCCTCTGCTCCAAGACACACTGGCTGTGTGTACTGCACCACACTGTTGCCACAGAAGCACAGCAGTCCCTGCGGCTATCTTAATTTTTCATCAGACAGACCTCTTCTGTTGCACAGCACACCACGTACCGGAACAGTGCATGACCTAGGTCCACTGCGGGCAGGATCCACTGCCCCCTCCAGCACCAACACTCCCCCCCCCCCCCGGCCATGCTGACATGCCCATATGCTGTTGGTGCTGGTAGTGCACAGTGCCAGGCCATCGAATGTGCAGGTAGGCGTGTGCCTAGGGTGCGGGGTCTGGGATGGGGAGGCATATATGGACATCCGCATACAGGGCCGGCCCATCCATTGAGCAAGAATGTTTTTTGCACAGAGCCCCGTCTTTCAGGGGGCCCCGTGCAAACAACATTCTTACATAAATGCCCAGGTAAATTAAAAAAAAAAAATGGTGGCTGCTGCTGCCGCTGCCGCCGTGGCAGCAGCAGAATCAAGTGTCCAGAGCCCTCCCAGAATGTCCCCTTGGTGCCGGCTTTGAGAGCCACGAAGGGAGAGCTTCCCTCTTGCGGCTCTGTTAAGCCCGCCGGGACTGATGGGAAACGGGAAATGCCAGTTTTATTTTTATTTTTTATTTACTTGGGCTGATGGGGGAGGGGTTAGGACTGGTAATGGGGTGATGGACGGGTTAGGACTGGTAATGGGCTATTGGGGGGGGCTAGGACTGGAAATGGGCTATGGGATGGGGGGTTAGGACTGGAAGTGAGCTGATGGGAGGGTTAGGACTGGTAGTGGGCTATGGGGGGGCTAGGACTGGAAATGGGCTGATGGGGAGGGTTAGGACTTGTAATGGGCTATGGGGGCTAGGACTGGAAAAGGGCTGATGGGGGGGCTTGAATTGCAAATAGCTGATGGGGACGGGGGCTTGGAATGGAAATGGGCTGTGAGGGGAGGGAGCTAGGACTGGAAATGGGCTGTTGGGGAGTGCTAAGATTGGAAATGGGCTGTGGTGAGGGCTTGGATTGAAATGGAGTCGTGGAGGGGCTAGAATTGGAAGTAGGCTCATGGGGGGGGGGGCTTGGATTGGAAATGGGCTGAGTGGAGGGGAGCTAGCATTTGACATGAGCTGATAATGACGCTAGGAAATGACTAGAAATGGGCTGATGGGGGCTGGGAAAGGACTGGAAATGGATGGGGGAGCTAGGACTGGAAATGGATGGGGGAGCTAGGACTGGAAATGGGGCGATGATGGGGCTAGGATAGGACTGGAGATGGGCTGATGCGGGGACTAAAAGGGAGCGGATGCTGGGTGGGGCTGGAACTAGAAGGGAGCTGATGTTGGGGGAGGATTAGAATGGGATGGGGCTAGGAGAGTGAAATGGAGAGGGGAAAAATATTTTCTGTGGGAGGGAAGAAAAATCTACAATTGGCCGGGTATTGGGAGAGTAAGTGGGGATTGGGGATTGAGGATGGAGGGGTAAAATTTGAGTGGATGAAATAGGAATGAGGAAAGAGCAGAAGGAAAAAGATCAGTATGTTAAAGCAGATGTAGAGAGAGAATGGAAAAAAAACTAGAAGAGAGAACAAAGGACAAATGGACAGCAGACGATGGAGAGTTAGTAGAAGACACGAAGAAACAAGAAGAAAGTGGCTGGAGCAATTGCAACTGAAAAAAAATGCACAAAAGGTAGAAAAATATCTCTTTATTTTGAATTTATTAACTGGAATATGTCAGCTCTTGGAAATGTGCATCATTAACGTCTGTACTTTGTTTAGTACAAGAGGAAATTAATTTAAAGTTTTATTTCTGCAGTAGTGTTGTACGTTCCAAGCTTGGCTTTTGGGGTTCCCAGTTATTGTCTTCCTGTTTCTGAATTGTGATTCCTTGTTTGGTGATGGTCTTTGTTCTGCATGTGTAACTGAGCTGCGGTATTCTGTTTATGTAATTCCTATTTGATATTGCCACTTGTTCTCTTTCCCCAGTAGGTCATGTATTGCTATTGTCTGAAATGTATTGGTTTAATATTTGCAATGTTGCCTTTTGATAGGTAGAGTATGGTGCTTTGAGTCCTGGTAGTGCTGTTAGGATACAGCGGGTTAGTTCCTAATGTGCCTGGCGGTTGGTACTGGATTATGGTAATGTAGAAATGTTTGTCTTTATCCATACACTCATTAAGAGGCATGTTTACTAAAAGTTAGTGTATGGTAACATTAGGCAAATATTTATGCAAATGAGGCCCGCACCAAGGCTCCGCACATGGCCCCGCACCCCCCTTGGGCCGCCCCTGTCCACACATCCCCCCCCCCCCCCCCTACCAATGTTATGTACCTTCCACATGGGGAGAGATGGCTGGGGGGATAGCAGGTTGGTGCTCTGGCACCTATTGGCTAGGGTGGACCAGGTAAATGTAGGTGGATTGTGCTATTGACAGCAGACTGTGGACAGGCTAGAGCATGCAACTCAGGTACGGTGTATCTAGTTTGGGCTACTGGGTGTATATATGTTTCAGACAGTGTGTGGTCACACCCTGCAATGCCTTACTAGGGGCTGCAGTAAAGGATGTTAATTTAGCTAGGTTTACAAACTGTTTGGGACGCATCCTGGGGAAGGTCTGTGGACCCTTGTTAGAGTGGTCCCCAGATGTGTACTGATTGCCCTATTACAGGCATAGTGGTACCTGTGTGACCTTTGGGGTACCTGCTGTGTAATGTCCCCTGGATGGGACACTGTGGAACACAGACTACTGGGCATGTTTGACCTTGGTCAGATGCTGTCTTGCTGATATCCAGTTTGTGTTCATATGTCCCGCCTGCAGTTCCCCTATGCCCCATTTGCACCATCACCATAGTGCCCTTTCATACTTGGCCACTATGCTGTTGCTGCAAATGGAGCACTACTATCACTGTTCTTGGTTCCCTGCCTGTGCTGTACATTGCTGACACTGAAATGGTTTCTGTCGCCTGCAAATGTGCATCTACCGCCAGGTTTTCACTGGCTGTACTGTCCCGGCGTTAATGTTGTGGTGTTCCTTATCGGTCCTCCAGTTCAGTCCTCCACCTCTGGGTTGTGTACCTCCTCCTGCAGCTTGGAGACTGGGCATGTCAAATTCATGACATCACTGGATGTAGTCTGCTGGCCTCTCCCATCAGCCCCAGTGTGTCCAGTCTCCATGCAGCAGGAGGACGTAGTGAGCCTAGGTGCTGGGCTCACTTGAGGAGCAGATAAGGAACATTAGAGTAGCTTTAGTTAGTCATCCCTTTTTAATATTTGGGATTTTGAATTCTGTTTCCTTATCGCTTCTCCGGGCCAGTCCAGGGACAGGTAGGGTTGTCAATCCTCTATAGCAGCTGAGGACTGAAGACTTCAAGCTTTCTTGAGAGGTGAAGCCACTCCCCCTGAGGGTAATCCAGCAGTCTTCTTATGACAAAGCAACTAAAAGAAATAACTGAAAACACTAGATTAGCACACATGCGACCCTTGCAGCAGGCGCTGCTTTCCCGATGGTCGCCACAGCTTCACCCACTCTCGCAGCGCCTCTCCTGTCCGGAACATGTGCGACACAGTCTGGAGTGGTGGTTAGTTCCGGAACATCTTACGGCGGGGATTCCCTTACAGGAACCCTCGTGGGTGTTGGTCACCACAGATGCCAGTCTCTCGGGCTGGGGAGCTCATTGTCAGGCGCACATCGCTCAGGGTTCTTGGTCCCCCGAGGAGAGTTCGTGGTCGATCAACCGACTAGAGCTTCGGGCAGCTCGTTTCGCCCTGCTGCACTTCGTGGACTTGCTCAAGGGGACTGCGGTCAAGATATTCTCCGACAATGCAGTGACAGTCGCTTATATCAATCATCAGGGCGGCACCAAGTCTCTCTCCCTCCTTGCCGAATGTCAGGAATTGATGGTTTGGGCAGAATCCAGTCTCCTAGCGATATCAGCAGCACATGTAGCTGGCAAGGAGAATGTGCAAGCCGATTATCTCAGCCGCAATGTCCTCGATCCCGGGGAATGGGAGTTGAACGCGGCAATTTATCACGAGCTGACTTTGCGTTGGGGACAGCCAGTGATGGATCTGATGGCGACGTGCACCAATGCCAAGGCCAGCCGGTTCTTCAGCAGGCGCAGAGAACACATGTCAGAGGGGCTCGATGCTCTAGTTCAGCCGTGGCCACTGGACTCTCTCTTGTACGTTTTCCCTCCTTGGCCAATGTTGACTCGAGTCATCCAACGGATAGCGCACCACCGAGGAATGGTGATTCTCATTGCGCCGGATTGGCCTCGTCGTCCCTGGTATGCCGATCTAGTTTGGCTTCTAATAGCTCCACCTTGGCCTCTTCCGGTACGTGTCAATCTGTTGCATCAGGGTCCGATTCTCATGCCCCGGGTGGAGCACTTCTTACTTACGGCTTGGCTCTTGAGAGGACTCGCTTAAAGCGCAAAGGCTATGCGAATTCCGTGATAGACACCTTACTTCACTCTAAAAGGCCGACGACCTCTCTAGCATATGTGCGGGTGTGGCGTCTTTTCGAATCGTGGTGTGGACAGCGCAATGTTCCTCCTATGTCGTCTACCTTGCCTCAGCTCCTCCTTTTTCTCCAGCATGGCTTGGACAAAGGCTTGGCTATCAGTACCCTTAAGGTTCATATTGCCGCGCTGGCCTGTTTTCGTGGCTCAGTGCAGCATCGCTGTCTTTCGGCACTTCCGGATGTGAAACGTTTTTTACAGGCGGCAAAAATCCTCCGTCCTCCAGTGCGCCCCGTCGTTCCTCCATGGGATTTGAACGTAGTTTTGAAAGCTTTTTCCCAGTCGTCCTTAGCTTCACTCTGCTCTCGAGATATCCACGAGTGTTCCTGGAAAACGGCTTTTTTGGTCGCTTTGTGTTCAGCTCGCCGGATTTCCGACTTACAGGCTTTGTCTTGCCGGGAGCCTTATCTTCAATTTCTTCCGGAACGGGTGTTGCTACGAACAGTACCTTCCTATTTACCTAAAGTACTGTCTGTATTTCATGTTAATCAAGCGGTAGCCTTGCCCGTGTTTTCTGATACTTCCAGTTCTCCCATGGACCGTGCGCTCAAACGATTGGATCTTGGCCGGGTCTTATGGACGTACCTGCGGGTTTCGCAACCTTTTCGGAAAACAGACAGACTCTTTGTCCAGTATGCAGGGTCTCGTAAAGGTCAACCAGCGTCAAAGTCCACCATAGCTCGTTGGGTTCGCTGTGCTATTGTGGCAGCTTACACTGCCCGAGGAATCTCGCCGCCGGTTGGTTTGAGGGCTCATTCTACTCGAGCTCTAGCAACTTCCTGGGCGGAGTTTCCCTTTGTGCCGCCGATAGATATCTACAGAGCTGCAACGTAGTCTTCGTTGCATACTTTTACCAAACATTACCGGTTGGATGTTCAAGCCAGGGACGATGCGAAATTGGGGGCCTCGGCTCTTATCGCAGGTCTGGCGGGTCCGTCCCGTATTTAGGTACTGCTTTGGTACTGCCCTACCTGTCCCTGGACTGGCCCGGAGAAGCGATAAGGAATATGAAATTAGGTCTTACCTGCTAATTATCTTTCCTTGAGCTTTCTCCGGGCCAGTCCAGGGTCCCACCTCTTTCGGTTTGGAGTTCTTTTAGTATCCAACAGAATTTCACCATATTAAGGTATTCGGCCGTGAGAGAGGAAATAATTGGGGCTTTCAGATTTCATTCAGTGCAGACTAATGTTATGTTATGCTAGTTTTTTATTAAAAAAAAAAAAAAAAAGGACTCTATAGGAGCCCGTTTGAGGGCTTCCGCGTTTTTCAGGGACTATGGAACATTATCAGTTTTAAAGGGTTAATCTAGTGTTTTCAGTTATTTCTTTTAGTTGCTTTGTCATAAGAAGACTGCTGGATTACCCTCAGGGGGAGTGGCTTCACCTCTCAAGAAAGCTTGAAGTCTTCAGTCCTCAGCTGCTATAGAGGATTGACAACCCTACCTGTCCCTGGACTGGCCCGGAGAAAGCTCAAGGAAAGATAATTAGCAGGTAAGACCTAATTTCATATTTTCCCCTTTAAATTTAATTTTCTTTGTTGGGTAGTGCCACTTTAAAAAAAAAAATAAATAAAATACTGTAAACTTCTCCAGGACCAAGCAGGAAGTCAGTCCTCGCATATGGGTGACATCGATGTCAATGGAGCCCCTGCGGAGCATTTCCCCAGCTTTCTATGAAAGCCTTTGGGAATGCAGACACGCATGTGCGGTCCCCGTCCCGCCTAAAGGTGCCATCTTGCACAGTCTCTCTTTTTCCGTGAAGCCCGTCGGACGTGTGTTCTAGTCCTCCCGGAAAATAGTTGGATTTTTTTGCGATTCCTTCGCTGTATTTTCTCCGGTTCGATGCTGGTTCCCCTCCCGCCCGGTTCGGTACACCGGTATCGAGCCCGATCTTATTTTTTCAGTTTTTGCCCTTTGTGGCTGGCGTTCGTGCCCTTTTTTTCTTTTTCCCTGGAAGGCCAGTCCTTTGACCTCGCGGGGACTCTTTTTTTTTTTCCCCGATGGCTTCCAGTGGTTTCAAGAAGTGTGATCGGTGCAAGAAACTAATGTCTCTCACCGACACACACGACTGCTGCCTTCGGTGCCTGGGTCCTTACCACGATCCTAAGATCTGTGGACCATGTGGAAAGATGTCCTCCAAGGTGCTTCGAAGTCGTCAACACCAAAAGGAAAGGCTTTTCTCCGACTCGGCCTCCGGTTGGGCCCGAACCTCGTCTGAGGCCTTGACATCTCGGGAGTCTGATCCCGAGCACCGTCGAGGCTCCTCGGACATGGGGTCCCCCGACCGGGAACGAAAGAGGAAGAAGCGGCTTGCGAGGGTGGCGTCGGAGGAGGTCCCTGGCTCCTCGAGAGCTAGGCCTCGGACCCCCGACCGCCATCCCGGGCCCGTGGAACAGGAGAAGCTGCCAAAAGTACCTTGTGTGGAGCCGGAGTCTGCTGGAGTCCTGTAGTCCTCGTGGACTCTCCTCCCAGAGAGCCGACATCGGGCCTGGCGCCGCCGGGGCCCGAGTCGGTGGCTGCTGAGTCTCCTGAGCTGGGTCTCATTCTGACAGCCTTGGAGTGCAGATTGTCTGCCTTCATGGAACAGCAGTGGGCACTGATGGCCAGCCTGTCTGGCGCATCTGCCCCGACCACCGGGACATCGACGTCGAAGTCGACCCCGGAGACCGAGCCGATATTCAAGACCATGAAGGCTCGAGGTCGACTTCGGTCACGGTCTCCCTCGACCTCCCACTCGAGACAGAGGGCGTCGACGCCGGTGCCTTCGGCGTCGGGGCGGGTGCTCACAGGCCCCACGCGGTTGGCACCTGATTTGTCATCGGACGAGTCCGCCTGGGAGATGGAGGACAAGGAGTCCCCCGACACCTTCCGGACTCGGTGCGTCCCCCGACGCCTTCCGGACTCGGTGCGTCCCCCGACGCCTTCCGGACTCGGTGCGTCCCCCGACGCCTTCCGGACTCGGTGCGTCCCCCGACGCCTTCCGGACTCGGTGCGTCCCCCGACGCCTTCCGGACTCGGTGCGTCCCCCGACGCCTTCCGGACTCACCGCAGTCTGAGCCCCGGAGTAGATCCCCTCAGGAAGATACCCGGTTCTCAGAGTTTGTCCGGGATATGGCCACTGCGTTGGCTATCCCTGCGGATCCCGAGGAGGAGCCTCGAGCTGAAGAGCTCAAGGCCCTCCAGTATGACTCTCCTCCGAAGGAGGCCTTTACTGTTCCGGTTCATCCGATGCTGGAACGGCTCCTCTTCCGGATGTGGGAGGCACCGGCCTCGGCGCCGGTTCTAAGCAAGCGGGTCGATTCCATTTATCGACTCCGGAAGAGCCCTGGCTTTCAAAAAGCGCAGCTACCACACCATTCCATGGTGGTGGAATCGACCATGCATTGTCTCAAAAGTCAGAAGATGCACTCCGCGGTGCCCCCTGGCAGGGAGGCCCGGAACCTGGATGGTTTTGGTAGAAAGTGCTTCCAGGGCTCGATGCTTGCCGTGTTCAGTCTTACCAGCTGTACATGGGCATGTACTTGCGAGACCTGGCCAAGGAACTGGCTGGGTTCTCTGCTGGTCTCTCCGGGGAGCCTTTGCAGAGGTTCAAGTCCTTGTCCTCGGGGATACGGGAATGCTCTAAGTTTGTCCCGCGCTGCCTATGATTGCTTCGAGGCTTCGGCCCGTGTTGCGGCAGCCGGCATCGCGGCCTGACGCCAGGCATGGTTGCAGTCATCGGACCTCAAGCCTTGGGTTCAGGACAAGTTGGTCGATGTCCCTTGTCGAGGTGAGAACCTTTTTGGCAAGCCCATGACCGAGAAGGCCGCACAGCTCGAAACCGAGCACCTCATGAGGACAAGGCTGTCTAGAAAGACTTCTGCCCCTTCTCAGAAAAAGAAGGGCTCGGGTAAAAAGCCCTTTTACCCGAGGAAGGGCACTGCCTACAAACAGTTCCCACAGTACCAGGCCTCCCACGCTCCCCCACAGGGTCAGCAGGCCAAGGGGCAGGGGAATGGGCCCCGTAGGCAGAGGGCCCCCAAGCCTCTGGCTCCTGCTGCCACTCGGCAGGGTGGGGGTTTTTGACTCCTTAGGCATAGTCTGTCCGTCCCTGCTCTCCCAACCCTGCACAGGAGGTCAACTTACCCTGTTTGCCCACAGGTGGCCACTCATCACTGGGGACAGTTGGGTGTTAAGTATCGTCCACAAGGGCTATATGCTACACTTATAGCAACTGCCTCCTCCATACTTCCCAGGGGAGCCTCCAAGGCCTCCCCTACACACAGATCTTCTCCTTCAGGAGCTCCAAGGTCTGTTGCGAGACAAGGCAGTGGAGCCTGTGCCTCCCCACCTCCAGGGTCAAGGGTTCTACTCCAGGTACTTTCTCGTACCAAAAAGAACCGGTGGCCTCCAGCCTATCCTCGACCTCAGAAATCTCAACAAGTTCCTAGAGAGAGAAAAATTCAAGATGCTTACTCTTGGAACACTTCTGCCCTACCTCCAGCAGGGAGATTGGCTGTGCTCTTTAGATTTAAAGGATGCGTACACTCACATCCTCATTCATACAGACCACAGAAAGTACCTCAGGTTCATTGTGGGAGGAAGCCATTATCAGTACAGAGTACTGCCTTTTGGCCTCGCCTCTGCCCCCAGGGTCTTTACCAAATGCCTGGCAGTAGTGGCTGCCTACCTGAGAAACCAGGGTATCTTTGTCTTCCCCTATCTGGACGACTGGCTCATCAGGGGTCAGATGTGCCAGGAGGCTAGACAAGTCGCCTTCCGAACTATTGCTCTTCTTCAAAACCTGGGGTTTGTCATAAACTTCGCAAAGTCCACTTTGCTCCCCTCCCAGAACTTGGAGTTCATAGGAGCAAGGCTGGACTCGCTGCTGGCAAAGGCTTTCTTGCCAGAAGACAGAGCCCAAAGACTGATAAACTTGGCAAACCAGTTTCTCAACATGTCACTGGTCTCCGCCAGACTCTGCCTGAGGCTTCTTGGCCACATGGCTTCGACAGTACATGTGACCCCCAATGCCCGGCTCCATTTGAGGCCTGCACAGTGGTGCCTCAGAACTCAGTGGACACAGGCCACAGGGAGCCTCAGAGATAGAATAAGGGTGTCCAGACCATTCCTGAACTCCCTCCGTTGGTGGCTGCACCCACCCAATCTACTGCAAGGGGTGCCTTTTCAGATTCCTGGGTTCACAGTGGTGTTGACCACGGATGCCTCCCTGCAAGGCTGGTGGGCTCATTGTCTGGGCAAGTGCACCCAGGGCCTGTGGTCTCCCTGGGAGGCCACGCAGCAGATCAATCTACTGGAACTCAGGGCTATTCGTTTAGCCCTCAAGACTTTCTCTCCAACCCTGGCTCATCAGTCTGTCTTAGTTCAAACAGACAACCAAGTAGCCATGTTTTATGTGAACAAGCAGGGTGGCACGGGGTCCAGGCTCCTTTGTCAGGAGGCACAGGATTTTTGCTTGTTTGCTCTCAGGCACAACATATTCCTCAAGGCTCTGTATCTCCCTGGCCAGGAAAACTACCTGGCAGACAGGTTGAGCAGGATTCTGCAGCCCCACGAATGGCAGCTCCATCCCTTAGTGGTTCAGAAGATTTTCCTGAAATGGGGACTTCCATCCATAGATCTGTTTGCCAGTCCATTGAACAAACAGCTGCCAAGGTTCTGCTCCCGGCAACCGCATCCTCTGTGGCTAGCAGCAGATGCTTTTCTGATTTCCTGGTTCCAGGGCCTCCTGTATGCGTTTCCTCCCACGCCCTTGGTGGCCCGAACCCTAGTCAAGATTCTACAGGACAAGGCCTCGGTCCTGCTGGTAGCTCCCAGATGGCTGAGAGAGCCTTGGTTCCCACTTCTGCTTCAGCTGGCAGTGGATCCCCCACTGCCTCTGGGGTTGCAGTCCAACCTTCTCTCTCAGGATCAAGGTTCCCTTCTGCACCCAAATCTCAGAGCTCTCAATTTGATGGCATGGAGGCTGCAAGGGTAGTTTTGGCTCCCTGGGGCCTTCCTCAGGAAGTTGAGGAGGTTGTCCTAGCCTCTAGAAAGCAATCCACTAGGAAAACCTATGCCCTGAAATGGAAAAGGTTTTCTGTGTGGTGTCAGCTACGTACAGAAGATCCTTTCTCCTGTGCTGTACCAGTAGTGCTTCAGTACCTACTGCACTTATCCAATCAGGGACTTAAGTCCAATTCTGTTCGGGTCCACCTCTCAGCCCTAGCAGCTCACCACTCACTGGTGGAAGGACATTCTCTGTCGTTTCACCCCTTGGTGTCCAGGTTTCTCAGAGGCTTGCTCTTGCTCAAGCCTCTAATCCGTCCTCCTGCTCCTGAGTGGGAGTTGAATGTGGTATTGCAGCAACTGACTCGCCCACCTTTTGAGCCGATGGCTACTTGTCCTCTCCGCTTCTTGTCCTGGAAGACCTTCTTTTTGGTAGCCCTAAACTCGGCCAGGCGAGTGAGTGAGCTTCAGGCCCTGGTCTGTGACAGGCCTTACACCCGCTTCTATAGGAACAGGGTAGTCCTTCGGACTCATCCAAAGTTCCTCCCAAAGGTTGTCTCCTCTTTCCACCTCAACCAGGAGGTGGTTCTTCCGACATTCTTCCCTAGGCCTCATGCAAGCCAGGCTGAAGCAGTTCTGCATACACTGGACTGTAGGAGGGCCTTATCCTTCTACCTTGACTGTACGCAGGGGCGTAGGAGGGCTACTCAGCTCTTCATATCTTTTGACCCTAATAATTTGGAGTTAGCTGTGTCCAAGCGTACCTTGTCCATCTGGGTGGCTGACTGTATCACTTGGGCTTACAGGGCGGCTGACCTTCCTTTGCAGGGTCGGGTCACGGCCCATCGTGTCAGGGCAATGGCTGCCTCAGTGGCTTATCTCCGCTCTGTACCGTTGGTAGACATCTGCAGGGCTGCAACTTGGTCCTCAAGCCAGACCTTTGCGGCCCATTACTGTCTGGAGAGGGAGTCCCGTAGGGACAGTGCTTTTGGCCAGGCAGTACTCCGGAATCTCTTTGAGGTTTAGGCAGCTCCTGCCCTCCAGCCCTCCGTTGGGCTACCAGTGGAGGTTCTTTCAGTGAAAAGCCTTTCTTGATGCTGGGACTAGAGGGAGTTCTCTTGTTCAGCCTGGGTTCCTGGTAGCCCAGAGCTAGGGAGTCACCCATATGTGAGGACTGACTTCCTGCTTGGTCCTGGAGAAAGAGTAGTTACTCACTTGTAACAGGTGTTCTCCAGGAGCAGCAGGAATCAGTCCTCACAACCCTTCCTCCTCCCCTGGGAGCTGCAGTTGTACATAGTTTTTTACATTTTTGTGTGCTGTTTTTAGCTATGTCATTTGACTGAGCAAGATGGCACCTTTAGGCGGGAAGGGGACCGCGCATGCATGCCTGCATTCCCAAAGGCTTTCATAGAAAGCTGGGGAAATGCTCCGCAGGGGCTCCATCGACATCGATGTCACCCATTTGTGAGGACTGATTCCTGCTGCTCCTGGAGAACACCTGTTACAGGTGAGTAACTACTCTTTCTGTGCCGGTTCTCTGTGCCTCGCTCTCTGTACGGGGCGATGACTTCCTTCTCGCAGATCTCTCCTCCTTGACGGGACAAAGGAGAGCACTGTAATTCAACCGGAGGTCCCTGGGTTCGGCAAACAGACGTGTTCCAGCTAATTGGCCGGCACAGTGATGGGAGGCTTGCCCGGCGGCTCTCCGCTCGCGTCTGCAGCGAGCGGGGCCACGCGGGTTCGAGCCCCGTCGAAGATCTGTAAGTTTGTTTCTTTCATGTGAGCAGAGTCGGGGCAGCGGCCGGGTACGGCAAGAGGAGAGCGGGCTGCAGCCGCGCTGCTGGTCTCCGCGGTGCTTTTGGTGCCTGCGGTGGCCATTTTGGGAGCGTGCTCTCCGCATGGCTGGAGCTCCGGAGCTGTTTTTCACTTCGTATTTACCTTTCCTGTCCTGTCAGGGTTTTTTTAGGGTTCTGGTCTTTCCCTTGCTAGCCTAATTTGGCTTTTGGGGTCCTTTGATGAATTTACAGACTGTTGCCAGGATTTTGACTTAAAAAAAATTAAGATGACAAGTTTTTTCTTTCCTATCTATTTACTTTCCTTCTTTTTCTTAAGTTAAAAAAAAAAAAAGTTAAACTGAAGAAATATTTCCTTTGCAGCCCACCCAGGGTGGGGGGGCTTGCAGGATGGCTTCGCGTCCTCAGTGCATAGTCTGTGGCACTCGTAGGGGGACAGTCGCTGATTCGGGAATCTGCAGAGCGTGCACCGCAGTTTCATCCAGTGTGAAGCAGCAGATGGAGGTTAATGCTGCTCCGGAACCCCAGGATGCAACGGTGGGACCTGAGTGTGACCCTGTTGGCTTCTGCCACAGGGGGCAGTCAGGAAGCCACTGCCGGACCGTCTGTGCTACCAGGCCTGGGTTCCGGTCCGCAACTCGGATGTTTCTGTCCTGACTTTGTGCTAATTATGCATCAAGCGTTCTGTTTATGGCATCAGGGAAAGTTACCGGAACCTTTGTCATTACCTAGTACGTCGCAGCAGCCCGGGCCGGCTGAAAGAGGCAGTAGTCTGCCAAGACCCCCAAAAAGATCAAGGCCTCGCGACTGCTCGCCCTCAGACGCAGAGTGGCAGGACACAGGGGTGGCTGAGTCGGATCCTGAAGCGGAGATGGATGACTTGGATGAAGGAGAAATTCAGGAGCCTGAGGATCAGGCGAAAATCGTTCGAGTGTTCCGGAGGGACGAGCTGACAGCACTTTTATTACCGAATTCCTCCGGACCTTGAATCTGGCTACAGCACAGTCAACTGAGGAGAGTGTAGAAGACCCTACCATTCAAGCGGTGCGCCAAGCACAGGTCGTGTTTCCCGTGCACCATGTGGTTGATCGGATGATATAAGATGAATGGGATCAACCGGAGTCCGGTCTCAGAGGGGTCAAAACTATGAACAGACTCTATCCGTTAGCGGACAAGGAAAGGTTCCGTTCCTTGCTGATTGATGTGGCAGTGTCAGCGGTCACTAAGAAGACCACTATTCCAGTGGAAGGTAGCGCGGCATTAAAGGATGCACAGGATAGGAAGGTGGCTAGCTTGTTGAAACAGTCCTTTGAGGCGGATGCCTTGTCTCTGCAGGCGTCCATTTGCGGAGCTTGGGTGGCAAGAGCATGCCTTCGATGGTCTCTACGCTTGCGACAGTCCCCTCAGCTAGATGAGGAGGGTCTTAGAGAGCTGGATCGGTTGGAATCAGGATCCGCATATTTGGCGGATGTGCACTACGATTTGATCAGGGCGCTAGCTAACAGTATGGTTTCCTTGGTGGCCGCACGCAGGGCTCTCTGGTTAAGGAATTGGACAGCAGATGGCTCGTCTAAATCAAGGCTCAGCAAGCTTCCCTTTAAAGGGAGGCTGTTGTTTGGAGAATTTCTCGACAAGTTGGTTAAGGAGTTAGGGGAGTCAAAAGGTGGCAGGCTCCCGGAGGATAAGCCTAACAGGGGAAGGCCTTGACAGCCTTTCAAGGTCAGTGTAGAGACTTTAAAAGATTCTGAACTTCTCGACTGGGTGGCTTCCAGAGAGGGAGATTTGCTTCGCATGCCCGAGGGTTTTGAGGAGCCAACAGAGGCTTCGCAGCGTCTTCCGCCGCGACGACTTGAAAACCCCAATGAGAGCTGGCGGGTCCCGGTAGGTAGCCAACCCATAGGTGGGAGGCTTCGGAGGTTTCTTCCTGCCTGGACCCGGATAACATCAGACCATTGGGTCTTGGATATAATTCGCAAAGGTTACGTGCTGGAATTCGCAAGGCCGGCTCGGGATTCCTTTGTGAATGTCTCCTTGCAGAGGGCAACAGAAAGCTCAGGCGATGCGCAGTACACTGGACTGACTTTTGCACATGGGGGCAATCGCTCTTGTGCCGTTGTCGGATTACGGTGTGGGTTGATACTCGATTTACTTTGTAGACCCCAAAAAAGGACGGATCTCTTCAGCCTATTTTGGATCTGAAAGGAGTGAATCAATGTTTGCGGGTACCACATTTCTAGATGGAAACATTGCAGTCCTTCATTGTGGCGGTACGCAAGGGAGAGTATTTAACCTACCTAGATCTCACGGAGGCGTATCTGCACATTCCAATCAGAGCGGCCCATCAGAGGTTTCTACGCTTCGCTCTTCCCTGGGGATATTATCAGTATCAAGCTCTTCCGTTTGGGCTCGCAATGGCGCCATGGACTTTCACCAAAATTATGGTGGTGGTGGTGGTGGTGGTGGCGTTGCGAAAGGAAGGAATTCTAGTTCATTCTTATCTCGACGATTGGTTGATTCGGGCGAGATCAAAAGCCGAGAGTGTACAAGTCACAGGCAAGGTGGTGAAGTTTTTACAGGGCTTAGGCTGGGTGGTCAACTCGGCCAAAAGCCGCTTACTTCCATCCCAGGATCTCAAGTGCCTGGGAGTTCGGTTCAACACCCGTAAAGGGGCTGTGTTTCTCCCAGATTGTCGGGTTCTAGGTCTCTGACAACTGGTTCGCAGCTTCTGCTCCACGCAGGCGCCATCGGCATGTTACTACCTTGGGGTACTAGGAACGATGGCAGTGTCCTTGGAAGCAGTGCCCTGGGCCAGGTTTCATATGAGACCCTTGCAGCGAGTGCTCCTTCGCCGTTGGTCTCATCAGTCCGACTCACTAAACAGACATCGTCCCTGTCCGCTCCGGGTCAGGCAGTCTCTGCGCTGGTGGCTGCTCCCCGAGACGTTCAAGGTAGGAATGCCCCTGGAGCAGCCGGAATGGCTCCCGCTGTTAACAGATGCGAGTCTCGCGGGATGCGGTACGCATTGCGGAGAGTGCTTCATGCAAGGCACGTGATCCATTCAAGAGAGGACTTGGTCAATCAATCGGTTAGAGTTGAGAGCGGTTTGGCGCTTCAAGCGTTCGAGGCTGCGGTAACAGGTTGAGCGGTGAGAGTGCTATCGGACAGTTCCGCGACAGTGGCCTACATCAATCGGCAAGGCGGCACAGGAAGTACGGCCATGGAAGAAGAAGTGGAGATGTTGTTGTTTTCTTGGGTGGAGAACCGTCTTCCGGCGATCTCGGCGGCGCACATTATTTGCGGGGAAGGACAATGTGACAGCGGATTTTCTCAGCAGGGTACAAGTGGATGCCGGAGAGTGGGAACTGCATCCGGACGTGTTTGCCCTAATAGTCCGCAGATGGGGACCGCCGATCATGGATCTCATGGCGACCTTTCAGACAGCGAAAGCGAGTCTCTTCTTCAGCAGACGTCAGGAGAGAAAGTCAGAAGGCCTCGACGCCCTAATGCAGACTTGGCCGTTGTCAGGTCTTCTCTATATCTTTCCGCTGTGGGCATTGATAGGCTGCAGGGTTCAGCGTATCGAGGCTCATCGCGGGACAATGCTACTGCCCTCCAGACTGGCCAAGACAACCGTGGTACGCCAATCTCATTCGGCTCCTCGACGGGGAGCCTTGGCGGCTTCCGGTCTCCGTTGATCTGTTACGCCAGGGTCCGCTTCGAATGCCTCAGGTGAGTCGGTTCTCGCTTACGGTTTGGCCATTGAAAGAGCGAAGTTGAAGAAAAAAGGATATTCTGGGGCAGTAATCATGACTTTGCTTCGAGCAAGGAAGAAGTCGACTTAGCTGACATATGTTTGCATTTGGCGGATTTTTGAGGATTGGTGCTCGTGGTGGCAAATTCGCGCAGCTACGGTGTCCGTACCTTTTGGTTTTGAGCTTCCTACAGGATGGTTTTGAGAAAGGCTTGGCAGCTAGTTCCCTGAGAGTGCAGGTGGCTGCGCTGGCTTGCTATAGAGGCAAGGTTCAGGGTGTGCCATTAGGTGCGCATGCAGATGTCTTGCGGTTCCTTAAAGCAGTGTCCCGTCTGCAGCCTGCTCGTAGAGTTTTCGTGCCACCGTGGGATCTCAATTTGATCTTGGGGTCGTTGGTTAAGGAGCCTTTTGAACCAGTACACCAAGCAACAATAAAGGACTTGACTTTGAAAACGGTGTTCTTAGTAGCCATTTGCTCGGTGAGGCGACTTTCAGAGTTGCAAGCATTGTCATGTAAGGAACCACTTCTGTCTTTTTTCCAGGGAAAAGGTGGTGGTGTGGCCAGTGCCGTCCTTTTTGCTGAAAGTGGTTTTACCATTTCACCTAAATCAAACAGTTTCACTCCTTGTTTTGGGTTCTGGTGAGACCAGCGCAGCGGATCGTAGCTTGCGCCTTCTGGATTTGAAACGTGTTTTACGATGGTATTTGAAGGTCTCAAACTTTTTCGTAAATCGGATCGTCTTTTTGTGGTGTTTGACGTTCCCCGCAAGGGCGAAGCAGCGGCAAAGATGTCCCTTTCTAGATGGAATAGAGAGGCGATTTCGTCCACATATTTGGTGCAGGGACGTTCGATCCTCTTGGGACTACGAGCGCACTCTACCAGAGCGCAAGCAACCTCCTGGGCGGAACATAGCTTGGTCCCGCCTGGGGACATTTGTAGAGTGGCTACTTGGTTGTCACTGCATACTTTCAGTCAGCACTACCATCTGGATGTCTTAGCAGCAAATGATGCCGGCTTCGGTTCGGTGGTGTTACAGGCCGGCTGGAAGGATCCCCCCCCCCCCCCCCAAGTGAATACTGCTCTCTTACATCCCAGAGGTGGAGGACTGAACTGGAGGACCGATAAGGAAATCGAAATTACACTTACCTGGTAATTGTAGTTCTTGAAGGGACTCCAGTTCAGTCCTCATTCCCGCCTGGGTTGGTATAGTTAGCAGAGGAGTTCAGTGGAATAACGGATAAATCTACAGGTATGTATGAGTATTAGGAGGATCCGGGTCCTTAGATCCTTTCTGTTTCTTTCTGTCCATTTCTTCTTCTCTTGCCTATGATTCTGAGCGAGGCAGAAAGAAAGAGGTACAGGAAGTATTCAATCTTTCTGGAAGGAGAGTTATTAAAGTTCTTAAAGTTATAATTGAGGTGATAGCTACTGATTTGTTGCTCTGAGTGTGCTTTGTCAATAGTTCACTGGGGCTGATGGGAGAGGCCAGCAGACTACATCCAATGATGTCATGAATTTGACATGCCCAGTCTCCAAACTGCAGGAAGAGGTACACAACCCAGAGGTGGAGGACTGAACTGGAGTCCCTTCAGGAACTACAATTACCAGGTAAGTGTAATTTCGATTTAGTGTAGCAGGGGTCTCTCCCCGCCCATTGACCCCCTTCTCTCCATCCTCTGCATTCTCTCTGCCCTCTGGGACAGTCAGGGCTGGCCCGTCCATTGAGCAAGAATGTTTTTTGCACAGGGTGCTGCGTCTCAGGGGGCCCCGCGCAAAAAACATCTTGCATCAGCCCAGCTAGGTTAAAAAAAAATACAAATCGGCTGCTGCTGCCGTCGTAGCAGCGGCAGAATCGAGCATCCCGCGGGGCCCCCCTGCCCTGCAGAGTCCTCCATGCAGCCTCAGTGTTGGCTGTCAGAGCCGCGCGAAGAGAGAGAGCCTCTCCTCTTGCAGCTCTGTTAATCCTGCCGCGGGGCTGATGGGATTTCCCATCAGCTCCGCGGTGGGATTAATAGAGCTGCGAGAAAGGGAAACTCTCCCTTCGCGCGGCTCTGAAAAGCCCACGCTGAGGCCGCATGGAGGATTCTGCAGAGCAGGGGGGGCCCCACGGGATGCTCAATTCTGCTGCTGCTGCCACGGCGGCAGCAGCAGCCGTGTTTTGTTTTTTTTTAAACAAGCTGGGCTGGTGGGGGGGGGGGGGGGGGGTTTGAATGGTAAAGGGCTATGGTGGGGGCTAAGAATGGGAGTGGTCGGATGGCGGGGGAGGGTGGTTAGGACAGGTAATGGGCTATGGGGGGGCCAAGACTGGAAGTGGGCTGATGGGGGAGTTAGGACTGCTAATGGGCTATGGGGGGGCTAAGACTGGAAGTGGGCTGATGGGGGGGGAGGTTAGGACAGGTATTGGGCTATGGGGGGGCTAAGACTACAAGTGGGCTGATGGGGGGGTTAGGACTGGTAATGGGCTATGGGGGGGCTAGGACTGGAAATTGGCTGAGTGGAAGGGGGGCTTGAACTGCAAATAGCTGATGGGGACAGGGGCTTGGAATGGAAATGGAAATGGGCTGAGTGGAAGGGGGCTTAAACTGCAAATAGCTGATGGGGAGGGTGGCTTGGGATGGAAATAGGCTGTGAGGGGAGGGAGATAGGACTGGAAATGGGCTGAGTGGGGGGGCTAGGACAGGAAATGGGCTGATGGAGGGGCTAGGATAGGACTGGAAATGGGCTGTTGGGGTGCTAAAATTGGAAATGGGCTGTGATGGGGCCTTGAATTGAAATGGACTCATGGAGGGGCTAGAATTGGAAGTAGGCTCATGGGGGGGCTTGGATTGGAAATGGGCTGAGTGGAGGGGAGCTAGGATTTGACATGGGCTGATGGTGGGGCTAGGAAAGGACTAGAAATGAGCTGATGGGGGAGCTGGGATTGGAAATGAGCTGATGGAGGGACTCGGATAGGACTGGAAATGGATGGGGGAGCTAGGACTGGTAATAGACTGATGGTGGGGCTAGGATAGTAGTGGAAATGGGCTGATGGGGGGCTAGGACTGCAAATGGGCTGATACAGGGACTAGAAGGGAGCGGATGCTGGGTGGGGCTGGAACTAGAAGGGCGCTGATGTTGGGGGAGGATTAGAATGGGATGGAGCTGGTATAGTGAAATGGAGAGGGAAAAATATTTTGTGTGGGAGGGAAGACAAATCTACAATTGGCCGGATATTGGGAGAGTAAGTGGGGATTGAGGATGGAGGGGTAAAACTTGAGTGGATGAAATAGGAATGAGGAAAGAGCAAAAGGAGAAAGATTGGTATGTTAAAGCAGATGTAGAGAGAGAATGGAAAAAAACTAGAAGAGAGAAGAAAGGACAAATGGACAGCAGACGATGGAGAGTTAGCAGAAGACACAAAGAAACCAGAAGAAAGTGGCTGGAGCAATTGCCACTGAAAAAAAATGCACAAAAGGTAGAAAAATATCTCTTTATTTTGAATTTTTTAACTGGAATATGTCAGCTCTTGGAAATGTGCATCATTAATGTCTGCGCTTTGTTTAGTACAAGAGGAAATTAATTTCTGGTTTTATTTCTACAGTGTTGTACATTCCAAGTTTGGCTTTTGGGGTTCTCCGTTTAATTATTCTCTTCCTGTTTCTAAATTGTGATTCCTTGTTTGGTGATGGTCTATGTTCTGCATGTGTAACTGAGCTGAGGTATTCTGTTTTATATAATTCCTATTTGACATTGCCACTTGTTCTCTTTCCCCAGTAGGTCATGTACTGTTATTCTCTGAAATGTATTGGTTTAATATTTGCAGTGTTGCCTTTTGATAGGTAGGGTATGGTGCTTTGTGAGTTCTGGTAGTGCTGTTAGGATACGGCGGGTTTGCTGTTGTTGTTAAGTGCCGTCGAGTCGGAGTCGACTCATGGCGACCTTCTGGATAGCTATCCTAAATTGTGTTCGGTCTTCAGTCAGGCGGCTTATTGTTGACAGACTGGTACCCGTAGCTGCTGTTATTGTATCGATCCATCTCATTGCTGGCCTTCCTCTTTTGCATTGACCTTCTATCTTGCCAAGCATGATGTCTTTCTCTAATGATCTCTCTCTTCGCATGATGTGTCCAAAGTATGAAAGTCGAAGTCTTGTCATCTGAGCTTCTAAAGAAAGCTTTGGTTTGATCTCCTCTAGTACAGACTGGTTTGTTCTTCGGGCAGTCCATGGTATACACAGTATTCGCTGCCAGCACCATAATTCAAAGGCATCAATTTTCTTCCTGTCTATCTTTTTCACTGTCCAGGTTTCACATCCATATGATGTTATTGAAAATACCATGGCTTGAACAAGTCGAATCTTTGTATGGAGAGAGATCTCTGCTCTTGAGAATCTTATCTAGGTCTTTCATAGCCATTCTGCCAAGAGCAATGCGTCGTCTGATTTCTTGACTGCTTGTTGCTTCTTTATTGATAGTTGATCCAAGTAGGATAAAGTTATTCACGATTTCAATTTCTTTTCCTTCGACGATGAACCTGTTGATTATGCCAGTTGTCATGATCTTTGTCTTCTTTACATTAAGGTGCAGGCCCATTTTGAGACTATGTTCTTTGATTGCGAGAAGCAAATGTTTCAGATCATCTTCACTTTCCGCCAGTAATGTGGTATCATCAGCATAGCGAAGGTTGTTGATGAGTCTTCCACCAATCTTCACACCTCTGTTGTCTTCATACAATCCTGCTTCTCTGATGATTTGTTCTGCATATAAATTAAACAGGTAGGGGGAAAGTATGCAGCCTTGTCTTACACCTTTGCTTATTTTAAACCATTCTGTTTCTCCTTGTTCTGTTCGAACTGTTGCTTCTTGATCAATGTACAGATTGTGCAAGAGAACGATCAGGTGTTCTGGTATACCCATGCTTCTTAATGTGGCCCAGAGTTTCTCAAGGTTTACACAGTCAAAAGATTTGCTATAGTCGATAAAGCACAAATAGATATCCTTTTGGTATTCTTTAGTCTTTTCAAGGATCCATCTCACATCCGCAATGATGTCTCTCGTTCCTCACCCTTTTCTGAACCCTGCTTGCACTTCAGGTAGTTCTTGTTCCAGGTATGATTGTAGTCTCTTTTGAATAATCTTCAGTAGAATCTTGCTGGCATGTGGGATCAGAGCATTTGTGCGATAATTTCCAGTCAGTTGGATCACCTTTCTTTAGTATTGGTATAAACACAGATCTTTTCCAGTCAGTTGGCCATGATGCTGTCTTCCATATTTCTTGGCAGAGCCTTGTAAGTATGGTAACAGCTGCATCAGATTGCTGTAATACTTCTATGGGAATGCAATCAATGCCTGGTGCTTTGTTCTTTGATAAGGCTTTCAATGCTGCTTCAACTTCTTCTTTCATCACCAATGGTTCCAGATCATAAGGTACAGGTTGAAACAGCTGTTGGTCCACTTGATCTTTATCATATAAAAACTCTGTATATTCCTTCCATCTTTTCTTGATCTTCTCAGCATCATTCAACATAGAACCATGAGCATCTTGTAACATTCCAATTCGAGGCTGGAACTTTTTCTTTAACTCTCGTAGCTTTAGGAAAGCTGATCTTGTTCTTCCTCTAATAGTTTCTGCTTCTATTTCCTTGCATGCGTCATTGTAGTACTTTTCCTTGTCCTGTCTTGCTGCACGTTGGAAATCTCTGAGTTCTGTGATTGTCTTTCTTTCTCCTCTGGCTTTAGCTTCTCTGCGTTTCTGGGCAATTTTCAGAGTTTCTTCTGTCATCCATTTTGGCAGTTTTTTCTTTTTTACCTTTTCTAGAGACTTCTCGCTTTCTTCCAACACAACCTTCTTGATGTCATTCCATAACTCTTCTGGAACTCTATTTGTATTTAAAGCAGCAAATCGATTTTGCAGGCAGTCTTTAAATTCCAGTGGTATATTCTCAAGGTCATATTTTGCTGCATTCATGAGTGGTTTGCTCTTTTTCAGCTTTAGCTTGAGTTTGCATACTAGTAGTTGATGATCTGTACCACAGTCAGCTCCAGGTTTTGTCTTTGTTGATGTTATAGAGCTTTTCCATCGTTGACTTCCAAAGATGTAGTCAATTTGATTTTTATACAATCCATTGGGTGAAGTCCATGTGTACAGTCGCCGCTTGTGTTGCTGGAAGAAGGTGTTCGAGATAAATAGATTGTTGGTCTTGCAGAATTCTATCAGTCTTTCTCCAGCTTCATTTCTGTTGCCAAGTCCATATTTTCCAACTACTTTGTCTTCTTCTTTGTTGCCAACCTTTGCGTTCCAGTCACCCATGACTATCAGGATATCCTGTTTGCATGTTCTGTCAATTTCAGCTTGTACTTGTTCATAGAACTCTTCAATTTCATTCTCTTCTGCAGCTGTTGTTGGGGCATATACTTGAATTATAGTTGTGTTGATAGGCATTCCTCGTAGACGAATAGAGATTAAGCGTTCGCTGACTGCATTGTATTTCATTACAGTTCTTGCAAGTTTCTTCTTTATTATAAATGCAACACCATTTCTTCTTTGTCTTTCATTTCCAGCATAGTAGACCATGTGATCATCTGATGCAAAGTGCCCGATGCCAGTCCATTTCAGTTCGCTGACACCCAACAGATCAAGCTGTACACGTTCCGTTTCATTCTTGACCACCTCCAACTTCCCTTGGTTCATGCTTCGTACGTTCCATGTTCCAATGTGTAAGACATCTTTACAGCTTCTGACTCTCATTTCATGCGCAGCTATATCAGCAGTCAGACGTCCCGAGGGCTTTGATCCAACCACATCATAAATGCTGACTATACTCTGAAAAGTCTTCAGCTCTTCCCCAGTAGCTAGTTGAGTGCCTTCCAACCTGGGGGTCTCATCTTCCAGCTCTACAGCACAATTTGTTTTGGTTGTAACTATCCATTGGGTTTTCATGGCAAGATACAGAAGTAGATTGCCGGGCCTTTCTTCCGCGCAGTTTAAGTTTGGTGGTGTTGCCGTTGTCACAGAAATGTGATCCTCCGCCGTCAACACTATCTCATTCTGCTGCTGCCCAGATGGGTGGTTTGTCTTGGTCTGGCATCTCAGCTGAGACCAGTCCATCTTGGGAGACCCTGCCAGTAGTTAAACTACCGATAGTTTAGCTCTCAGCATCACTGATGCACACAAGCCCTCACAGCACGACAAGCTGCAAACCAAGTGAGGGTTTATGGGTTTGCTATGGGTTCTAAATGGGCAGTGTTTGTAGTAGTTCCTAATGTGCCTGGCGGTTGGTACTGGATTATAGTAATGTAGAAATCTTCTAGTCTTTCTTTATCCATATACTCATTAAGAGGCATGTTTACTAAAAGTTAGTGTATGGTAACTTTATGCAAATGAGGCCCCGCACCGAGTCTCCGCACATGGCCCCGCACCCCCCTTGGGCCGCCCCTGGGGACAGTTACCGCTGCCGGTAATCTTACCGCACGTTAATGTTACATCAGATAACATTACCACACGATAATTTTATATCAGGTGACGTTAACTAGCGGTAACATTATCGATACTACGTTACCACACCTTAGTAAACATACCCCTAAATGTTTTACCATTTCAAATGAAAGGTGATATAACAAGTGATTTAACTAATTTCCGATTGTCTTCCTTATTATATATTTGTGAAAACATAGGTTTTGACCCATCAAAAGCATGTGTTTCCTGCCAGTTATTTAAAGAGATTATTTTGCTCCTTAATTTGTTGAAAACAAACCCTTATCTAGGAAATTGATTACCCAGCAGATGTCCTTTGCAGGGCCTGTGCAAGGGTATTAGGCACCTTAGGCAAACCCTCAGGCTTGCATCTCCTTGCAATTAGCTTTTAGATTCCTAGCAGCCCCTCCTGAAGACTTTGATCATGAGCTCAATTGTAATCATCTCAACACCATCCCTCCTAGAACAGTCCTATAAAATGCATGTTTGGACATCACACTTTTAATGTTAAACGTTATTTTGTGAAAATATGAGTGAAAGCCGATTACAAGGGTAAATGAACTATGTTCATATTGCCCATTCTTCCTGCAGGTAAAGGTACACACTGACTTTTTGAAAGTGTGTGGCTGCCAGGACTTACTGCTTTGCTTTGACTGTAGCTGCTATTTGCTGCCTTCGCAGAAGCTGCTGCCCTAGGCGGCCACTTAATTTGCCTGGTGATGGACCAGCCCTGGTTCTTTGACTAGAGCAGTTCACTAGTGAGTCATATTCTCCCACCACCTTTGTTGAAGGAGGAATTCTCTAATCAGACCTGGGTTACCAGAACCAGTGGGAGCAATATGGTCATGACTGCACTGAAACGCTCCCAAGAATGCACAGTAGAAATGTCCCAAGCCTTTCCAGAAAGTTATGAAACAGATGTGTGTTCTGTACCTCATATCTAGCACTGTCATAAACCACTTGTGCAACTGGTAGACTGCTGTCAAGAGTGCCTGTCAAAGGTAAACAGTATGCTTTGCTTTCCTTGCCACATTCTCTTTATAAGAGAAAATTTTATCTAAATTTAGAGTGTTTTTTCGCACAGAAGTTAATTATCTTTGTACTGCTTCTGTGTCCTTAAGTGCTGTGGTTGTTGATTTTTGTAAATTAATAGCAAATATTTATTTAACCTGTCTCATTGCAACTGATTCAGCATTACAAAACAACCAAACACATCCTGCAAGATTGGATCATTGACAGACATTTTAATAGAAGCATGTTTTAGAACAGGGCTTCCCAAAACTGTCCTACGGATCCCACAGTTAGTTAGGCTTTCAGGGTATCCACAATAAATATGCATGAGAGATGCCTCCATTGTATACAGATTTCTCATTCATATTCATTGAATATCATGAAAACCTTAGACTGTGAGTTCCCCAGGGTTTGGGAAGCCCTTTTATAAGAAATGGTGATTCTAAGGATTTTTAAAACAGAAAGAGAGACTATGTTCAGTGTCCTAGTAAGTAGACTACGATCTAGTAAGAAGAAACGAGAAAGGTCAGAGTGTGATTATAATTGAAGTATGCTTTGAGTAGTTTTAAATAAATATTCCTTAAGTAACCTGGAGGTGGATTGGCCACTGTTGGAAGCAGGATACTGGGCTTGATAGATCTTGGTTTGACCCAATATGGCGTTTATGTTCAGTGGTAGAGGCAAGGACTGTATCTGAATTCAAGAAGGCATGGGACACAGAGAATCTCCAAGGGAGAAGAAGGGACTGTAGAACTTAGTAGCTGATATAGACAGGCAGAATGGTCTTTATCGGTTATCTCTGTTTCCGTGTAAAACTATTTTTTTTTCCACAGCCTTATGTTGCTACTCTCTGCTATTTATGAGATTTGCTTACAAGGTACAGCCAAGAAACTGGCTCCTCTTTGCTTGCCATATCACTAATGAAGGAGCACAGCTTATTCAGGGTGGACGACTGATCAAACACAAGTAAGATTTTTATGTCCATGGTTTTAAAAACATGTTGGCTGGGAAATGGGAATCATTTTTAATTATTTTACATTTGCTATTGTAATCGCTAATTTGGAAGGGTAGATAAACTTGTATAAGTAAACTTGTTGTTGGGGAAAGTGAATATAAGCAGAGATCTGAGAATTCCTTTTAGACTTATTTACCAGGGATGAAATGCACTTAGAATGCATACACCCAGGCATAAGTACGTGCTTTCTTTACAAGTGGACATCTCTCACCTACCACCCATGCATCCATCTCGCTCTCCTCCATTCACTACCCAACCCCATACAACCAGTGCTCTCTTTAACTCTCCCCTAGCTTCTCAGCCCCCTTTTTTGCTCCCTGTCCTCTTGTCAGACCTATCACCAGGGCCAGTGCAAGAATACTGGGTATCCTAAACAAACTTTCAGTCTTACATCCCTTGCCCTCCCCTCATGATTTTGCTAATTAAACTCTGCAATCGTGATCATTCTGGCACCACCCCTCCCACAGCAGTCACATAAACATGCGCACTGCCTATCACTGTCACCATAACCCTCAACTCTTTTTCTCTGCTCCTCTATTCCATTTGCAACCGTCTCCATTCTATTATGTCCCTTTTTCTTCCTCCCAGGCTCTGATTGAGCTGAAGATGGGTTTATCTGAGTCAATGCAATTTTTCCTAGTACAAGCAGGATATCAAGTCTTCACAGATGGGTAATATCTCCAGCAAAGCCAGCATTTGAGAAGGTTCTCTGTGCATGCATGTCGCTCCCCACCTGCTGCTGTCATACAGGACAGTTGTCCTTTTTCTGCAGAGCTGAATGGTCATGTCTTCAGCATCTCTCTACAAAAAAACTTTTTCAAAAAGTTATTTTGCAATCTATTCTGTCACTATCTTGCGGGTTCACATTGTCCCTCGTAATTCCTTGGGTAGGTTTTCAGTCAATTTATATGCTTGCTTTCTTTTTTCGGCTTTGCCTCTTCAGGCCTGTTTTTGAGGGCCTCGAGCAGGGTTGGCCTATCCAGTAGGCGAACTAGATGGTTGCCTAGGGCGGCAGACCCTGGTGGGATGCAGCTGAACTGCCACTTCAGTACCACAGCGAGCTTTAGAACACTTGCGCACATGCACGCATTTCTGCCCTGCAACTACTTCCCCCTCCAAGAAATTGTCAGAGGGGGGCAGGAGTGGCATGCCGTGAGCATGCTTATGCATGGGCAGTTTAAGACCCAACGTAGCGCTGAAAAAGGCAGTTCAGTCACCACTTCTTCAGCATGCAGAGGGTGGGGGGGGGGCACAGAGTGTCTGCCTAGAGTAACAGAAACCTTTGAGCCGCCACTGGCATTGAGCATCTTTTTAGGGGCTAGTTTTCACAATTGAGTCATTTGATTTTGCAGTAGCTGTCTTTTTCAGTGACATGCCCCAGCAGAAAGCCCCCAGTGGTACACTTGATGCGGCAAAATCAGATTTCTGATATCAGTATTTGACCTTTGAGTGCCTGGGACCCAATTATGGATCCTCTCATTCTCCAGGAGCAAGCAAGAAGTCAGTCCTCACATATGGGTGACGTTGGCGCCGACAGAGCTCCTGTGCGGAGCATTTCCCCAGCTTTCAAGGAAAGCCTTTGGGAATGCAACACGCCTGCGCGGTCCCCTTCCAGCCCAAGGGTGCCATCTTGCTCAGTCTTTCTTTTTCCGCGGAGCCCTACTGACGTGAGTTTGTGTCACCCAGGAAAAGTTGGGGGGGGGGGGTTTCAGCGATTTTTGAGTTGTTTTGTCTGGTTCGACACCGGTTCCCCTTCCCGCCTGGGCTCGGTACACTGGTATCGATTCTGGACTTGTGTTTTTCAGTTTTTGTCCTTTGTGACTAGCGTTCGTGCTCTTTTTGTGTTTTCACTGGCAGCCCGGTCGTTTGACCTTGCAGGGGCCCTTTTTCCCCCGATGGCTGCCAGCGGGTTCAAAAAGTGTGATCAGTGCAAGAAACTTATGTCCCTCACCGACACACATGACTTCTGCCTCTGATGCTTCGGGCCCGACCATGACCCGCTGGTCTGTGGCCCGTGCAGCAAAATGTTGTCAAAGGCACTTCGGAGCCGTCAGCATCAGCATGAGAAAATTCTCTGAGTCCGTGTCCGGCCGGGCCCGGACTTCGTCAGAGGCCTTGACATCTCGGGAGTCCGACCCTGAGCGCCGTCGGGGGTCCTCTGAAAGGGAGTCTCCCTCGCGGGAGCACCGAAGAAAGAAGGTCATGAGGGCGGCATCGGTGGAGGCTCCTGGTTCCTCAAGGGCCAGGTCGCGTAGCCCTGACCGCCGCCCCAGGCTCTCGGAGTCGGAGAGGCCTGCCAAGCTACCTCGTGTGGAGCCGGAGTCCCCGAGTCATGTAAGTGCAGTTGTCCTCGTGGACTCTCTTCCGGGGGAGCCGCCGTTGGGGACTGCTGAGTCTCCTGAGCTTGGACTCAGGATGACGCCATTTGAGAGCAGCTTGGCTGCCTTCATGGAACAGCAGCGGGTGCTGATCGCCGGTCTGACCGGTGCATCTGCCCCGACCACCGGGACCTCACCGTCTAAGTCGACCCCAGAGACCGAGCTGATCCTCGAGTCGATGAAGTCTCAAGTCGATCCTTGGTCACGGTCCCCCTCGACCTCCCGTGCGGGGCCAAGGTCATCGACGCAGATACCCTTGGCATCGGGGCTGGTGGCACCGAGGCCCGCACGGCCAGAGCCGCTCGACTCCTCGGAGGAGTCAAAGTGGGAGACTGAGGACGAGGAGTTCCCCGGGCACCTTCTGGACCCGGTGCGTCCCTTCGGACTCACTGGAGTCTGAGCCTCAGAGAAGGTTCCCCCCCCCATCCCCAGAGGATACCCGTTTCTCGGACTTCGTGAGGGACCTGGCCAAGGCTCTGGCCTTCCCTGTGGACGCCAAAGAGGAGCCTCGAGCCGAGGCGCTCGATGCCCTCCAGTATGACTTTCCTCCGAAGGAAGCCTTTACTGTACCGGTTCCTCTGATGCTGGAACAGCTGCTCTTCTGTATGTGGGAGGCACCGGCCTCGGTGCCGGTTCTTAGCAAACGGGTTGATTCTATTTATCGAGTCTGTAAGAGCCCTGGGTTCCAAAAGGCGCAGCTACCGCACCACTCCACGGTTGTGGAATTGGCCATGCACCGTCTGAAGAGTCAGAAGATGCACTCCTCGGTGCCCCCCCGGCTGGGAGGCCCGGAACCTGGATGTCCTCGGTAGAAAGTGCTTCCAGGGCTCTGTGCTGTCTTGCCGTGTCCAGACCTACCAGCTGTACATGGGCATGTACTTAAGAGACCTGGCAAAGGAGACTGCCGGGTTCTCAGCTGGCCTGTCCGAGGAACCTTTCCAGAGGTTCAAGGCTTTGTCCACAGGGATCCCCGAGAGTGCTCGAAGCTTATCTCTCGAGCAGCCTATGATGACTTCGGCCAAATAGCCGCTCCCAGCATCGGTGCACGCCGTCAGGCCTGGCTACAGTCATCGGATCTGGAGCCATGGGTGCAGGACAAGTTGCTCGATGTCCCCTGCTGAGGTGAAAACCTTTTCAGTAAATCCATGGCTGAAAAGGCTGCAGAAATCGAGACTGAGACTCTCACCAGGACAAGGCTATCCAAGAAAACTTCTGCCCCTTCTCAGAAAAAGAAGGGCTCGGGGGAAAAAGTCCTTTTTCCCGAGGAAGGGTGCTGCCTACAAATCCTACCCTCACTATCAGGCCTCTCCAGCTCCCCAGCAGGGCCAGCAGGCCAAGGGGCAGGGGCATGGGCCCCGTAGGCAGAAGACCCCCAAGCCGCCAGTTCCGGCTCCTGCACAGCAGGGAGTGGGGTTTTGACTCCCACAGCATAGCCTCTTCTCCACAGCTGGCTCCACTCAGCACAGGAGGGCAGCTGACCCTGTACGCCTACAGGTGGCCAGCCATCACAGGGGATACCTGGGTCCTCAGCATAGTCCAACAAGGCTACATGCTCCACTTCCACCAGATACCCCCCTCCTACTTCCCAAGGGAGCCTCCAAGACTCCCTCTGCACAGAAACCTCCTCCTTCAGGAGTTGGCAAGTCTTCTAAAGGAACAGGTGGTGGAACCGGTGCCTCACCACCTGAAAGGGCAAGGCTTTTACTCCAGGTACTTTCTGGTACCAAAAAGGACAGGAGGCCTCTGTCCTATCCTAGACTTGCGAAACCTAAACAAGTTTCTGGAGAGGGAAAAGTTCAAGATGCTTACCCTTGGGATATTGCTGCCCTACCTCCAGCAGGGAGATTGACTATGCTCCTTGGACCTAAAGGATGCTTATATTCACATCCTCATTCATCCAGACCACAGGCAATACCTCAGATTTGTGGTGGGAGGAAAACATTTCCATTACAGAGTACTTCCCTTTGGCATAACTTCCGCCCCCAGGGTTTTCACCAAATGCCTGGCGGTGGTGGCGGCCTATCTCAGAAATCAGGGGATTTTTGTCTTCCCATACCTGGACGACTGGCTCATCAGGGGTCATTCTCTCCAGGAGGCCAGACAAGCCACTCTTCTCACAGTCTCTCTTCTTCAGCATCTGGGCTTTGTCATAAACTACGCAAAGTCCACTTTGCTCCCCTCACAGAACCTAGAGTTTTAGGGGCAAGATTAGACACCCTGCAGGCAAGGGCTTACTTGCCCGAGGACAGGGCCCACAGACTGATGGACTTGGCCAACCAGTTCCTAATCAATTCTCAGGTCCCCGCTAAACACTTCCTGCGGCTACTGGGCCACATGGCATCCACGGTACATGTGACCCCGAATGCCCGTCTGCATATGCGGGTGGCTCAGTGGTGCCTCAGAGCTCAGTGGGCGCAGGCCACAGGCGACCTCCGAGACAGAGTAAGGGTTTCCAGACCACTCTTTGACTCCTTGCAGTGGTGGCTACATTTCCCAAACCTTCTCAGGGCCCGAGGGGTATCCTTTCAGACCCCAGCACACACAAGGGTGCTGACGACTGATGCTTCTTTAAAGGGCTGGGGTGCACATTGTCAGGGCACGTGCACTCAAGGCCTCTGGTCTCCTCGGGAGGCCACACAGCAAATCAATCTCTTGGAGCTGCGAGCAATCCGCTTGGCTCTACAGACTTTTTCTCATGCCCTCTCTCACCAGTCTGTCTTAGTTCAGACAGACAATCAGGTAGCAATGTTCTTTGTGAACAAGCAAGGGGGCACAGGGTCCAGACTCCTGTGTCAGGAGGCACAGGCCCTTGGCTCCTTTGCAGTCAAGCAAGGCATGTTTCTCAGAGCAGTTTATCTACCTGGTCAGGAGAACTTCTTGGCAGACAAACTAAGCAGGATTCTCCAGCCTCACGAATGGCAGTTGAATCCACTGGTGGTTCAGCAGCTCTTTCTGCGATGGGGACTTCCATCCATCGATCTCTTTGCCAGTCCAGTGAACCGTCAGCTGCCCAGGTTCTGCTCCAGACAGCCGCATCCTCTGAGTGGCAGCAGATGCTTTTCTGATCTCTTGGTCGACGGGCCTCCTGTATGCGTTTCCTCCCACGCCCCTGGAGGCCCGAACTCTGTTCAAGATTCTACGAGACAAGGCCTCGGTCATTCTGGTAGTGCCCAGATGGCAGAGGCAACCGTGGTTTCCACTTCTGCAGTTGGCAGTGGAAACTCCATTCCCTCTGGGGTTGCAACCCGATCTCCTGTCTCAAGATCAGGGTTCCCTTCTGCACCCCAATCTCAGATCCCTCAATCTGATGGCCTGGCTGCTGAAAGGATAGTGCTGGCTCCCCTGCTTCTACCTAAGGAGGTTGAAGAGGTGGTTTTGGCCTCTAGGAGGCAATCCACCAGAAAGTCCTATGCCCTCAAGTGGCGTAGGTTCACTATATGGTGTGCTCAGCGCAATGAAGATCCTTTCTCCTGCCTTGTGCCAATAGTACTGCAGTATCTACTTCACCTGTCAGACCTAGGCCTTAAGTCTAACTCTGTTCGGGTCCACCTCAGTGCTCTATCCGCGCACCAATCACTGGTGGAGGGACAGTCTGTCGGTTCACCCCTTGGTGTCCCACTTCCTCAGAGGTCTGCTTCTTCTCAAGCCTCCGGTTCGTCCACCGGGCACTGAGTGGGATTTGAATGTGGTCTTGCAGCAACTTACTCGCCCACCGTTTGAGCCGATGGCTACTTGCCATTTACACTTCCTTTCTTGGAAGGCACTCTTCCTGGTAGCTCTTACCTCGGCCAGACGTGTGAGTGAACTACAAGCCCTGGTTTCTGATCGACCGTACACACGGTTCTATAGGAACAGGGTGGTCCTTCGGACTCATCCGAAGTTCCTTCCAAAAGTTGTCTCCTCTTTCCACCTCAACCAGGAGGTGGTTCTTCCGACATTCTTTCCCAGGCCGCATACCAGCCAGGCTGAGACAGTCTTGCATACTCTGGACTGTAAGAGGGTGTTGTCCTTTTACATAGAGCGTACGAAGGGGTATCGAAGGGCTACTCAGCTCTTCGTATCCTTTGACCCTAATAAGTTGGGGTTACCTGTCTCCAAGCGTACGTTGTCCACTTGGGTAGCAGATTGTATCGCCTGGGCGTACAGGGCAGCCGACCTCCCCTTGCAGGGTCGAGTCACGGCCCACCGTGTCAGGGCGAAAGCCGTGTCAGTAGCTCATCTCCGCTCTGTTCCGTTGGCAGACATCTGCCGGACTGCTACTTGGTCTTCAAGCCAGACTTTTGCGGCCCACTACTGCCTCGAGAGAGAGTCCCGAAGGGACAGTGCTTTCAGACAGGCAGTACTCCGTAATCTCTTTGAGGTTTAGGCAACTCCTACCCTCCAGCCCTTGTGTTGGGCTACTGTACGGTGGCGTTCTCAGAGGATATTCTTATCACAGATACTGAGGCTCTTCAGAGGGAGCCATTTTTCAGCTTTGGGTTCCCGGTAGCCTAGAGCTGGGGAGTCCCATATGTGAGGACTGACTTCCTGCTTGGTCCTGGAGAAAGTGTAGTTACTCACCTGTAACAGGTGTTCTCCAGGAGCAGCAGGAATCAGTCCTCACGACCCTCCCTCCTCCCCTGGAGTTGCAGTCATATACTTTATTTGGGGTTTTTTGCTGTCTTTTAGCTATGTCATCAGATTGAGCAAGATGGCACCCTTGGGCGGGAATGGGACTGCGCAGGCACGCTGCATTCCCAAAGGCTTTCCTTGAAAGCTGGGGAAATGCTCCGCATGGGGGCTCTGTCGGTGCCGACGTCACTCATATGTGAGGACTGATTCCTGCTGCTCCTGGAGAACACACCTGTTACAGGTGAGTAACTACTCTGTCAGTTGTATTCATAGATATCAGAGGACGCAATGCTGAAAAAAACAGCAGCGTAAATAAATTTTTAGCACCACAAATTCTGTTCCATCGGCATCTGTGGAATCTGTCCCAATGGGTCTAGCATCTGCATTAGATACTGGAGATACCTCGACTTGGAGAATTTGTTGACCTTCCTCAATATTGAGCATCAGTAGAGGCCATTAGGATCAGTCATCCACCAAATCCCACCCAAACAAAAGGAATAATTTGTCCACTTCTTCAATTGTGTTAAAAGTTTGTGATGCCAAGCACTGGGTGGAGGCCGGAGTGCGTTGATAATTGCACCTCTTCAGAGCATGATATTGAGGCCTCAAGTTCACCGGTGCTCTTAAAGTGCCTCCGCCAAGAGGACAACTGTGTCAGCAGGGCCACAGCAGCCTCCAAGGATCCAGACAAAGTTACTGATACATCCCAAGTGGTTCAAATCATCCCTGCTGGTTTCTCTGTACCTTTTGCTATTGGTAATTTTTGAGATGGAACTCTTAAGGAGAATCACTGAATAGCTGGAGTGCTTTCTTGGTAGACATGACTCAGCAGCTTCAACATCACCAGTGCATCAAAAAATTCAACTAGTTCTCAAAACCTTTGTGCTGCTTAGAAGAGATGCACCAACACCTCAAAATGCTGCAAGTTTGTTTGCTGCACCAGTGCATTGGGAGAGGAAACTTCACATCAGTATCTCATCTATCTCATTTGAGGTCCATACACTCTGTGTAGAGAACATGCCAGCCAGAGACTTGGACATCTTCCTTGGAGTATTTCTCAAGATCAGAAATTGAGCACTCCTGGGATTCTGACTATAAACCAGACAGATTCTCTGAAGAAAAGATTTTGACTGGTTTACCATCAGATCCAACACTGCCTCATGAAAGGAGAGAGTCCCCACCTAAGAAACTCTCCTTAAATGGTGGAAATCATTCCATTTATGTTAGAGATGGTGGAGGACCCTAGGAAGAAACACTGGACATATTTCAGTTCCTCGACCCTCCCAAGAAAGCTGTGGCAGTGCCCATTCACATAATCCTCAAGAGTGTTCAGATAAGAATATGGGAGACCCCCTAACTATCACTATTAAGGTTGGGTGGAGGAGTAGCCTAATGTTAAGAGCACTGGCTTAGGAACCAAGAGACCAGGGTTCCGTTGGGCCAGTTACTTAACCCTCTATTGCCTCAGAAAAATTCAAGTTATCAATGTCGCTGTTTGTAACAATCTTTTACATTAATGTAAAACGCTTTGACTGAAATGAAAAAGCGGTATAAAAAAACTGTTAATAAATAAATATGCAAAGTTCAGAAGGCTTCCAGATTGAGAAAGCAGCAGCTTTCTTGCCATTCCATGGTGGTCAAATTTACTCTCAAGAGCCAAAAAGCTTTTCATTGTCTTTAGAGAGAGAGGTTCAGATATAGGATTCTTTTGAAAGAAAGCTATTACAGAATGCTAGGCTTACTTCCTGCTGTTCATGAGCATGTACATGCAAAACACTGTGTGCAAAATGGAGGAGTTTGCAGGTGCACTCCGTCAAGAGAAGGCCAGGCAATTCCATTTGCTAGTAGGCAAACTCTCACTTGGTTTGCAGCTTGTCGTGCTGTGAGGGCTTGCGTGCATCAGTGATGCTGAGAGCTAAACTATCGGTAGTTTAACTACTGGCAGGGTCTCCCAAGATGGACAGGTCTCAGCTGAGGTGCCAGACCAAGACAAACCACCCATCTGGGCAGCAGCAGAATGGGAGAGTGTTGACGGCGGAGGATCACATTTTTGTGACAATGGCAACAACACCAAACTTAAATTGCGCGGAAGAAAGGCCCGGCAATCTACTTCTGTATCTTGCCATGAAAACCCAATGGATAGTTACAACAAAACAAATTGTGCTATGGTGCTGGAAGATGAGACCCCCCAGGTCAGAAGGCACTCAACTAGCTACTGGGGAAGAGCTGAAGATTTTTCAGAGTAAAGCCAGCATTTATGATATGGTTGGATCAAAGCCTTCGGGAAGTCTGACTGCTGATGTAGCTGCGCATGAAATGAGAGTCAGAAGCTGTAAAGATGTCTTACACATTGGAACATGGAACGTACGAAGCATGAACCAAGGGAAGTTGGAGGTGGTCAAGAATGAAATGGAACGTGTACAACTTCATCTATTGGGTGTCAGAGAACTGAAATGGACTGGCATGGGGCACTTTGCATCAGATGATCACATGGTCTACTATGCTGGAAATGAAAGACAAAGAAGAAATGGTGTTGCATTTATAATAAAGAAGAAACTTGCAAGAACTGTAATGAAATACAATGCAGTCAGTGAACGCTTAATCTCTATTCGTCTACGAGGATTGCCTATCAACACAACTATAATTCAAGTATATGCCCCAACAACAGCTGCAGAAGAGAATGAAATTGAAGAGTTCTATGAACAAGTACAAGCTGAAATTGACAGAACATGCAAACAGGATATCCTGATAGTCATGGGTGACTGGAATGCAAAAGTTGGCAACAAAGAAGAAGGCAAAGTAGTTGGAAAATATGGACTTGGCAACAGAAATGAAGCTGGAGAAAGACTGATAGAATTCTGCAAGACCAATGATCTATTCATCTCAAACACCTTCTTCCAGCAACACAAGCGGCGACTGTACACATGGACGTCACTCAATAGATTGTATAAAAATCAAATTGACTACATCTGTGGAAGTCAACGATGGAAAAGCTCTGTAACGTCAACAAAAACAAAACCTGGAGCTGACTGTGGTACAGATCATCAACTACTAGTATGCAAACTCAAGCTAAAGTTGAAAAAGAGCAAACCACTCATGAATGCAGCAAAATATGACCTTGAGAATATACCACTGGAATTTAAAGACTGCCTGCAAAATCGATTTGCTGCTTTAGATACAAATGACAGAGCTCCAGAAGAGTTATGGAATGGCATCAAGAAGGTTGTGTTGGAAGAAAGCGAGAAGTCTCTACAAAAGGTGAAAAAGCAAAAACGGCCAAAATGGATGACGGAAGAAACTCTGAAAATTGCCCAGAAACGCAGAGAAGCTAAAGTCAGAGGAGAAAGAAACAATCGCAGAACTCAACAGAGATTTCCAATGTGCAGCAAGACAGGACAAGGAAAAGTACTACAATGACACTTGCAAGGAAATGGAAGCAGAAACTATTAGAGGAAGAACAAGATCGGCTTTCCTAAAGCTACGAGAGTTAAAGAAAAAGTTCCAGTCTCGAATTGGAATGTTACAAGATGCTCAAGGTTCTATGTTGAATGATGCTGAGAAGATCAAGAAAAGGTGGAAGGAATATACAGAGTTTTTATATGATAAAGATCAAGTGGAACAACAACCGTTTTCAACCTGTACCTTATGATCGGGAACCATTGGTGATGAAAGAAGAAGTTGAAGCAGCATTGAAAGACTTATCAAAGAACAAGGCACCAGGCATTGATAGCATTCCCATAGAAGTATTGCAGCAATCTGATGCAGCTGTTACCGTACTCACAAAGCTCTGCCAAGAAATATGGAAGACAACATCATGGCCAACTGACTGGAAAAGATCTGTGTTTATACCAATACTAAAGAAAGGTGATCCAACTGACTGTGGAAATTATCGCACAATCGCTCTGATCCCACATGCCAGCAAGATTCTACTAAAGATTATTCAAAAGAGGCTACAACCATACCTGGAACAAGAACTACCTGAAGTGCAAGCAGGGTTCAGGAAAGGGCGAGGAACGAGAGACATCATTGCGGATGTGAGATGGATCCTTGAAAAGACTAAAGAATACCAAAAGGATATCTATTTGTGCTTTATCGACTATAGCAAGGCTTTTGACTGTGTAAACCATGAGAAACTCTGGGCCACATTAAGAAGCATGGGTATACCAGAACACCTGATCGTTCTCTTGCACAATCTGTACATTGATCAAGAAGCAACAGTTCGAACGGAACAAGGAGAAACAGAATGGTTTAAAATAAGCAAAGGTGTAAGACAAGGCTGCATACTTTCCCCCTACCTGTTTAATTTATATGCAGAACAAATCATCAGAGAAGCAGGATTGTATGAAGACAACAGAGGTGTGAAGATTGGTGGAAGACTCATCAACAACCTTCGCTATGCTGATGATACCACATTACTGGCGGAAAGTGAAGATGATCTTAAACATTTGCTTCTCGCAATCAAAGAACATAGTCTCAAAATGGGCCTGCACCTTAATGTAAAGAAGACAAAGATCATGACAACTGGCATAATCAACAGGTTCATCGTCGAAGGAGAAGAAATTGAAATTGTGAACAACTTTAACCTACTTGGATCAACTATCAATAAAGAAGCAACAAGCAGTCAAGAAATCAGACGACGCATTGCTCTTGGCAAAATGGCTATGAAAGACCTAGATAAGATTCTCAAGAGCAGAGATGTCTCTCTCCATACAAAGATTTGACTTGTTCAAGCCATGGTATTTTCAATAACATCATATGGATGTGAAAGCTGGACAGTGAAAAAGACAGATAGGAAGAAAATTGATGCCTTTGAATTATGGTGTTGGCGGCGAATACTGTGTATACCATGGACTGCCCGAAGAACAAACCAGTCGGTACTAGAGGAGATCAAACCTAAGCCACCTTTAGAAGCTCAGATGACAAGACTTCGACTTTCATACTTTGGACACATCATGCGAAGAGAGAAATCATTAGAGAAAGACATTATGCTTGGCAAGATAGAAGGTCAACGCAAAAGAGGAAGGCCAGCAATGAGATGGATCGATACAATAACAGCAACTACGGGTACCAGTCTGTCAACAATGAGCCGCCTGACTGAAGACCGAACACAATTTAGGATAGCTATCCAGAGGATCGCCATGAGTCAACTCCGACTCGACGGCACTTAACAACAACAACAACAACAGTAGGCAAAGTGAAGTAGTGTGGACAACACATGGATTGGGTGACCTATGATGATTTTGAGATTTGGCATAGCTTGTGCAATGGGTATTGGCACCTGAAAACTCTTATGGCTTCTGGCCTTGAACCTCAGATATAACATTGCAAGTAAAAGCTTGCTGATGTGCTCTGCCAAAGAAAGAATCTCTTTGGAGATAAAGTTGAGACTGCATCTCTAATAAAAGAGCACAGCAATACCTTTTAAGTCTTTCCAAGCCCATTTCTGATCCAGCTACTTGTGCCTTCTCACACAGGCTCAGGGGAGTATGTTGCACCACGATATTAGGTCCCTTACAGCTTGGATGTTGAAAGATTAAACTTAGGACCCCTTAATCTGCCTGATAGTGTTTCTTTTTCTGCGGTGTTCCCTGCCAATTAGGCCTACATTTTTCTCTTCATCCTGAAGAGAACCTCCAACATGGAAAAAACAGTCTGGTTTAAAAAAAAAAAAAAAAGTACCAAATGTTTTTGTACAATGAGTCATGGATAAACATGACTGGTGTTTAAAATGTTTGGTCCCCGACCATTTACCAAAGTCTTATCCTTTGTGCCAACAAATGACAGAGGCCTACAGAATAGAGCCAGACAATGTAGTTCGCTATTCACCCCAGATTCTATTTCAGTGTCTTCCACATCATTAAGAACATCGGCCTCCTCGCATGGGTCTTGGGTCTTGTCAAAGTCCAAACATAAGTAAGTCTAAGGCGATGGCATCAAAGACCGATACAGAATTAAGAGGAAAGTCCCATCAGCATTGAGGCTCACTGAAGGGTGCTTCCAATGCAGACCAGCCAGCCAAACAGCCCCGGTGGGAGGACCTGTCCTCCAAAGCACAAGAGGGGCTCCGGCACGGACAGCTCAAAGCTCTGTAGGTGACTCCACCGAAGCATCGGCCATCTCTCTGGACCAGCGCATACTGGCTCTCGAGAGGAGTTTGGCCGTACTCCTGACAGCCTTGGTAGCGACAGTGCAGGCTTTGGCACCCTACCAACAGCCTACTGTATTGGCCCTGAGGCTGACTCTTGAACCTGCATCAGTGGACCTCTTGCCACCGATGCCTCAGTTGGAACAGATTGACAACACCAATACCCAACAGACTAAAACTGCCAGGACTCACGATTCCAATACCTCAGAGCATCAGTATCTATCTGCATCGACCCTAGACATCGAAGTATCTGAGTCAAAAGCACATCCGCCGATACTTTGCACTTCTTGATAGACTCTGACTCCACTTTGTCCAATTCTGTCAGGGACTCTCAGGATTCCCAAAACCTTGCAAACGTTCCTTCGGGCCAGTCCCATCCTCAAGAGCAACGCAGGTCCCCATCAGAGGCCGTGTCTTTCCAAGAATTCATCTGGGATATGGCAGCAGGGCTGCAGATCACCATGGCCTTGGAGAAGGAACAGAGGGCAGAGGAACTAGAAATCCTCCAATGCCCTCATACACCTAAGGAAGTGGCTACTTTATCTGTGATATGTGCATCGCATCTTACAGGATCCCATGCCTATGCTTTCTCTGCTGCTTCTCTCATGGTTCTGCCCATCAGCAAGAAACTCGATACCATGTACTGAGTTCCAGAGTGCCCAGGCTTTCAAAAGCCTCAACTCTTCCACCACTCAATGTTGGTGAAATTGACCATGCGCTGAATAAAGAGTTCACAGAATCATTCTTCCATGCTTCCAGGTAGAGACTCGGACGCTCAATGCCTTTTGGCATCTGTTTTCAGGCATGCATTGCTGACCTCAAGCATTACTTCCTACATGCTATACATAAGCATGTTCCTGAAGAATGTCACCAGGAATCTGAAGACTTTTGCCCCCATGCTTCCTGGTAAGAGGATTGCATTCCAAGCACTTATCAGACATGGTCAAAATACCTCAAAATTCCTTACCAAGGCATTTTTTGATGTTTTTGAATCAAATAGGGCTTCAGCAGTCTGCATTGGGGCACGAAGTATGGCCTGGTTACAGGCATCAGATCTCGAACAGTGGGTTCGGGACAAGTTGGCTAATATCCTGTGTACTGGAGAGAACCTTTTTGGAAAAGGTTGGGGAGAAAAGGCCGGTGAGATTTAGACAGATCTCACCCTCAAATGCCTTTCCAGGAAGACGGCTGACCCCTCCAAAAGGAAGGGTCTTCCAAAGAAACCTTTCTACTCTAAGGAGAGAGATTATCCTTCCTACACATCTGCAGCTGCTTACCAGCGTCAACAGTGCCAGCAGGATCCTCGTCAACCCAAGATGCCCAAGGCTACTAAGCCCCAACCAGTGGCGCAGGCACAATCTGCACCTGGCTTTTGACTGCTTTCTAGAGAGCATTGCCACTCTGCCTCTGCAGGGTCCCCAGCCCCTGAGCATAACAGTCAGACTCTTCTTATGCCCACAGTTGGCACCTCATCACTTCACTTCAGAACGGAGGACTCTCACATTGTCCAAAGGGGGTATCTGCTTTACTTCAAAGATTTATTCCCTACCGGCTTCACAGGGAACTATCCCACAAACCCCCTTCAAAGCATACTCTTGAAGGAAGAGTTGTCGACCCTGGTATCTCAGGGCGCCATAGAAAGATTACCTCCCCCCAGGAAGGGATGGGCTTCTATTTTCCATATTTTCTCATTCCAAAGAAAACAGGAGGATCTCAAGGACCTAAACAAATTTCTGGTCAGAGGAAAAATTCAAAATGATTTCTCTAGGAATTCTTTTCATTTGCTTCCAAAGATACTATTGGCTATGTTCTCTGGACCTAAAGGAGGCGTATATACACTTACTGTCTGTGCTGAGGATCGATCAGTATCTGTTTCAGATTTCAGCAAAACCACTGTCAGTACCAAATACTACCCTTCGGCTTAGCTTCCACACTGCATGTGTTAATAAAATGCATGGCAGTAGTTGCAGCCTCTCTCCGCACTTTGGGAATCTTCATTTCCCTTACTTAGGCTACTGCCTAATCAGGGGAGACTCCCCTCAGGAGGTAAAATTCTCTTCCCTGCATCACCCCATCACTGTGCTCCAACATCTAGGATTTGTCCTTAACTTCCCAAAGTCGCACTTCGTTCCAACCCAAAGGCCCAAGTTCATCGCAGTACTCTTGGACACTCAGCAGGCTCGAGCTTTTCTTCCTCAGGATCGCTCTGCCCGCCTAATCAAGCTCATAAAATACATACAGCAACAAAAGCTGGTAACAGCTTGAGAGATGCTGCGCCTCTTGAGGGCACATGGTCTCGAAGTCCCCTGTATGCACCTACACATGCAGCAAGCCCAATGGACTGTCTTGTCAATGGACCCAAGCAAAGGGGCGTCTCAGACTAGATACACATCACCCCTCAACTAATCAGGTCTCTTCACTGGTGGTATTCCCCACACAATTTACTCAGTGGGTCACCTTTTCAGATGCCTCCACCTTAATGCACCCTGACAACAGATGCCTCCAAACTAGGTTGGGGAGCACATCTGAATGATCTGACCACACAGGGTCTGTGGATGATGGAGGAATCTGTGTTGAAGATAAACCTCCTGGAGCTGCATGCCCTAACAAATGCCCTTTGGGCTTTTCAACTCCAACTTTCAGGTCTGCAGATTAGTCAAAACAGACAACCAGGTGGCCATGTTCTGTGAACAAACAGGGGAGAACAGGATCCTATCTCCTATGTCACAAAGTGCTTCATTGTTTTTTTTTTTGCCATTGCACACTGCATTCACCTCAGAGCGGTGTACCTCCCAGGCAAACCCAATGTCCTTGTGGACAGACTCAGACGTATCCTTCATCCACACGAGTGGACCCTACGTCGGGAGACAGCTGCTTGGATCTTCCAAACATGGGGAACCCCACTCATAGATCTTTTTGCCACTCAACAGAGCACACAGCTTCTATTATTCTGCTCACGTCTTCCGTCCCTGCACCGACAGGTCCCGGATGCCTTTCTTCTCCATTGGGGACGGAGCCTGCTTTATGCATTTCCACCCATTCTCTTGATACCGAAAATGCTCTTAAGCTGAAAAGGGCTCCATGATCCTCATAGCCCCTTTTTGGCCCTATCAACCGAGGTTTCCTCTGCTCCTATACCTGGCACAGACTCAACCCCTCAGACTTGGATGTGCACCCAAATTCCTCTCCCAGGACCAAGGAACGCATCTCCATCCTAATCTTCATGCCCTTTGCCTCACGGCATGGCTGATTAAGGGGTAGTGCTTGCTGACCTTGACCTGCCACAGGAGGTGAAGGATATCCTGCTTGTATCACACAAACAGTCCACCAGGTGATCTTATGCCTTTAAATGATGGTTTGCCCTCTGGTGCTCCTCAAAGGGCTTTAACCCCTTTGCTTGCCCGGTGGAATTCCTCTTTCAATATCTCCTCCACTTGTCCTTGGCAGGTCTTAAGACTGACTCAGAGTTCATCTTAGTACCATTGCGGCCTATCTCCTCAGACCCCTTAGTAGCACGCTTCGTGAGGTGTCTCCTGCTGTCCAAGCCATCCATTAAGCTGCCTCCGGTGGCTTGGGACCTCAAAGTGGTTCTAGATCAACTTCTAAGGCCTCCCTTCGAGCCTTTAGCAACTGTTTCGCTGATGTTTTTCTCTTGGAAGGTAATCTTCCTCATAGCCATTACCCCAGCTCTCTATATCAGTGAACTGCAGGCTTTCATAGTTGATCCGCCTTATAGTGGTTCTATCATGACAAGGTGGTCCTCCGTACCCAACCACACTTCCTTCCAAAGGTGGTCTCCTCCTACCTGAAGCAGTCAATAATCCTACTGATTTTCTTCCCGAGACCACATGCGTCTTGAGCAGAAGCAGTGCTACACACTTTAGACTGCAAGTGAGCGCTGGCTTATACCTTAGAACTAAAGTTCACAGGAAATCCTCTCAATTCATTTCCTTTGATCCAAGTCACCTTGGTCTACCAGTGACAAAGCGGACTCTATCCAGATGGATAGCAGACTGTATCTCTTTTGCTTATGCACAAACAGGACACTCCCTGGAGGGTCATGTCACTGCTCATAATATGCATGCCATGGCATCCTCAACTGCCAACCTCTGTTGTCATCCTCCATTTAGTATCCATTTAGTCGGGCAGCTACCTGGTCCTCCATTCATACATTCGCTGCACATTATAGTCTGGACAGGGACTCCCGTTTGGATGGTGTCTTTGGCCAAGCTGTACTCCAGCACCTTTTTGGGACTTAAACTCAACTCCTACCCTCCGTCCCGGACTTCTGCAAGAGACCAGACTTCTATTAGAGGTGGTACAGCAGACTGCAGTCGAGTCCACTGGGCCATATTATGTCCACACTGTTCAGCTCTATGCTTTAGCCTCAGGGATTACACTGCTCTCCTCCTTGCCAGTCTGGTATCTGGAAGCTAGTGAGTCCCATATGTGAAGACTGCATTTCTGCTTGTTCCTGGAGATAGCATAGTTACCTGTAACAGTCTTCACAACCTGCCCTCCTCCCCTAGGAGTTGTAGGGTAGTTTTTATTTTTTCCTCTGTCATTCAGCTACAAACTCAACTGAGGAGAGGAGTTGGGAAGTCAGGAAGGCAGATGCGCAGGCGCAGTGAACTGCTCCCAAAGGCTTTCCTATTGGGCGTTGGGGTGCGTTCCCACGTGGACTCAGTCGGTACCGACGTCACCCATATGTGAAGACTGATTCCTGCTGTTCCCAGAGATCACCTGTTACAGGTGAGTAACTATGCTTTCTCTGCTGGTAAGAGCCTAGGAGCAGAAGGCAGCAGACATGCTCAGGAGCAGAGTGGAGATGGTAGCAAGGTTTGGGAGGAAGGAGAGGGTTGAGGAGGAGGAAAGAGAAGAGAACAACATAAGGCTGAAAACTGAGGAAGCAGAGAGCTGTTGATGGAAGGGAGAGACGAAAAAGATGCTTACAGGGAAACTGGAAGTTAATTTGCCAAGGAAGAAATGCATTCACCAAATACACCAGCTGCTACAATCTGACATCCCTCACCCCCCAACTCTAAGAAAAAACAAATACCAAATGATTTTAATTATTGAGGGGGGGGGTCGAAGGTAGGAGTACATGGTGATTGCATTTTGTGGATAATTTTATAAGGAGCCATGTGAAGATACATGCCATTGTGCATACATCATATCTCCAGGAACAAGCAGGAATGTAGTCTTCACATATAGGTGACATCTGTACCGACGGAGCCTGTGCAGGAACGCTCCCCAGAGTCCAATAGGAAAGCTTTTGGGAGCATCCTACTGTGTCTGCATAGCTGCCTTTCCCACTCTCCCTCCTCAGTTCTTTATTTTCTGCGGAGGAAGCAAATCCTAACGGTGCAGAAAATTCCTGTTTTTCATATTTTTGTGGTTCGCGTCTGCCTTCCTGTCGATGCTGTTACAGACTGTCGGTTCTTTCTTTCTTAAAAAAACAAAAAAAAAAGAAAAATGAAGAAAGTTTTACTTTCTTCAGGCATATCAGCGCCATTTTAGGCCCAGGCCTTCCATTTTGTCTCGGAAACAATGTTAGAGACTAGTGGCTTTAAGAAATGTTCTAAGTGTGGCAGTACCATCTCGGCCACCGACACACATGACTGGTGTCTAAAATGCCTAGGTCCTGATCACCAACCATCAGAATGTCCCCTCTGCAGGAAGATGATGAAGAGAGGCCTGCAGAATCGGGCTGCAAAGTTAGGCACCCTCTCTGCCTCTGACGCCGTCTCTTTCGCATCGATGTCATCGAGGGCATTGTCTTCCTCTCATGGATCTCAGATATTGAAACAGAAGTCTTCAGCAAGGACCAGCCACCCCCATAAGGGTAGATTTCCTTCTAAGCCCTGGAGGGGGGGGGGGATACACCAGCCAAATAACCCTGGTGGGAGGACCCTTTCTCCAAAGCCATTGTGGGGTCCCAGGATGCTCCCGAGGCCTCCACCTCCGGAGAGCTCCTTGTGCTGTGCTCAGGGATCGTGGCCGTCAATTTCAGTACCGATACCCAAGCATCGGCAAGCTCCATGGATCAGCGCATCCTGGCTATCGAGCGGAGCTTAGCAGCCTTACTGATGGCCTCTGTTCCAGTAAAACCTTTACAGTCTGTTCCACAAACGCCGGTACAGTCTTTGGTACAGATGCAAACCACATCGGATTATATACTGCTTGCCACGCTACTGGCCATGCCTACCCTAGAGTCCATTTCTGGTACCGAGGTTCTGGCTAAGAGATTCCAGGTACTGGTATAGACTTCGATCGGTACAGAGTTCAGGCGGAGCAGGAACACCCTGCCCATCGATACTTGGAGTCTTCGGAATCTGATTCGTCAGGTGATGAATCAGCCGATATTCGAGGCCTACAAAGTCTATCGCAGGACCCGTCTCAACAATGTTGCATGTCCCCACCAAAGGACATGTCTTTTCAAGACTTTATACGCGATGTTGACAGAGGCCTTTCCATAACAGTAACATCGGAGAAAGAGCCTAGGGCTGAAGAATTGGAAATTCTCCAATACCCAACAGCTCCTAAGGAAGCGGCTACACTCCCTATTCACCTAATTCTACATGATCTCATACTCGGTATGTGGGAGACACCTCTTACCATTTCTCCACATACACGACTGCTCAATACCATGTACCAGGTACCAGAATGTCCCGGCTTTCAAAAAACACAATTGTCGCACCATTCGATGGTGGCAGTGTCAGCAATGCATCGAATCAAAAGCTCGAAGACACCTTCTAATCCTCTGGTAGAGAATCGAGAACCCTCGATGCTTTTGGTCAGCGTTGCTTTCAGGCTTCCATGCTTTCAGCCAGAACTAGCTCCTATATACTCTACATGGGTATGTTCCTCAAGGGGGTGACTAGGGATTTGGAATTGATGGCTCCTCTTCTCCCTGATGACAAGAGGGCAGACTACCTCACCTGTCAAGCATGTCCAAAACATCTCAAAGTTTATCAATAGGGCAACCTTTGATTGCACCAGTAGAGCTACATCTGTCTGCATCAGTGCACGCAGAATTGCGTGGCTGCAAGCATCGGATCTTGAACAGTGGGTTCAAGATAAATGGGGTAATATTCCTTGCGCTGGTGAAAACCTTTTTGGCAAGGATTGGCAAGACAAAGCATCTCAGTTGGGATCTGAGAACACTACCCTGAATAGGCTTCCTAGATCTTCTGCCAACCCAGCTAAAAAGAAGGCAGCAGCAGCAAAGAAAGCCTCCTTTAATAAAAAGTAGTATTCTTCTTACACCCCTGCTTTTCACTGTCAGCATCAGGCTCCTCAAAAGGGACAGCAGCCTCCAAAACAGCAGAAGTAGTCTAACTCCTAAGACGCAACCAGTTCAGCAGACTCAGGGTGCTCCTGGTTTTTGACTCCTTCCTAGAAAACATAGCTGCTCTGCCTCTGGCGAACTCCCATCCCCTCCACATAGCTGGCAGACTGTACCATTATGCACACAGGTGGCATCTGATCACCTGAGCAATGGACATTAAAGATAGTGAGAGAGGGGTACAGGCTTCATCTACAAAGCCTGCCCCCTTTTACCTCAGCAAGAGAGTATTGTTCTCAGCCCCCTCTCACTGCTCTGCTGTTGCAAGAAGTCACTTTCCTTCTACTACAGGGCACGATAGAAGAGATTCCAACATTTCAGCAGGGAATGGATTTCTATTCTCCATACTTATCCCAAAGAAAACAGGAGGATACAGGCCCATTCTGGACCTCAGAAACCTAAACAGGTTTCTCGTACGTGAAAAGTTCAAGATGGTCTCTCTAGGGACCCTTCTCCCCTATCTCCAGTGTCAGGACTGGCTATGTTCTCTAGACTTAAAGGAAGCATACACTCATATCCTTATTCATCCAGAACACAGAAAATTCCTACGCTTCATGTTCTAGGGAAGGCACTATCAATACAAGGTCCTTCCATTCGGACAAGCCTCTGCCCCAAAAGTCTTCACTGCATGGCGGTCGTAGCCACGTTCCTAAGAACTCTGGTGATATTTGTCTTCCCTTACTTAGACAACTGGCCAGCCTGTCTTTCAAGCACCATGTAGGTGCTACAGCACTTGGGACTTTGGGAGATTTACAGTGAATCTCCAACTAGTTCCCACTCACTCTAGAATTCATAGGGCTCTCTTGAACACTAAGCAGTCGAGGGCATATTTGCCTCAACTCCGCTGCATTCTACTGGCTTCTCAGGCACAGCCTCAGACTCTTACTGCCAGGGAAATGCTTCAGCTTCTGGATCATATGGCATCAACAGTGCATGTAGTCCCATATGTCCACCCCCACATGCGCACAGCTCAATGGGCTTTCGCTTCCCAGTGGACTCAAGCCTCAGGCGGGCTCGGGGACAAGATACTAGTATCCCCCCCCCCCTCCCTTCGGCATCGCTCCCTCTCCAATCCCTCAGACGAGAGTCTAGGACTGCGGGACTTGACTTGACCTGTCTGAGCTGTCCAGGGACACCACCTTCAAGGTTTTCTTCTTATGTTCCCTCAAGGGAGGCCCCCTTTCTGAAGAGCCATGGCTTTTCCGCCTTTGGGGGACAGTATTGGTAGACCTCTTTGCCAGCTCAGACAACTACCAGTTGCCCCGCTTCTGCTCCCAGCAAGCTCACCCCTCCCAGGTGGCAGCAGATGCGTTTCTCATTCTGTTGTCGGAAGGTCTCACGTATGCCTTCCCATCCACGCCACTAATTGTCAAAATGCTGTTCAAGGCCTTCGCGACAAGGCCTTACTGATACTTGTGGCCCCTCGGTGGCCCAGGCAGCTATGGTTCCCGCTGCTCCTCCAGCTGGCAATAGACTCCCATCCCACTGGGGAGCTCCCTAGGGTTCCTATCTCAGGAGGAGGGCTCTCTCCTGCACCCCAACTTGGAGTCCCTATTGCTGACTGTGGCTGCTGAAAGGATGACCCTAGCCCCTTTCAACCTCTCGGGGCAAGTGGAGGAGAATCCTGATGGCCCTTTCTCAAGGCTTCCAAAGAAAGGCATATGCCTTCAAATGGTGCAGATTTTCGGTCTGGTGCGTGGAGCAAAGGGTGAACCCATTCTCCTGCCCGGTGCAGTACCTTCTCCATCTCTCGCAATCCGGGCTCAAATTGAACTCCATCAGAGTGCACCTCAGCACCTTGGCGGCGCATCACCACCCGGTGGAAGGCAAACCACTCTCGGCCCAGCCTTTGGTGACCTGCTTCTTGAGTGGACCTCTGCTGTCAACCCCCCCCCTCCCCCCCGGCAACTGAGTGGGACCTCATTGTAGTATTGGCACAGCTCACTCACCCACTATTTGAGTCTCTGGCTACCTGCCACCTGCATACTTCTCATGGAAGGTTGTGTTCCTGGTGGCACTTACCTCTGCTCGCAAGGTCAGCAAGCGCCGTATACCAGGTTCTAAAAGAATAGGGTTGTGCTCTGCACACACACAAAATTCCTTCTGAAGGTCATAGCTTCCTTCCACCTCAACTAGGAGGTAATGCTGCCTACGTTCTTCCCAAACCCTCACGCCAGTAGGGCAGAAACTGTCCTCCACACCTTGGACTGTAAAAGGGCCCTGTCTTTCTACATTCAGCGTACTCGGGGGCCACCGGAAAGCTTCTCAGCTTTTTGTTTCCTGTGACCCCAGTCTGCTGGGAGAAGCAGTGACCAAACGAACACTGTCCACTTGGGTGACGGACTGTATCGCCATGAGCAGGCAGTGCTCACACTGGATGGCTGGGCCATAGCATACTGTGTCAGGGCAAACCTGCTCTCTGTCCCTATGCTGGATACCTGATAGGCTGCCACCTGGTGTTCAGTCCATACCTTTTCAGCTCATTATTGCCTGGAAAGGGAGTCACAGCGAGACAGCGCCTTCAGCCGGACGATGCTCTGTAATCTTTTTGGGGTCTAAGCAGCTCCTACCCTCTGACCCTTCTGTCTTCAGGCTACCAGAGTGCTAGTTCCCACTGGACATATGGGTCGTACTGCAGTCTGTATCTCTGGACTCAATTGCTGCTACTTGTGGTTCCCCTTGAGGGCGACCGTGGTGTGTTTTCCTTACAGGCTTTAGGTAGCCTGTAGCTAGGGAGTCTCATATGTGAGGACTGACTTCCTGCTTGTGCCCGAAGAAAGCGTAGTTACTCACCTGTAACAGGTGTTCTCCGAGGACAGCAGGAATCGGTCCTCGCAACCCTCCCTCCTCCCCCTTGGAGTTGCATCTTTACCATCTTTTAATTTTGCCTTCTTTAGCTATGTCATTTGACTGAGCAAGATGGCACCCTTAGGCGGGAAAGGGATCACGCATGCCTGATTGAATCTCCCAAAGGCTTTCTTTGAAAGCTGGGAGGTGCTACTGCGAGGGCTCCATTGGCGCTGACGTCGCCTATATGTGAGAACTGATTCCTGCTTTCCCTAGAGAACACCTGTTACAGGTGAGTAACTACACTTTTTGTACAGTGTTAGAGGACTTAGAGTAACAGATTTGTTTTCTACTTTGTACTTGTGAAACACTATTTGACTTTGCACACATTTAAACTTGTGAGTAGCAGTACCAACAGCAGTGCTGCTTCTCTTTCACAACATCAATGATGATTTCATAGCTTCAAACTTGGGCTAATTCTTCTAACCTTTTTGATAGTACATGGCACTTACTGGGTATAGGGTTTCTATGGCAAGCCCCTTGAATTGCAGTGTAAGCAACTTCTAATTATTTAACTGATTTTGCTTTGGTTTTGATTAGACTTTTTTTTTCTTCTCAGCATGACAAAGAAGCAGGCATCAGCTTGACAGAAAGAAGGGGAATCTGATGCTGTGTGTCAGAACGAAAGAAATATTGCCATCTACCAACACCTTCCTGCCTGTCATATCCATATAACTTTATCATGAAGACAGTGTTGCTAACAAAAACTTATAATTGACTTTAGTTTTATTAAGAAAAACAACAAAAATTAAAACACAAATCAAGACATACAGGATCTAAATATCTAATACCACAGCCTTATAAAATGCTGGATTTTTATCTAGTCAGTTTTAACTAATAAACATCATGTATGCAATCTGTTTTGAAATGGCTAATTTTTTTGTATGTGTATTTCTTAAAATAAGACGCATGCTTACTAAAATGAGCTATGTTAGCACATGGCAAGCCCAAAATGTTATCACTGGAGGTAGTGTACACGCATGCTAACTGTTGGGAGCATGCCTGGCATGTCCCCAACAGTTACTGCAGGGAGATGCACCTTGGCACACTAACCAGCAAGCACACTTATCGCTTCCACAATGGGTTGCAGTAAGTACACCTGTGTTAAGTGCACCTGCATTAACAGCAACAATTACAATTAGCATGTGCTAGTGATACCACTGCTAACTGTGATGTGCAGTCAATGCCCACATTTTACTCCTACCCCACCCAGTAACCATCCCATCCCATCCCATGCTAAATGGTGAGCATGGAACTTTTACCCCACAGTTACCATGCAATAAATCATGTGCTAACCATTAGCACACTTTTGTAAACATGCTGCTAAGTAAATTAATGGTGCAAAAAACTGTATTTGTAGTGGAAACGTAAAGCACATGATGTTCAACGATGCAGAGAAATGTAGGTAGGAAAGTGGTTTAATGAATTGTGAAATCTTTCCAAGCAGTAGTTCAGCAAGTAGCTGTGGTTTTCATCAGTGAAATAAATAATTTTTATACAAGAACCTTCAACTGACTCCTTCATTACTTGTTCAATATTGTAACATATAGTAACAGAGTAAACGACAGCACACAGACAAGTTGGTCTGTCCAGTCTTCCCAGATTGAGACTTCTATGCAACACTGGTAGGCCTACCATCAAGTGTATCGCTATAGAAGGATGCTAGTAAATTGGCAGTAATATGAAATAAATGCATCTTTCAACACTGGTTCCAATTCATAAGTTCTTTCCAGACTCATGGTCACTTGAATAAGTTATCCAGCTTAATTGCCAGAAACTCTCTTTTAAGTCAAACCAATCAAAATCTAGTATATACCTGAAGAAGCAATATCAGTTGGAGCCGTGTTTAAACGTTCATACTAATACTAGTTTACTAGGTGGTTCCCCGTAATAATGGGTGTGGGATGTGCTTAATCTGGAAGTGTATAGATTGCTACTCTTTAGATAAATGAGCCAGCTAGTTTCATTCAAACATACATCCACACTAAGGTTTTATAGTTACTAATGGTACTTGCAAAAACCACCTATGTATTTATTTTAAACATTTTTCTGCCTATCATTACTTTCTAAGCAGATCTCAGGATAAACATTTCATATTTAAAATGTGCAAGAATTAAAATATAACAATGTAACAAACTAATGAGTCAGAGGAATCTAACCTCTCTTTTTCCAAAAGCCAATGTAAAAACTGGGTCTTCAGCTTCTTCCTGAACCCCTTCATTTGGGACTCAAGGCAAAGAGACTCCAGAAAAGTTACAAAAATGAGACCTAAAAGTGAGGCCTGTCAAAGACATTCTAGAGACACGTATTACACAAAGATGATCAATATTTTTTGTCTCTGAAATCACAACTGATGTATCAACTGATAGGAGCTATTTTGTTTCTAAGTTGTTGTGGGTCATTGTCAGGTAGGGATTTAAATACATCACCATTAATCTTATACTTCATATGCATTTCAACTGGCAACCAGTGAAGTGTGCTCTTGTCGCCTGCATCATGTGATAAGACATGCTGCAACATTTTGTACCAGCTGCACGCTGGCTCCTCTGACTTGCCTTAAAGCTCCTTGCCTTAACCACCTCATTCAAACTTCAGCTGTGTTCTACTGCTTCTGCTCCCCAGCATGGTCACTACCTTGACATGTTTTTTTTTTTTCTCCAGATGCTCACCCTCAAGCTTCTCCACCTCACTTCTTCCTTTACCTGACCATCATCTGCAAACGTTCACTCCTAGCCACACCCCGCCACCATCTGCCTTGTATGCCATCTTCTATTCACCTGGAAAATGCTTATAAGAAGTTCAAGACCGCCTTAAAGGGCAGCACAAGAGTTAACTGGAGCTTTGTTAGCACTGGCTGAGCCTCATTGCTTCAGCTGTGATTGGGGTTTGGCCATGTTGCTGCAGAGCCGTCTGGTGTCGAGGCTAGGATGGCAACTCTGGAATGCAACTCTGTCATCGGTGCCAGTCACAGGGCTGTCCTCAATGAGGATCTCCCCAGAGGATGCTCTACCCATTCTCGAGAGGATGGCTTGGCTCGATCGGCGCTGACTGTCGGCGACTGTCTCGACCTGATGTGGCATCGGGCATGGTAGTGCAGGAGCTCCGATTCCAGGAGTCATCAACGTTAAGTCAGTCCGACCACGGGGCACTCACTGATTCCTCCGACTCAGTAGGCATGGGAGACAGACGAAGAGTCTCCCAACACCATCCTCCACCAGGACATCTCCTCTAACCCGTCTCCAGAGGGGCTAGCAGTCCTGGAGTTTGTGAAGGAGATGTCCCAAGCCCTTTCCTTTGTGGTGATGCCCGAGAATGAGCTGCATACCGAGGATCTCGAGATCCTCCAATACGAGGCTCCTCAGGAGGCACTGATGGAGCCCATGTCCCCCAACCTGGAATGGCTGCTGTTCAGGATGTGGGAAACCCCGGTGACTGTACAGATTGTGAACAGTTGACTCGATTTGCAGTATCGAGTCAGCCGGAGCCCCAGCTTCCAGGAGACACAACTACCACATGACTCCATGGTGGTGGAGTCGGCCATGCATCGCATCGAAAGCCAGAAGATGCACTCCTCAGTGCCCCCTGGCAGGGAGGCCCACTCCATAGATGCTTTTGGCAGGAACTATTTCCAGGGCTCCATGCTCCAGGCATAGCAACTGTACCTGAGAGACCTGGTGAAGGAGCTCGCTGGGTTCTCGACTGGTTTATCAGGGGAACCTCTTGAGCACTTCAGGACCCTGTTGTCATTGGTCAAGGAGTGCTCCAAATTTCAAACCTGGGTGGCCTGCGATGGCTTCAAGTTGGTGGCTCGGGTAGCTGTGGTGGGCATTAGTGCCCACTGCCTCACCTGTCTACAGTCTTCAGAGCAGTGGGTTCAGAACAAGTTGGCCAACATCCTTTGCCATGGAGAGAACATCTTCGGCAAGTCCATGACAGAGAAGGCTGATGAACTGGAGAAGGAATTCATGACCAGAGCCAGGTTGTCCAAGAAAATGTTTGAATCTTCCTGCAGAAAGACGTTGGGGGGGGGGGGAGTCCTTCCACCCAAAGATCAAGAAGGCTTACAGGAACTACTCCAAGTTTCAGGCCTATCACGCTCTCTCCCCCTCCAAGGGAAGCAGGCCAAGGGCCAGGGGCATGGCTCCCATAAGCCTAAGGCCCCCAAAACACAAATGGTGCCGGGGGGAGCTTTTGAATCCTTGGGCATAGCCTCCCTCCCGCAGGAGGTACAAGGCCCAAGGTTCACGGGAGGCATGCTAGTTCTCTTTGCACACCTGTGGCTGACCATCACCACAGATGCTTGGGTGCTGCAGGTGGTCAGGGAGGGGTATCTCCTCCCTTTTTCCCAGAAGAATTACCCGTGGACCCCATGCACAGGGATCCTGCGTTCCCACCTCACCAAGGAGTTGCTTTTTGTCTATTTCTATGTTATACTGGAGAAGATCACGCTGTGGCAGGTGGGAAGGCAGGCGTGCATGCATGGAGCATCCCAAAAGCTTCCAATGAAAGCTGGGGAGTATTCCCGCCCTGGGCTCCATCATGGATGTCACCCACACATGAGGATTTACTTCCTGCTGTCCACAGAAAACACCTGCAACAGGTGATTAACTATGCTTTATCTACTCCTCATTCGTTATTTCAGATGCATTTAGAAAGTACTCACCAATCAGTATTTTTCTGTTTAGGACTGCTGCTCTGGAATAATATGCCTCTAGATCTATGCCAAGAATCCTCTTTTGTTAAATTTTAAAAAGAAACTCAATACTTGTTTTCTAGCTGGCTTTTAGAAATGAATCCTAGAGAGGAAGCGATGAGGCTGATATAGTGGTTATATAATGAGCTCATGTGAGATTGGTGGGTTTGCTATTTTCTATTTTCAGGTATGTGATTATGCATTTTGTGAATTTACATATTTCATATATGTAGCAGTTTGTTTTTAGTTTGTAAATCCCTAGATGGCTATGTCTGAGATGCTCTTATAACTCAAGAGAAACCCCTGTAATAAATCATTTCTGTTGGATTTAATTCACACTGATCAGATATATACATTGATCATTTAGAACTGACCCTTTTTACTCTGTTAATTGCATATAGTGGTTCCCATTATCAACTTTAATCTAAAACTGAGTAGAAATCAAGCCCAAGTAGTGTCATTAAAATGCAGTCGCTTAATATTTCATTAGCTGGTTCTTGTCACTTGCCTGTTCTGTGTCTGCTTCCAGGATCTCAGCCTGGCATCAGCTGTTGCTGCTGGTTCCTTTTCTCCATGGACCACGCCAGGCTGCTTCTGCTTTGGCTTGTCTCTTGAGGAAACCTTCATCTCCAGGAACAAGCAGGAATGAGTCTTCACATATGGATACGTCGGTACCGACGGAGTCCGCGCGGGAACGCTTCCCAGCGTCCAATCAGAAAGCTTTTGGAAGCATCCCAACACGCCTGCGCGCTGCCTTCCTGCCTTCCCAACTGCCTCTCCTCAGTTTTTGTTTTTCCGCGGAGCCGGCAGGACATCGTCCTGTCACAGCAGAAAATTCTTCTTTTATTTTTTAGTTTTCTTGTGGTCGCGGCTGCCTTCCCCAACGCCACCGGTACCGCCGGTGTTTCTTTTTTCTTTTTTCTTTTCTTGTAAAAGTTTTCCCTTTAAGGAATATATTTTTCTTTGTTAGTGTCTCATGGTTCTCAGGCCTTCTAGGCCTCTCCATTTTTCCTCATGGAACCGCCAGCCACTTTCCCCAAGAAATATACAAACTGTGGCGGTACAACTTTATTTTTAGACACTCACAATTGGTGTCTAACCTGCTTGGGTCCTATGGTAAGAAGAAGTTTTCAACATAGAGTTCCCCTCGACATGCGGTCCCCCTCCAACTTCAGGGCACCAACCATTTTTTCTTCTGCACAGGATCAGGTAACCCAAAAACAGTCTGTTAAGACTAGCCAGTCCTCGAGCGACACTTCTCATGCACAGCATAGAGATGCCTATGGCCTTGTCCTCGAGAATCCACTGGCTTCAAAACCCCGGTGGGAGTCTTTGGCCTCCAAAGCCTGTGTGGGGTTTCAGGTTGTTCCTGAGGTTCACCCCTCACAGAACATACCTGAGCCATGCCCGGTGGTGGTATCCGCTTCGAGCGGTACCGATACCCCGGCATCGGCACTGGTGTTGGATGAAACATTCCTCACCAAGGATTGTCGTCTGGTGTCCTCGGTACCTACGGGCCCAGTGGATACGCTTCAGACTGACTTTACAGTATCGGTATCGACACCGATACTAGTACCGACGTCGGTACCCTCCAGACGTGCATCGATAGACTCGCTTCCTTCGATGCCGAGTCTGGAATCTATCTCCAGTCTGGAGGACAGGGTACCGACTCGCCTTGGTACTGACTCCTGTCGGTACCGAAGGCTCGGTTACGATACTTCGGGTCCGCAACTCTCGGTTCCTCCGACACCGTTAGAGTTGCCACCGGCTGGTATTCTTCTGCTGGTATCAGATACGGTACCGAGATCGGTACTGATATCCACAGTACCATTACTGTTGGTACCTTCCATGCTTCTCTCTTCAGGCTCACTTCCCTCGATGCCGAGTCTGGAATCGATCCCTAGCATGGACGATCTGTTACCGACTGTCGCTGGTTCTGACCTGCAGTACCAGCGACCACCATCTAAGGATCCCATACTGCACCATTCAAGATCTTCTATTCCTATATACTGGAGTAGATCCCTCGGTGCCAATGCTAGTTTTTCATCAGATCTAGCCTATCCAAGGGAAGCTCCCTCTGGGGATCCTTCTTTCCAGACTTTCCTCCTGGATATGGCAAAGTCACTTGCCATTCCTATTCCTGGACAAGATCCTACACAAGGGAATACAGAATACCTCTCTGTTCCTAACGAAGCAAAGGAGAACATAATGCTTCCTTTGCATCATTCTTTGCATCATTCTTTGCAGGATCTCCTTCTACGAATGTGGGAAGCTCCTTTAAGGGCACTCCCACTTTCCAGAGCAACTGATCTCCTATATCAGGTGCCCCCCTCTCCAGGGTTTAAAAGGACTCAACTTCCTCATCATTCCATTGTAGTGGAATCAGCATTGAGGCGAGTAAAGAGTAATAAAAAGCACTCTTCTTGTCCGCCAGGTCGTGAGTCTAAGACACTAGATGCCTTTGGACGTCAAACCTTCCAGACATCCATGCTTTCAGCAAGAATTCTCTCTTATATTTTTTATATGGGTCTATCTCTTGAGGAGGTCACAAGGAAATTACATCTTTTGACTCCTTGTCTTCAAGAGCCCAAACAAGCAGACTATTCCTTACTGGTTAGTCATGCTCATAATATCTCTAGGTTTCTTACCCGTGCTTCCCTAGACTCCTTTGAGTCTGTTAGCAGGGCTTCTGCTATAGCTGTAGGGGCACGACGTAGAGCCTGGCTCCAAGCTTCAGACTTGGACAAATGGGCACAAGAAAGACTGGGAAATACTCCTTGCACTGGAGAAAATCTCTTCAACAAGGAGTCTTTACTCCAGGTTACTCAGTTATCCACTGACGTTCCTGTTTCCAGGGGCTATTCTACGCCGCCGCCTTTCCCAGTAGGTAGGAAATGCCCTACCAAACTTTCTTCCCCTAGGGGGAGAAGGTTTTGTCCATCATCAGCCCATCATACAGATGTTCCCAAACAGGGGAAACATCACCCTGGTCTGAAGAATCTACAAACTCAACCGGGTCAACAAACCCAGCAGTCGCAGGGTTTCAAATAGATCTTTGTCCCTCTTGGTTGCTGGTTAGGGTAGCAGTCTGCTTCTTTTCACTTGCAGTATCTGCACTAAATTTATCCTAACCTACCTAGATATCTCTTCATGAGACATCTTTTCTCTAGGAGTCTTTATGATGATCATGCCCATACTTAACAGATTTCCTCTTCCTCTAGGAGGAAAGAGAGGTAACAACTATCAATAGACAGTTGTTTTCCCTGTATTGGCATGTATCATCTCACCTGTCGGAGACTTCCTCCATAGTTGGTCTCTTGTAACTCTGTCTTACCTCCCTCTTACTACAACATTTAGTTTGTAAGAGTGACTTTTTTACACAGGTAAGCCCTTATGGTCTTCTACCTGTTCTACCGGGGGATTCTCCCTTCTGGAGTTGTCTTCCCCCTTGTTACCTTAGGGCAGCTCCTCAGACAATGGGAAGTCCTACCATGTCTGTTTCTTTTTCCCAATCTAAAAAGAGGAGGGAAAACAAATTCTCCATGCTGCCCTGATAGTTCCTGCAAATGCAGCAATTCCTAGTGGTTAAACCACTGGTTTTTGTTCACTACACAACCAGGGTTTCCCCTCCACTAGCAATCCTCCTAGCCTCAGTGCTGGGTATCAACCTCGTTTGGGAAACCCTATTATCACAGTTTGGTTGGTTAACTTCTATTCTTCACCCCTTGTCCTTGGCAGAATAGCTGGTTACCTGCTGGCTTTCCACAGCCAGATTTTTCTTCTGACCAACGTGCAGCATGCTCTCTGCAACTCTACAGAGTAGCTTTGCACTATGGGCCCTTGCTAGAGAGCATTAGTATCTTGCCTAGCAGATAACCCCAGATGGTTAAAAGGGATTCCCCCAGTCATGTTCATCTTATCTTAAAATTATTTTGAGGCATAAGCCTCAGGCCTTTCATTACGTGAAAGCCTAAAGAAGGGCCAATTCCCTGGCTTGGCCCATATCTCCTGGGGTCTCCCGTCAGAGATAAATTCTTCACTGGCAGCTAGAGGATACCTAATACCCATCTTGCCCTCATAGGCGGATCACTAGAGTATCTTCTCCTGAGGCCTCCTCTATCCAATCTCCATACTACAATTCTGGAGATATCTGGACTTCCTGTCTGCAGACTGCTGTTATCCTCTGCCATTTTCACGTAGGCCATCCTGGTTACTCAAGAGCTCAAATTCTGCAAAGAATTAAGCCGCCTTCTTGTCGGGGACACCTTTCCTCTGACTATGCCAGTCATAACCAGGAGAAGAGGATTTTTTCTATTTTATCTATTCAAGCAGGTATCAACCTTCTTGTTAGATAAATTTCTCTCTCTCCCTATAAGGGGGGATGGGGTTCTCTGGACATTTCTCCATCCATATACCTGGAGACATGTCTCTATATGCCTGCCTATTCATCTAGGTATATATATACATATATATAGAGATATATTGATTATATCTATATATATCTGTTTCTTCTGCATATTTATATATATATCTTTATAGATACATGCATATATACCCAATATGTGTATATATTTAAATCTACATATATATATATGTACATATATATTAATACATATAATGAGATATATTGTTAGATAGATCTGTATCCATCTACTTATCTATCTGGCTGTTAGGATCACATATCCTGACATTCCTTTATGATCCTGACAGATGGGCACTAACCCTATCAATGCTGTACCAGCATACCTAGGGGACTACACCTAGAACCACTCCTGTGGTAATTAACCTTTTCAGGTTTAGGTACTCCTGAAGCTCTCCATGTACCTTTCTTTCCTAATTGACCCCATTTAGGAAAGACATTGCGGAGCTTCTGTTGCTCTAAAGCTTAGCGCTCCTGAGTCTGTCCTTACCTTTTTATCAGATACAAGGGTTTCCATACCCTTTCTCCTCTACATGGACTGATTCTAACCCCAGTCCAGTTGGGTCAGACTAAATTTTTCTCTTGGTCCTAAATTTATACTATTTTTGGACCAAAGCAGCTTAAGCTTTCCTTAATAGTACCTTCTAAGAACATAAGATATGCCATACTGGGTCAGACCAAGGTCCATCAAGCCCAGTATTCTGTTTCCAACAGTGGCCAATCTAGGTCATATGTACCTAGCAGTTTCCCCAAGAGACACAAGTTCCACAATGCTTGTACTGGGTCAAGCATTGATATCTTCTGCGTCTCCGCTGAAGCTCTACCTCTTATACTACCCCAGTTTTCCTCTGGGGCTATTTTTTCTCACCCTAAAGGGTCTTGACCTCCACTTGTTTGTTCTACTTTATTACCTCTACTTCTCAGTGAGGTACCCCTTGAGCACATTCACTGGCTCTTCTATCAGATCCATATGTAGCTCAGTGCACTTGTGCAATGCCAACAAGGGAGGCCCAGATTACAATATCTTATTACTAAATGCCCTCGATACAGGGTCTTCCCCTTTTGAAGCCCTGTTCTAGCCAGCTGTTCCATAGCTCTTTTCTGTATTCAACTCCTACCCTCCATCCCCAGGATGCCTGAGGTCCTGAGGAATAGCATGGCTCGTTCTAGACTTGCAACATGCTAGGACTCCCTCCGGGCATCTGAGCTTGGGAGTCTCCATATGTGAAGACTCATTCCTGCTTGTTCCTGGAGATAGCACAGTTACTTACCTGTAACAGGTGATCTCTGGGAACAGCAGGAATAAGTCTTCACAACCCACCCACCTTCCCTAGGAGTTGCATTTCTCTTTCTCTATCTTTCCCTTCCTTGCTCGCTCTCTCTCTTTGTCTCAGCTTTAAAACTTTACTGAGGAGAGGCAGTTGGGAAGATGGGAAGGCAGCGCGCAGGCGTGTTGGGATGCTTCCAAAAGCTTTCTGATTGGACGCTGGGAAGCGTTCCCGCGCGGACTCTGTCGGTACCGACGTACCCACATGTGAAGACTTATTCCTGCTGTTCCCAGAGATCACCTGTTACAGGTAAGTAACTGTGCTTTCTCCTGTGGTTGTTGTCCTTTTCTCCATGGACAAGCAGAATAGTAAGCCCTCACAGGCTGAGTCCAGCATAAGAGCAGTTCCCACTTTAGACTTCTTCCTTTAGCTTTTGGAAGTGCTTTATCATGCATGCGCACCTATCACCATCGTGCAAGACTACCTCAGCCTTTAATTTTGCACAGAGCTGAGCAGACATGCCTTTCACTCTCCTCGCAACCACTGCATTTTTGATATCACACCACTTTAAAAGTTTTCTCTTTAAAATTCAAGTTATTTTTTCTATCTCTGTCATGTGGTGCCAGGATCCTTAGGAAACCTTAAATTGTACTGATTCATTGGTACTACCTGGAAATTGGCAAGAGAAGCCGGGCTGTACTCCAAGTAGTAGTAGTAGTAGTAGTAGCTGCTTGCTGTTAAACTGGTGGCTTGAAAATTAGAAAAACTACCGACGTAGGCAATTTCTGTAGTAGACTATGTGACTTATATTTTCTTAATAGTTTAAAGGCTCTTTGTATAGGAAGTCTTAAAAGCTTTGAATCAGTTTGGGAACAATATTTGGCATGGGCATAACTTAGGAGGCTAATTACTAAGGCACACTATTGTTACTGTGTGTTAATTCACCATTAATGCTCAATTTTACTAACTAGGTCCCATTGAATAACATGGGACCTGTGCTAAAATAAAACAATCTCCAGGAACAAGCAGGAATGAGTCTTCACATATGGGTATGTCGGTACCGACGGAGCCTGCGTGGGAACGCTCCCCAGCGTCCCAAAAAAGGAAAGCTTTTGGGAGCATCCCACAGCGCCTGCGCGCTGCCTTCCCGCCTTTCCTAACCGCCTCCAGTTGTTTTCCTGTCACCGCTGAAGAAGTTCTTTATTTTATTTCTTTAGTCGCGCATCTGCCTTCTTCGACGTCGGACTGGTACTGCCGGTATTTTCTTTAAAAAAAGAATACTCCGTTCCACTTCAGTGTATTTTTTCTTCTTTGGGCCTTGGGCCTAACAGAAAAATTCCTCATGGAAAAGCCCGCCTCCGGGTTTAAAAAATGCACTGAGTGCAGCGGTACCATCTCTGTTACTGACACCCATGACTGGTGTCTCAATTGTTTGGGTCCTGACCATTCCATCACAGATTGTGCGTCCTGCTCCATGATGTCTAAAAGAGGTTTACAGAACCGAGCAGCCAAGCTCAGTACACTGTTTCCCTCTGATGCAGCTTCGGTGGCATCGACGACTTCCAGGGCTGCTTCTTCCTCCTATGGATCTCAGGTAACCAAACATAAGTCCAGCCGGTCCTCGAAGGGTAGATCTCCCTCTAAGCATTGAGATGCCTCCGGGCTTGCCCTCGAGGATCCTGCACCGGCAAAAGTACCCCGGCGGGAAGCTCTGGCTTCCAAAGCTCCTCCTATGGGGTCACAGGTTGACATCGATGGCACGGCCTCGACCGATCACCTGTTGCAATGTTCTGGGGTACCGGTGGAATCTGCCGGTACCGACCTCCAGACATTCATGGCGTCAATGGATCAGAATGTTCTGACCATGCAGCGTGCCATTATGGCATTCATACAAGCTGCGATGCCGCTGGTACCACAACAAGCTTCGTTGTCGGTACCGGCTCCGATATCGGTTCCAGTGCTGGTACCGGTTGCATCGACATCAGCTTTGGTGTCGACTGCAGCGGTACCCTGTCCGATGTTGCCTATCGGTACCGATGACTCCCGATGTCGATACCACAAGGTATGCGTATCGGGCTTTACAGGAGCATCCAGACAGGCGATACTTTGATTCCTCCGAAGACTCTGATGCATCGGAGGCCTCTGTCGAAGCATCCGGTACTCCTTCCTCAGGAGCCTTCTTCTCCAAAAAAGAAGAATGTCCCCTCCAGAAGACTTGTCTTTTCAAGACTTCATAAGGGAAGTGGCCAAGGGGCTTTCTATCTCAGTAGCCCCTGAGACAGAGCCTAGAGCCAAAAAAATGGATATTTTGCAATATCCCAAGGCTCCTAAAGAAGCAGCCACTTTGCCAATTCATGAGATCTTTTATGACCCACATGATAGGCATATGGGAGACTCCTCTCACCATCTCTTCTCTTTCTCGTAGGTTGGACACCATGTATCGTGTCCCTCCTTGTCCTGGATTTCATAAAACTCAGCTTCCTCACCACTCTATTGTGGTGGAGTCTGCTATGAAAAAGTTAGTACAAAGAGGCACTCATCTGCTCCTCCAGGAAGAGAATGTAGAACCTTAGATGCTTTTGGCAGGAAAATCTTCCAGGCCAGTATGCTTGTTGCCAGAATCAACTCCTATAGTCTCTATATGGGGATGTTTCTGAAGGAAGTTACGGATCATCTGCAAACTTTCCTCCCTTTTCTTCCAGAAGATAAAAGGGAGGACTTTCTTACCTGGCTTAAGCATGCCCAGGATGTTTCCAGATTCTCTAACCATGCAGCCTTTGACTCTTTTGAGGGGGCCAGCAGAGCCTCGGCCATTGCCATAGGTGCACGCATAATTGCTTGGTTACAAGCTTCTGATTTGGAACCCTGGGTCCAAGATGGATTAGGAAATCTTCCTTGTACAGGTGAAAACCTGTTTGGCAAAGATTGGCAAGCAAAGACCACCCAGATGGATGCAGAAAACTCTGCTTTGGATAGGCTTTCAAAGTCTACCTCTAATCCTGTCCAGAAGAGGTTGTTCAAAAAGACATATTTTCCCAAGAAGGGAAGATATTATCCTGTTTATGGTCAGCAGACATCTTCTGCAGGTCGTTTTGCTGCGAAGCGTCAACAACCTAAACAGGCCAAGTCTAAGGCTGCAAGGCCTACTGTAGTCCAACAGCCTCAGCCTCCTCAGGGCCTTTGACTTGCAGCTAGAGAACTTAGCCTTTCTGGCTCTAAAAGAACCAGAGCCTCTCACCATTCCAGGAAGGTTAGCTCACTTTGCTCCCAGATGGGAGCAAATTACAGCAGAGCAGTGGACCCTTTCCATCATAAGGAAAGGGTACAAACTTCATTTCTTAAACCTTCCTCCTCACACCATGGTGAGACAGTTCAATTCTCTAACATCTCTCCTCGACCTTCTGGGTCAAGAGATTTCTACCCTTCTTGCCCAAGGGGCAATAGAAGAAATGTCTCTTCAACAGGGCTCAGGGTTCTACTCCCCCTACTTTCTGATTCCAAAGAAAACAGGGGGTTACAGACCCATATTAGATCTCAGAGAATTGAACAAATTTCTATGCAAAGAGAAATTCAAGATGATTTCTCTAGGTACTCTCCTTCCATTCCTTTAGAGTCAGGATTGGCTTTGTTCTCTAGATCTCAAGGATAAACATACCCATATACTCATCCATCCAACACACAGAAGGTTCCTTTGGTTCCTTTATCAGGGAAAGCACTATCAATACAAGGTGCTTCCTTTTGGTCTGGCCTCTGCTCCAAGAGTGTTCACAAAATGCATGGCAGTAATAGCTGCATTTCTACGCACTCTAGGAATATTTGTATTCCCATATCTGAACGACTGGCTCATCCGAGCTCCATCCCAGTCAGAGGCCCAGACTTCCCTAGCCTGCACAATGCATGTCCTGCAGTATCTGGGACTGGTTATAAACATTCCAAAGTCCCAACTCACCCCTACTCAGTTTCTAGAGTTCATAGGGGCCTTGCTGGATACCACAACTGCAAGGGCCTATCTTCCCCAGGCCCGTTGCCTACACTTAGTGCAGTTAGGTGGGTTTTTAACTGAATCTGAGAGGCTAACTGCTCGAGAGATGTTACAACTGCTAGGCCACATGGCATCCACTGTGCATGTGGTCCCTTATGCTCGCCTTCACATGAGGGCAGCTCAATGGACTTTGTCCACCCAGTGGACCCAGGCATATGGAAGTCTGTCAGACAAAATAGCAACCTCCAGGCGCCTCTTTTGGTCTCTTCAGTGGTGGAAGTCCACTCAAAATCTGTTGCTGGGGTCCCCCTTCCAACAGTTGTTACCCCAAGCAATCCTTACAACAGATGCCTCTCCAAAGGGTTGGGGAGCTCATCTTCAAGACCTCTCCACCCAAGGCATTTGGTCCCCACAGGAGACCTCCCTACATATCAACTTCTTAGAGCTCAGAGCAATCTTCTTGGCTCTCAGAGTCTTCCATACCCTGCTCAGCTACAAAACAGTCCTCATTCACACGGACAACCAAGTAGCCATGTTCTATGTGAACAAGCAGGGAGGAACTGGCTCTCTGTCGCTTTGCAACGAAGCTCTGAGATTGTGGGCCTTCGCCAGAGAGCATCAAATTCATCTTCTGGCAGTATACCTTCCAGGAGTTCAAATCTCTTGGGCAGACAGACTCAGTCGAGTTCTGCTTCCACACGAATGGTCCCTTCATATGGACCAGATGGTCAGAATCTTTCGAATTTGGGGAACCCCGGACATAGACCTCTTCGCAAGTCCGTGGAATGCCAAACTTCCCCGATTCTGTTCCAGAATTCCGTGTCAGGGAGTTCAGGCCAAGGATGCCTTCCTCCTTCATTGGGGTCAAGACTTCCTGTACGCCTTTCCACCCATTCCCCTAATTCCCAAGACCCTGTTCAAGCTTCAGAGAGATCGAGGGACTATGATCCTCATAGCTCCACGTTGGCCACGCCAAGTGTGGTACCCTCTACTTCTGTATCTTTCCCAAGCTCCCTCCCTGGACTTAGGGTCTGCTCCAGATCTCCTGTCTCAGGAGGGGGGAACGTTGTGGCACCCAAACCCCCAATTCTCTCCATCTCAGGGCTTGGTTGCTGAAGGCTTAGACCTTCAAGATTGGCATCTTTCTCAGCAAGTAAGGGATATCCTTCATGCTTCCAGAAAGCCTTCTACCGGACGTTCCTATGCTTTTAAATGGAAAAGGTTTACCATTTGGTGTGCTGAGAAGGGTATTAACCCTCTAGTAATACCTTTGAATTCCTTACTAGAGTATCTCCTGCATCTTTCCCATGCAGGCCTCAAGACAAATTCAGTAAAGGTCCATTTGAGTGCTATTGCAGCATCTCTCAAGCCTCTCAGTCGACAACCTGTTTCCTCTCATCCTCTTATTGCAAGATTCATGAGAGGCCTTCTTTTAACTAAGCCTCCCATTAAACCACCTCCAGTGGCATGGGACTTGAATCTGGTTCTTGGTCAGCTCATGAAGCCACCCTTTGAACCCTTAGCCACTACCTCCTTGAAATTTCTTTCATGGAAGGTTATCTTATTGCAGTCACCTCAGCTCGCCGCATCAGTGAACTGCAAGCCTTAGTGGCTAATCCACCTTATACAAGGTTCCATCATGATAAGGTAGTCCTTAGGACCAATCCACACTTTATGCCTAAAGTGGTCTCGCCCTTTCATCTTAACCAAGAGGTATATTTACCTGTCTTTTTTCCAGGTCCTCATGCATCAAGTGCAGAGAGGAATATTCATACCCTGGATTGTAAGAGGGCTCTTGCCTTTTACTTACAAAGGACACAGCAACATAGAAAGTCTTCTCAACTCTTTGTTGCCTTTGATCCCTCTCATTTGGGACTTCCAGTCTCTAAGAGGACACTGTCCAATTGGATTGCTCAGTGTATTTCTTTCGCCTACCAGAGTAAGAACCTTTCTCTGGAGGGCCATGTCACAGCTCACAATGTGAGGGCCATGGCAACCTCTATGGCTCATCTAAATTCTGTGTCCATCGACCAGATCTGTCGAGCGGCCACCTGGGCCTCGGTTCATACCTTCACAGCCCATTACTGCTTGGACAAGGACTCCCGCCGGGATGCCTTGTTTGGTCAGGCTGTTCTCAAACACCTGTTCCATGCTTAATCAACTCCTACCCTCCATCCCTGGTTGGATGCCTGAGATTCATGTGAGGAGGTAGAGCCCTTCTCAGGGTCTCACAACCTTGGGGATCTCCCGGGCATCTCTAGCTGGGGAGTCCCCATATGTGAAGACTCATTCCTGCTGATAGCACAGTTACTTACCTGTAACATGTGATCTCTGGGAACAGCAGGAATAAGTCTTCACAACCCACCCACCTCCCCTAGGAGTTGTATCTTTCTATCTATCTTTCCTTTCCTCTCTCTCTTTCTTTGTCTCAGCTTTAAAACTCGAACTGGAAAGAGGCGGTTAGGAAAGGCGGGAAGGCAGCGTGCAGGCGCTGTGGGATGCTCCCAAAAGCTTTCCTTTTTTGGGACGCTGGGGAGCGTTCCCGCGCAGGCTCCGTTGGTACCGACGTACCCATATGTGAAGACTTATTCCTGCTGTTCCCAGAGATCACCTGTTACAGGTAAGTAACTGTGCTTTACGGGGGATTAATGCACATTAATGTTAGTGCTCCTTAGTAAGTAGCCCCCTTATGGGCATGTTTACTAAGTTCTGTGCTGGTAATGTGTGTGTGAGCTACGTCACCAGCATGGAACTTCTAGCTAACTGTAAGTAGCCCCCTTAGGGGCATGTTTACTAAGTTCCGTGCAGCAAACCCGCAGTGGGTGTAACTAATGATACCCATTGAGGTGGCATTAGTTTCTTCCACACTGCCGATATCAAGCGCAGTCAGTGAGGCCACTAACAGCTGCACCATGCCTGGAACACCCTCTTCCCTGTCCCAATATGTACTTCATGGGTAGCATGGAGTTTTTAGCACATGGCCCCTGTACTACTTTTTATCATGGCACAGAAATCACACATTAACCCCATGCTACCCTGGATGCACACTTTTTAGTAAGCATACGGCTTGGTGTGATCATCAACAGTTGACTGGGTAAGATAGTTTAAAGTATACAAGATTTAGATGGCAGCCTAACAATCAGTCAGTGTTTTTGTGGTGAGTTGGACATAAGGGAGGAAGAGAGGGGACACTTGAAGGTTGAGTATGTATTTGGGGTTATTTGTTGTGTGCCAGTGAGTCAATATTGACGACTCCTGACCCAGCTACTGGGTTTTCATGGCAAGGTGTCACAAGAAGTAAATTGCCAGGCCTTTCTTACACTCAGTACGTCTACAGCATCTGGTATTCCAAGGTGGTCTCCCATCCAAGGACTAACAAACCCCGACTCTGCTTAGCCTCTGAGATCTGACGTGATCAGGCTCATTCAAGGTAATGAAACCATGCTAACAAACATAGTTTGTTTCTTTGTATATTTCTATAGTTGTTGCCCAGCTTGCAGAATATGCTGTATGATCTGTAAAACTTTAATATACAGGTATGTTTAATTATAAAAAGAACCCACAGAGTTGGTAGTAAATAATACATGACATTCCAGTAACATCTACAAACTGAAGACAGTAATTATTTTTCCATCATTTGTTTTTAAATAAAGTTCTCCATGGACAAAAAGTCCTCACATATGAGTGATATCTCTGCTGGAGCCCCATGCGGGAACGCGCTCCAGCTTCTTTTGGAAGCTTCTGGGAGGCTCCACCATGCCTGCATGCCTTCTTTCCCATCTGCTGCCATAGTACCATCTTTTTCAGTCTTTAGTTTTCTGTGGAGCCCCTTGGATATGTTCCACAGTTCTCTGCTGGTAAACATTGTTTTCCTAATGGGATCTTGCTAGAATTTATTTTCAGCAACTTTGTATGCCTTTTTCTTTAAAATTAGTTTTTCGGTCTTTCGTTGCCGACTGCCTCTGGCGAGTGCCCGGTTGGGCACCCGTTCATCTATGAGCAGTTCAACTTAGCTATGGCTCTTTTTCCTAATATGTCCCAAAAAACAGTGAGTGGGTTCAAGAAATGCTCCAACTATACCAGGACCATATCTGTCACAAATAGGTACAACTGGTGCCTTCAGTATCTGGGACCCAATCATCAGCCCTATTCTTGTGCTTTGTCTGCAGATGACAAAGAGAGGCCTCAAGAGTTGGCAGAAATAGCAAGAGTCCCTTTTTTGGCACTCAGAGGTCCAATCCATCCCTTTTGGCACCGATGACATCGGCCCCTATGGCTTTCAAGATGGCACCAGACGGTGCATCGACATTGAGGAATTCTCAAGCTCAGTCGGAGCTGAGCACTCATAGTGCCCTGGAGCATCAGACATCAATCGATCCCCATCCAGGATCAGGCATCTGCCTCAGTGCCATTGATGTTGAGAGGTGATCGTACCAGGCAAAAGCCCTGGTGCATCAGTATTGAAACCCATCAAAACATAGCATCAAGAGCTATGGGGGCCAGCGTGAACACCCCTTGTAGGTGCCCTAAAGGGAGGACTGTTTATCCTCCAGAGCATCGGAGGGGCACGGACAACCTTCAACAGCCAAGACCAAATCACTGATACCCTTGCACAGAGGCCAGGTACATTGGCCAAAGTTGCTCAGACCCTGCATTTTTCAGAATGCACCAGAATACACCAGAAGCGGGAACACATGTATCAGAAGCTGGATACTTCTAAGTTAAGCCTAATTTTTACAAAAAAAAAATATTATAAAAACATTGAAAAAATATTTAAAAAATATTGATAAATTATAGGCTATAATGAAGGTCATTGATGTATGTAGGGCTCCATTGACCACAGTTTAAATGGTCATAAGAGTGCCCGGATGTTCTGAGACCTTCTTAGCCACTTTCAAAAATCAGCTCTGAGTGCTATATGAATAATAACAAGTCATTACAAGTCGCTTGATACTTTCACGTTGTAATACAGAGTTTTGAAGATTATTATCAGTTTGATTCTGACAAAAGGACCACAGTTTTTGTTGTAAGCCTTAGAGAAGTGTCTACTGCAACACCATTAGCGATGCAGTAGCCAGGAGTCTCAACATCGTCTTTGACCATCATGCAGCTGATTCTTGAGATGAAGGATCCTGACCCTGATTCCAAACTGACCAATTTCTTTCTCTAGTATCTCAGGGTCTGAAGCACGCTCAAAATCAAGAAGAGCATCGAGGTATCATCGCTCTTGAAGGATCTCCCATTCCCCTCAAATTAGGCGAAAGATCCAGTCAGAGATTCAGAGGGGTATTGACTTTTTCTCAGAGTCTAACTCAGAGGGATGTATAACTGATGTGGAATTGGAAGACCTGCTGAAGGGCAGATCTTCTGAGCTCCCATCAGACCCTTCTCCACCTCATGAATGGCATAAGTCTCCTCCTGAGGATATGAGTTTCCAGGATTTTGTTGAGAGACATGACCATTCTCTTTGGAGACTGAGGATTAGCCCAGGGCAGAGGAACTGGAGATTCTTCTGTACGGTTCAGCCCCTAAGGAAGCAGTAACAGTGCCTCTAAAGCGCATCCTTCAGAGGGTACAGATGAGGATGTGGAAAAGACCCCTCACCATCCCCCCAGCGAGTAGAAGACTTGAGTCTATGTATAGGGTTCAGAAAGCCCCTGCACCATTCTTTGGTGATTGAGTCCACCCTTAAGAGGATCAAGAGCTCCAAGACTCATTCTTCGGTGCCCCCAGGAAGAGGCTCAGACACGGGATTCTTTCAAAAGATGCTGTTTTCAGATTTCTATGCTCATAGCCCACGTGGCCTCTTAACCAGCTATACATGAGAATGTTCCTGAAGGACATCATGTGCAACCTTGCTGAACTGTCCCAGTACCTTCCTCCTGAAAAGTTGGAACAGTATTGCCTTTCTGGTAGGCCACAATAAAGACTGCTCAAAATTCATAATCCAGGTGACTTATGGTACTTTTGAGATGGCATTAAGAACAGCTGCCATGGGTATCAGTGCTTGGAGACTCAACTGGCTCCAGTATTCAGACCTCGAACAGTTTGTACAGAACAAGCCAGCAGATGTGCTGTGCTGGGGAGACAATCTCTTCAGTAAACAGGTTAAGGAGAAGGCTGGCTTCATTGAAAAGCAGCATATCACTCTTACCAGACTCTCCAGGCATATATCTGAGCCGGTACCAAGGTGGAGGCCAGAAGAAGATCTACTACCCTCACAAGCATAGGTACTTTCCTGGGTCCCAAAACTCACAACAGAAACAGCAGGCTACTTGACTTCAGCAGCGCCAAGAGAAGGCTCAACCTACCCTGCAAACAAAGCCTGGGGCAGTATTTTGATTGGTTCCTCCAGAGTATAGTCAATCTATCAGTGTTGACATTGGGCAACTCCCTGGTAGGGGGACAGCTCACTCTCTTTGCTCAAAGGTGGCCCCTCATAATCTCAGACTCATGGGTGCTGCAAATAATCCAAAGTAGTTACAAGTTTCATTTGTTTGAGCTGCCTCCAAATTGCCCCCCGAGGATGTATCCTCTCAACCCTCTGCATCAGGAGCTGCTTCAGAAAGAAATCTCCAACCTCCTGTCCAATCTCGCCATCGAGCTTGTGCCGCCAGAGAAAGTAGGGTGCAGGGTTTTGCTCCAAGTACTTTTTGGTTCCCAAAAAACAGAGGGATTCTGTCCTATCCTAGATTTCAGAGACCTGAACTCTTATCTTGTAAGAGAAAAGTTCAAGATTTCTCTAGGAACCCTGCGCCAAACCTTCAAAAAGAAGATTGACTGTGTTCTCTGGATCTAAAAAGTGCATATATCAATACATCCTGCTCATAGAAAGTATCTCAGGTTCACTCTGGAAAGACACTTTCAGTACCTCGGCACTCCGCATCTTCATGAAATGCCTTGTGGTAGCAGCAGCCTACCACAGGACTTCCTTTTTCTGGACAATTGGTTGATACAAGGTGCCACTCCAGAAGGAGTTTGAGAATCAACATGGATGACCTTCCAGGTGTTGGACCTTCTAGGGTTTGTAATCAATTATCTCAAGTCCCACCTTCAACTCACCTTGTTGTTAAGTGCCGTCGAGTTGGAGTCGACTCATGGCGACCCTCTGGATAGCTATCCTAAATTGTGTTCGATCTTCAGTCAGGCGGCTCATTGTTGACAGACTGGTACCCGTAGCTGCTGTTGTATCGATCCATTTCATTGCTGGCCTTCCTCTTTTGCGTTGACCTTCTATCTTGCCAAGCATGATGTCTTTCTCTAATATCTCTCTTTGCATGATGTGTCCAAAGTATGAAAGTCAAAGTCTTGTCATCTGAGCTTCTAAAGAAAGCTTAGGTTTGATCTCCTCTAGTACCAAAAGGTTTGTTCTTCAGGCAGTCCATGGTATGCACAGTATTTGCTGCCAGCACCATAATTCAAAGGTATCAATTTTCTTCCTCTCTATCTTTTTCACTGTCCAGCTTTCACATCCATATGATGTTATTGAAAATACCATGGCTTGAACAAGTCAAATTTTTGTATGGAGAGAGACATCTCTGCTCTTGAGAATCTTATCTAGGTCTTTCATAGCCATTCTCCCAAGAGCAATGCGTCGTCTGATTTCTTGACTGCTTGTTGCTTCTTTATTGATAGTTGATCCAAGTAGGTTAAAGTTTGTTCATAATTTCAATTTCTTCTCCTTCAACAATGAACCTGTTGATTTTGCCAGTTGTCATGATCTTTACATTAGGGTGCAGGCCCATTTTGAGAAGCAGATGTTTCAGATCATCTTCACTTTCAGCCAGTAATGTGGTATCAGCATAGCGAAGGTGGTTGATGAGTCTTCACACCAATCTTCACACCTTCATACAATCCTGCTTCTCTGATGATTTGTTCTGCATATAAATTAAACAGGTAGGGGGAAAGTATGCAGCCTTGTCTTACACCTTTGCTTATTTTAAACCATTCTGTTTCTCCTTGTTCCGTTCGAACTGTTGCTTCTTGATCAATGTACAGATTGTGCAAGAGTACAATCAGGTGTTCTGGTATACCCATGCTGCTTAATGTGGCCCAGAGTTTCTCGTGGTTTGCACAGTCAAAAGCTTTGCTATAGTCAATAAAGCACAAATCCTTTTGGTATTCTTTAGTCTTTTCAAGGATCCATCTCACATCCGCAATGATGTCTCTCGTTCCTTGCCCTTTCCTGAACCCTGCTTGCACTTCAGGTAGTTCTTGTTCCAGGTATGATTGTAGTCTCTTTTGAATAATCTTTAGTAGAATCTTGCTGGCATGTGGGATCAGAGCAATTGTGCGATAATTTCCAGTCAGTTGGATCACCTTTCTTTAGTATTGGTATAAACACAGATCTTTTCCAGTCAGTTGGATCACCTTTCTTTAGTATTGGTATAAACACAGATCTTTTCCAGTCAGTTGGCCATGATGATGTCTTCCATATTTCTTGGCAGAGCCTTGTAAGTGCAGTAACAGCTGCATCAGATTGCTGTAATACTTCTATGGGAATGCTATCAATGCCTAGAGCTTTGGTCTTTGATAAGGCTTTCAATGCTGCTTCAACTTCTTCTTTCATCACCAATGGTTCCCGATCATAAGGTACAGGTTGAAACGGTTATTGGTCCACTTGATCTTTATCATATAAAAACTCTGTATATTCCTTCCATCTTTTCTTGATCTTCTCAGCATCATTCAACATAGAACCTTGAGCATCTTGTAACATTCCAATTCACGGCTGGAACGTTTTCTTTCTCATATAGCTTTAGGAAAGCCGATCTTGTTTTTCCTCTAATAGTTTCTGCTTCTATTTCCTTGCATGTGTCATTGTAGTACTTTTCCTTGTCCTGTATTGCTGCAAGTTGGAAATCTCTGAGTTCTGTGATTGTCTCTTTCTCCTCTGGCTTTAGCTTCTCTGCATTTCTGGGCAATTTTCAGAGTTTCTTCCGTCATCCATTTTGGCTGTTTTTTCTTTTTCACCTTTTGTAGAGACTTCTCGCTTTCTTCCAACACAATCTTCTTGATGTCATTCCATAACTCTGCTGGAGCTCTATCATTTGTATCTAAAGCAGCAAATCGATTTTGCAGGCAGTCTTTAAATTCCAGTGGTATATTCTCAAGGTCATATTTTGCTGCATTCATGAGTGGTTTGCTCTTTTTCAACTTTAGCTTGAGTTTGCATACTAGTAGTTGATGATCTGTACCACAGTCAGCACCAGGTTTTGTATTTGTTGATGTTATAGAACTTTTCCATCGTTGACTTTCACAGAGGTAGTCAATTTGATTTTTATACAATCCTTTGGGTGAAGTCCATGTGTCCAGTTGCCGCTTGTGTTGCTGGAAGAATGTGTTTGAGATGAATAGATCGTTGGTCTTGCAGAATTCTATCAGTCTTTCTCCAGCTTCATTTCTGTTGCCAAGGCCATATTTTCCAACTACTTTGCCTTCTTCTTTGTTGCCAACTTTTGCGTTCCAGTCACCCATGACTATCAGGATATCCTGTTTGCATGTTCTGTCAATTTCAGCTTGTACTTGTTCATAGAACTCTTCAATTTCATTCTCTTCTGCAGCTGTTGTTGGGGCATATACTTGAATTATAGTTGTGTTGATAGGCATTCCTCAGACGAATAGAGACTAAGCGTTCGCTGACTGCATTGTATTTCATTACAGTTCTTGCAAGTTTCTTCTTTATTATAAATGCAACACCATTTCTTCTTTGTCTTTCATTTCCAGCATAGTAGACCATGTGTTCATCTGATGCAAAGTGCCTGATGCCAGTCCATTTCAGTTCGCTGATACCCAACAAATCAAGTTGTATACGTTCCATTTCATTCTTGACCACCTCCAACTTCCCTTGGTTCATGTGTCGTATGTTCCAATGTGTAAGACATCTTTACAGCTCCTGAGACTCATTTCATGCGCAGCTACATCAGCAGTCAGATGTCCCAAGGGCTTTGATCCAACCACATCATAAATGCTGGCTTTACTCTGAAAAGTCTTCAGCTCTTCCCCAGTAGCTAGTTGAGTGCCTTCCGACCTGGGGGTCTCGTCTTCCGGCACTACAGCACAATTTGTTTTGTTGTAACTATCCATTGGGTTTTCATGGCAAGATACAGAAGTAGATTGCCAGGCCTTTCTTCCGCGCAGTTTAAGTTTGTTTGGTGGTGTTGCTGTTGTCACAGAAATGTGATCCTCCGCCGTCAACACTATCCCATTCTGCTGCTGCCCAGATGGGTGGTTTGTCTTGGTCTGGCACCTCAGCTGAGACCTGTCCATCTTGGGAGACCCTGCCAGTAGTTAAAATACCGATAGTTTAGCTCTCAGCATCACTGATGCATACAAGCCCTCACAGCACGACAAGCTGCAAACCAAGTGAGGGCAACTCACCTAAAGGCTAGAATTCATAGGAGCCATGACTCAAACAATGGCTTTCCTTCTGTCTTCAGAAGTTGACAACTTTAGTGCGTGAAACTCAACCGAGTCAACAAGTTACTCCTTGTAAGATGCTGACCATTCTAGGTGATATGGCCTGCCTCCAGATGAGAGAGGCTCAATGGTTTTTCTGGACACAGTGGACCCAGGCCACTGGTCACCTCTGGGATTGTATTTCACCAATCCTCTGGTCTAGTCATTGCATTGCTGGTTGCTTCCTCAGAACTTGCTCAAGATGCTAGCTTTTCAGAAAGCTTCACCGCAAAAGATTTTGATGAGCTCCCCAGCCCAGTTTGGATGTGTTGACCATCTTGATGGGCTTCACACTCAAGAAGACTGGTTCATCAAGAAAGTCTTCACCAGATCAACTTCCTGGAATTGAGAGCCATAGCAAATTCTATAAGGTCTTTCTGGGACCAGCTGACCAACCAAATTGTTCTAGTTTAGACCGACAGTCAGCTCGCTATATTTTATATGAACCACTGGTTCATATCTCCTGTACTGGGAGACAGTCAGGTTGTGGAAGTTTGCCATAGCTCATGGAGCTGAGGGCCACATCTCCCAGGAGAGCAGACCACTTTGGTAGACAGACTGAGTTATGCCCTCCAACCACACAAATGGACACTGAACAGGGAGGTGGTGGCCCATATCTTTCAGGAGTGGGGCACCCCCTCACTGGAGTTGTCACCTCATAGAATGCCCAGGTGGTGCAGTTCTCCATAGTGGAGTCACCTTGCTGACTGTTTGGATGCTTTCCTTCTACACTGGGGGGAGAACCTTCTGTATGCATATCCTCCAATTCCTCTCATAGTGAAGACCCTCCTAAATCTTGGGGCAAACAGTGGTTTAATGATCCTCATTGTGCCTATTGGCCTAGGCAGCTGTGGTTATCTGTTCTGCTACAATTCTCCAGTCTGGAACCTCTCTGCCTGGGCCATGCTCCAGATCTAATATCTCAGGGCAGCAGGAAAATGCTGCATCCCAACATCCGGTCCTGTGTAAATGTTAAGAGGCTAGTCCTGTTGGAGCTTAGCTTGCCTGATGGGCATTACTGAGATCCAGGAGGTCCTCAGTGAGAGTCTTATGCCTGCAAGTGGAGGCAATTTGTCATCTGGTGTGCTGGCCAGACCCTGGATCCCTTCCTCTGCCCCATACACAAGCTGCTTGAGTATCTTCTGCACCTCTTCTAAACTGGCCTGAAATCCAACTCGGCTAGGGTCTACCTCAGTGCATCTGGAATATACCATTGTGGCACAGAAGGGAAATTCATTTTGGTACAGCCTTTGGTGGTTTGCTTTATGCAGGGGCTGCTTCTTTTGAAGCTTCTTTACAAGCGCTTTGGTGTGGGACCTCAATGTGGTTCTTGCTCAGCTCTGGAAGGCTCCCTTTGAGACACTCAATTCCTGTCCACTGAAATTCTTGACCTGGAAGGTCTTGTTTCTGGTGGCAGTCACTTCAGCCCACAGGGTGAGTGAGCTTCAGCTGCAAGTAGTGCATTTGCCTTATACCAGATTTTGCCATTATAGGTTGGTCCTCTATATTCATTCTAAATTCCTTCCGAAAGTGGTTTTGGATTTCCACCTTAATCAGTCGATTGTTCAACTTTTTTTCCAGGCCTCACGCTCACAAAGGAGAAGCTGCATTGCACATGTTGGACTGCAAATGAATCTTGTTCTTCTACTAGGAATGGACAAAAGCCCATTTGAAGTCCATCAAGCTTTTTATTTTTTTTTTTTTGACTCCAGCAAGCTATGGGCTGTTATTTCCAAATGCTTTCTTTCAATTTGGTTAGTACACTGCATCTTTTTTGCTTATGCCCAGGCAGGCTTGAGTCTTAATGGTCATGTCACAGCTCACAGTGTCAGAGCTATGGTGGCCAATTTATGCTCAGACTCCATGGAAGAGATCTGCAGAGCTGCAATGTCATATTTAGCCCACACCTTCGCATCTCACTATTGCCTTGTTGGGGATAATTGACATGACAGCAACTTCAGCCAATCTATACTATGGCATTTGTTTGGGGAATAGGAAAGAACTCCATCTCACCTAGACTCATGTCAGTCCAGGCTACCAAAAGCAAAGAAAAAGAAAATAAAAGGGAAACGGAAAGCAGAGTGAAGAAAGGGGGCTCTTGCCACTACTGTACAGAATTGGTTATTTGAATTCCGTAGCAGGCTGCTTGGTTTTTTGGAGCCTGTAGCTTGGGAGTCCCATACATGAGGACTTACGTCCTGCTTGTCCATGGAGAAAAGGTAAGTACTCACCTGAAGCAGGTGCTCTCCATGAACAACAGGAATTAAGTCCTCACAACTCTCCCATCTCCCTGAGTTGTCTTCTGCTCCAGCTATATTATCAGACCTCAGAAGATGGCACTGTGGGGGAAAGTGGAAAAGGAGGCATGTAGGCTCAGTGGAGCCTCCCAAAAGCTTCCAATAGAAGCTGGGTGTGTTGCCGTGTGTGTGTTGCAAGGCTCCATCATGGATGTCACCCATACATGAGGACTTATTCCTGCTGAGGAGAACACCTGCTACAGGTGAGTAACTATCTTTTATTCATACAAACTGCTAATGAGTAACAAGACCAGAAAGCACTTGCTTCTTGTGCAGCCTTTCATCACCACAAAAGAGAAACATATATTACTTGCCACCAACTTAAGAGGATAGACACTGACTAAAAGATACCACCATCACCAAAGTGCTGTTTTAAAAGGGGAATTACCACCATTAAGATGCCAATCTATGACATCATGAAGTGGAAGGGTCTAAGATGGCCACAATCTTGTAAAATTATTAAATATCTAAATATAAAATTTAATAATCTTCAAAAAAAAAAACCTTACACACCGTAAATGACAAAAGAAGTACATTCATCTAAACAACTACTAATCTTACTCTTGTGTGCTGCTCTGCATGTAACCAATGAGGTTGCAGTGAGCAGAAAGTGGGCACCCCAAGCCTGCCCAAATTGACCTAAAGAACAGCTACAATCTGAGGAGATGAGAAGAAGCTCTAGAGCGCAGAGGAGTTGGATCCATGAAGGGAAAGAGACTGGGCTCAAGGCAGTTGGAAGAGACCTGACACCCAGGTGTATCTCTGATCTGTGCTTGAGAACTTTAGAGCTGAGGTAGAGGTGTAGCCAAGGATGAACCTTGGTGGGCCATGGCCCCTCCAATATGGGGTCGGGTCCACCCAATCAATGGCAGCAGAACAACCGAATGAGAACTGGAGGTGATGCCTACATTTGCGCTCCTTTTATTACTAAGGGAACTCTGTGAAACAGTGCAGAATTCCCCACCAGCACAGAATCCTGCACTTGCTATGCAGAATTCTCTGCAGGCATCAGTGAGTAGTGAGGCAGGCTTGGAGCACACAAGCTTTAAAAGTGCTTGAGCCTGCCTCATTGTTCACTGCAGCGCAGCCATGGGAGCATTTCCCTTTGCTCCCATGGCAGTGCTACACTTCTGACGCCAGCATTGCTGTTTTAAAAAGGTCAACAAAAGCATTTACTGTCCCTTGTCTGAAACAGGAAGCACTTCTGTTGACCTTTTTAAAATGTGATGATGCTGGCGATGGAAGTGTAGCACAGCCATGGGAGTGAAAGGAAATGCTCCAGCGGCTGTGTTTAAAATGCCATCATCAGGCAGAGGAGGTGAGTGGCTGGGAGCCGGAGAGGAACTGATGGTGAGTCGGGGTATGGTTGGAGACTGAAGAGGACTGATGGTGGTGGGGGGGGGGGGTGACTGGGGGCTGGAGAGGGACTGGTGGTGGGTCAGGGAGGTGATTGAGGACTGGAGAGGGACCGATGATGAGTCGGGCTGGAAAAGACAAATAGTGTGTTGAGGGGGTTAACTGGGGGATGGAGAGGGACTGATAGTGAGTTGGGGGAGGTGACTGGGGGCTGGAACCTAAGAACATAATATAAGGATATAACATTTCTTAAAAAGGATATAGTGAAATTAGAAAAGGTACAGAGAAGAGTCACCAAAATGGTAAAGGGGATGGAACCCTATGAGAAAAGGCTTAAAAGGTTAGGACTCTTCAACTTGGAAAAGAGAAGGCTGAGGGGAAGTATTAGAAAGGTCTATAAATTTAATGAATAGAGTAGAGCAGGTAAACGTAGATCGGTTGTATACTCCATCCAAAAGAATGACTAGAGGGCATGCAATTAAACTACAATGTAACCCATTTAAGACTAATGAGAGAAAATATTTTTTCACTCAACACGTAATCGACTCTGGAATTTGTTAGCAGAGGATGTAATAAAATCTGTTAGTGCAGCTGGGTTTAAAAAAGGTTTGGGCAAGTTCCTGGAAGAAGGGGCCAAAAACCATTATTAAAGAGGACCTGGGAAATGAACTGCTTGCCTCAATTCAGGCCCTTTTGGGAACCTGCTAGGTACTTGTGACCTGGATTGGCCATTGTTGGAAACAGGATACTGGGCTTGATGGACCTTGGTCTGACCCAGTATGACATTTCTTATGTTCTAAACCTGCAATGTTACAGCCAGTGGAAGTCCAATCAGACAAATATTCTGGAATCAAGTTCAGTGCAACAACTGGACAGTTGGACTTGTCACTAAGACCTTTCCCAGTAATGATGGAAACATCTGTAAAATTGAAGTCAGAACCACAAACCAGGGTATGTCAAAATCCTTCTTCAGATCTGTGTCCGAAGTTGTGGTCCTCATGCCTCATGAAGAAAAGTGAACGTTATGGACTACTGTCTTTTTCAGACCTTTAAGGACTCAGAGACCTTTTTCTTTTCATATTGTCCATTTTGCCTTACTGCAGACCCTGTAGAATGAAGAGAATTCTTTGGACAACCAAAAGACTCTGAACTTGCATCATAGACTTTGCATGCCGTTAATATGGTGGATGGTCTAGTAGAAAAAAAACAATTGTGTGGGTGATCCTCAATTATTTTCTGAGTGTGAGACAGATTGGCAATACAATTCAGAATCTTCAACACACTCATGGCCAGGACAGAAAACATTTTTGTTCCTCAGTAGATAAAATCTCAAATCACGTTTCATCATCCAGTTCATAAGAACATAAGATATGCCATACTGGGTCAGACCAAGGTCCATCAAGCCCAGTATTCTGTTTCCAAAAGTGGCCAATCTAGGTCATATGTACCTAGCAGTTTCCCCAAAAGACACAAGTTCCACAATGCTTGTACTGGGTCAAGCATTGATATCTTCGGTCACTTCTTAATAATGGTTTATGGACCTTTCCTCCAGGAACTTGTCCAAACCTTTTTTTAAACCCAGCTACACTAACAGCATTTACTACATCCTCCGGTAACAAATTCCAGAGTTTGATTACACGTTGAGTGAAAAAATATTTTCTTTTATTAGTCTTAAATAGTTTACCCTGTAGCTTCATTGCATGTCCCCTAGTCTTTCTATATTCTGATAACGTAAACAATCGATCTACGTTTACCCGTTCCACTCCAATTTATAGACTTCTATCATATCTCCCCTCAGCCGTCTCTTTTCCAGGTTAAAGAGCCCTAAACCTTTTAGCCTTTCTTCATAGGAGTATCCTTCCATCCCCTTTACCATTTTGGTGGCTCTTCTCTGTACCTTTTCTAAAATTGCTATATCCTTTTTAAGATACGGCGACCAGAATTGCACACAATATTCAAGGTGCGGTCTCACCATGGAACGATATAGAGGCATTATAATATCTTTTGTTTTATTTCCATTCCTTTCCTTATCATACCTAGCATTCTATTTGCTCTCTTGGCCGCCGCTGCACACTGGGCCGAGAGTTTTAATATGGTATCCACAATGACGCCTAAATCTTTTTCCTGGGTGGTGGTTCCTAATGTGGAACCTTGCATCGTGTAACCATAGTTTGGGTTGTTCTTCCCTAGGTGCATAACCTTGCACTTGTCCACATTAAATTTCATCTGCCATTTTGATGCCGTGTCTTCCAATTTATCAAGATCCTCTTGCAATTTTTCACAATCCTCTTGGGTTTTAACAACTTTAAATAGTTTTGTGTCATCTGCAAATTTGATAACCTCACTCGTTATTCCACTTTCCAGGTCATTTATGAATATGTCAAAAAGCAGCAGACCCAGCACAGATCCCTGGGGTACACCACTATTCACCTTTCTCCACTGGGAAAATTGGCCATTTAGCCCTACCCTCTGCTTTCTATCTTTTAACCAGTTCCTGATCCACAATAGTACACTGCCTCCTATCCCATGACTCTTTAGTTTTGCCAAAAGTCTCTGATGAGGGACCTTGTCAAAGGCTTTCTGAAAGTCCAGATACACAATATCAACCGACTCACCTTTGTCCACCTGTTTATTCACTCCTTCAAAAAAACATAACAGATTAGTAAGACAAGATCTTCCTTGTCTAAAGCCATGTTGGCTGTCTCCCATTAGGTCGTGACTATCTACATGCTGAGTAATTTTATTCTTTATGATGGTTTCTACCATTTTTCCCGGTACTGACGTCAGGCTCACCGGTCTGTAGTTTCCCGGATCACCCCTGGAACCCTTTTTAAAAATTGGTGTTACATTGGCGATCCTCCAATCTTCAGGTATTAGAGATGATTTTAATGATAGTTCACAGATTACTGATAGCAGTTCTGCAATCTCATATTTCAGTTCTTTCAACACCCTTGGATGTATACCATCTGGCCCAGGTGATTTGCTACTCTTCAGTTTATCTAATAGTTGTAAGACATCTTCCCGATGTATCAATATTTCCTTCAATTCTTCCGCACCTTTAAATACCACTTCAGTCATGGGTAACATCCCTACATCTTCCTCAGTAAAGACCGAAGCAAAGAATTCATTCAGTCTCTCTGCTATCGCCTTGTCGCCTCTTAGTGCTCCTTTAACCCCTTTATCATCTAATGGACCAACTGACTCTCTCACAGGTTTTTTGCTATGAATGTACTTGAAAAGGTCTTTATTTCACGTTTTTGCTTCCGCAGCAAGCTTCTTCTCAAATTCTCTCTTTGCCTGCCTTATCAATGCCTTGCATTTGACTTGCCAGTGCTTGTGCTGTTTCCAGGTTTCGTCGTTTGGCTCTTTTTTTTCCATTTCCTGAAAGATGCTTTTTTGGCAACAACAGCCTCTCTGACCTCACCTTTAAACCATGCTGGCAGTTTTTTGGACTTCCTTCCACTTTTCTTAAAGCGTGGAATACAGCTGGTCTGGGCTTCCAAGATAGTATTTTTCAACACCCCCCAAGCTTATGTACGTCTTTAACCTTCGCAACTGCTCCTTTTAGTTTTTTCTTAACTGTTTTCCTCATTTTATCATAGTCTCCCTTTCGAAAGTTAAAAGGTAGTACTGTGGATTTCCTTACTATCCCTCCTCCACTAATTAAATCAAAGGCGATCATGCTATGATCACTATTGCCAAGTGGCCCCAACACCCTTATCTCTTGCACTAGATATGGTGTTCCACTAAGGACTAGGTCTAATATGGCTTCCCCTCTGGTCGGTTCATGAACCAGCTGCTCCAAGAAGCAGTCATTTATTACATCTAGGAACTTTATCTCCCTAGCATGTCCTGACGTGACACTGACCCAGTCGATACCGGGGTAATTGAAATCACCCATTATTATTACTGCTGTAACTTTTGTTAGCTTCCTTGATTTCTTTGAGCATTTAATCATCCATTTGGTCATTCTGGCCAGGTGCTCGATAGTACACCCCCACTGCCATCGCCTTCCCCTTCCCCCTTTTATATGGAATTTCAATCCATATAGATTCTACAGCAGATTTTGTTAACTGCAAAACTTTAATCCTTTCTGAGTCAATGCCCTCTCTAACATAGAGCGCAACCCCTCCACCAATTTGATCAGCTCTATCATTACGATATAGTTTGTACCCAGGTATCACAGTGTCCCACTGGTTGTCCTCCTTCCACCATGTGTCTGATATTCCAATCATATCTAACCTTTCATTTAGTGCTATATATTCTAACTCTCCCATCTTATTCTTTAGACTTCTAGCATTTGCATACAAGCATTTTAGAGAATGTATTTTATTCATGTTAATTTGGCTATTGTTAGACATGGGTAAATTGGGATCTTTAAGCTCTGTCTGCTCCATACTTGAGGGCATTTGGGCTACTTTACTCTTTTGTGGAACCTCTCTGCTTTTGGTAGTATCCTTCAAGGATACATTCTTCCGAACCATCCGCTCTTGGGTGACTGTCGGCTTTCCCCTAATATCTAGTTTAAAAGCTGCTCTATCTCCTTTTTAAAGGTTAATGCCAGCAGCCTGGTTCCATCCCAGTTAAGGTGAAGCCCATCCCTTCGGAAGAGCCCCTCCTTTCCCCAGAATGTTCCCCAGTTCCTAACAAATCCAAAACCCTCATCTCTGCACCATTGTCTCATCCACGCATTGAGACTCCGGAGCTCTGCTTGCCTTTTGGGTCCTGCGCGTGGAACAGGAAGCATTTCGGAGAATGCTACCTTGGAAGTTCTGGATTTCAACTTCCTACCTAAAAGCCTAAATTTTGCCTCCAGAACCTCCCTACCAAATTTTCCTATGTCATTGGTACCGACATGTACCAAGACAGCAGGCTCCTCCCCAGCACTATCTAAGACCTTATCTAGGTGGCGCGTGAGGTCCGCTACCTTCGCACCAGGCAGGCATGTTACCAGGCGATCCTCACGTCCACCAGCCACCCAGCTATCTACATGCCTAATGATCGAATCACCAACTATAACGGCTGTCCTAACCCTTCCCTCATGGGCACATGGCCCTGGAGAAACTTCCTCGGTGCGAGAGGGTTTTACATCACCTAGAGGACAGGTCCTAGTTAAAGGATCACTTCCTGCCACACCAGGGTGATGCTCTCCTGTCACGTGACCTCTCTTCTCCATGGCAACAGGGGTGCTGCCAGACTGGAGGTGGGACTTCAGGACTATATCCCTGTAGGTCTCGTCTATGTACCTCTCTGTCTGTCTTATGTTTTCCAAGTCTGCTACTTTAGCCTTTAGAGAACTGACTTGTTCCCTGAGAGAAAAGAGCTCCTTGCACCTAGTGCACACGTAAGACCTCTCAACAACTGGGAGAAAATCATACATGTGACACTCAATGCAAAAGACTGGAAAGCCCCCATCCCGCTGCTGGACTGCTGTCTGCATCTTAGTTTAAGTTTGTGTCTAGATCTTTAAGTTGTTACTTACTAGGGGTTGCTATGGGTATTTATACCAATAAAACTGTACCTAATACGTTTAATATACCTTGTTCACCTGAAGCTTAATTAATCTCAGGTCCTTAGTGTATGATTGATTTGGGTAATGAGCTTCACCTGAAAGCACCTCCTGTCTTTTAAGATGTGTAAGTACCTATAAAGCTATGATTATCCCAGGGGAGGGAGGGAAATAACACTTATTAAAAGAGGGCTGCTACACAGTACCCTGTCTTGTGCTGCAGAGGTAAGCTAAATTCTGATTTGATTTAAATTATAGCTCTTAGCTGCTGCTAGGCTCTAACTTCTTATGAAATTTAAACTACAAGCTCTCTGCTGGGTATGAAATGTAACCAGAAAGCTCTCCTCTGTGTTTTAAATTCAAACTTTAATTGCTGCTACTAGGCCCTAACTGATCCAACAAAAAACAATGGGTTCACAGATTAAGTAGCTTTAATACAAAGAATTATTTTTAGAAAATTACCAGAAGTATATACTCACAGTTGCAGATGTCTCTCCAGAAGTAACAGTCCCCCTTTCTAGTCCTTCAAGACAGAGGTTCACAGAGCTCTGGTTGAGCTATTTATGCCTCTGCTGCTGAGGTAATGCTGTGACCAACTTCCTGGGTAATTAACAGTCCTTGCTTGGATAGGAGGAGTCTTTCAAAATGGCCTTTTGATCTGCCAGCTGGTGTTAACACCTATTGAAAAGGTTTCACAGGTCTCTTGCCCCCCTAGGTAGAAGGCCTCTTCATAGTTTTCTTCAGAGAAATACCACCTTTTGCTCTCCTGATTCCCAGTCCCTTTTGAACCATATGAATCCTCCTAGACCCAGTTCTTGATTCCCACACTCTTTTGAAAAGTAAGAATCCCCCTCAGGCCAACTCTTTGATCCTGGCACCCCCTCCCCCATCCCAGTAGGCAGTGGGGACAGAAGCAATTCCTAGTTACTTGTGCTTCAGCATCTCCCTCTTCAAAAATGGTATTGGCAGACCCCTAGCAATAATCTTGCAGCATTACAGCTAAGGGTTAGTCTGCCAAATATGAATGCTCCCTTATTTGACATAATGACCACTAGCAGTATTACCAGAAGACTACCACTTGGGGTCTGCTGGCACCATTTTTGAAGAGGAAGCTGCTTCTGTCCCACCACTAACCACTAGGTTAGTGTTCCCTGTAAATAGTTCTTGCTTGTTCTATTATTGTAATGTAGTTGTTATGGTTCTAAGATGTTCACTGTAAAAACAGACACCTGTCTGTTATGTTACCTTGTTCTATGTAAACCGCATTTGATCTTGGGAAGATGCGGTATATAAGAAACTGTTAATTAAATTAAAATTAAATTAAATTAGGGATACTCTGGTGCCAGGGGTATAGGGTTTAGAGAGAGGAAATCAAGTGGATGAGGATTCCTACATTTCAAAAAGGGGGGGATGCACACATAGGGGGAAACTATTTCTAAACATTTACCAGTCCCTTTGAGCGTATCCCCCAGGAGCGTCAGCTCATGTGTCAGTGGTCTGTGGGCTCCAGGGGAAATTAATAGCTATTGAGATGGTGTTATCTTTCCATGAGTAGCGCAGCTTCCAAATTTTACTGCTAGCTATATTTGTTATTTAGCATAACAATGAGCTGCTTTGTAGCTCATTGCTATTTGTGTGTTATAGCATTCAGTTCTTGATGTAAATTTACAATGTAATTTAAATCATATTGTTTTGTTTGACCCTGTTAACATCCCAGTTTAGCTCCCCTGTTCTATATAAAGTTCTGTTTTGATTGTTCAATGTAAACCACTTTGAATACAAGATAAAGCGTTATAAAAACTTGTTAAATAAAGTGGACATTTTTGCATTAAACAGCATGACTGGGAAATAATGTATTATTTCCATAATGAAGCTTAGTAGACAGATTCCTAAGTTTGTACTTGTTAAAATGGAGGGTGAAGCTATTTGTCCAAGAGTCACAAGTAACATTAGTGGCACAAGTAGGACTCAGCATTTCATTTCCTGTATTTATATTCAGTAATATTTGTGAATGTCCCAGATTGTTTTGTTATAGCATCTTTCACAATAATACATGATATTAAATTCAAAACAAAGAATCAAGAACAATCATGATTACATTGCAAGGTGTACCAATGAGAACCAACAGTTTGGGCATATAGAAAGCCTTTAATTGTTTTCTAATCATTTTCTAATCTTTAATGATTGAAACAGATTTCCAAAGTTGTGGGCCAATAGGCAATGATTGTCTGTTACTGACTTGTTAGTCTCGCTAGAAGGAAAATCAGATTTGCTGCTCAATCTATGCATTTGGTTAAATGTGTCCTATCTGCTAAGTTTGCAGATAAAACTCGTTACTGCTTTAATTCTATTTCTTGCAATACACATCATATTTCAGTTTTGCTCCCAGCTTTGTTCCTGCTAAACATTCTTCAAATTTAGTATCCATTTCTTGGTTCTGAGCCTCAGTAAAGTAGTTCATCCAGTCTCCGATTACACCTGTAAAAATAAATCATAAGTATTTATGTATAAGGTGAACATTCAGCAGAATGGCTAACACAACTATGTGAATGCTTTATCCCAATGGTTCTCAACCTGGTCCACTGGGACCCCCAGGCCAGTCAGGTTTTCAGGATATCCACAATGAATATGCATGAGATAGATCTGCATACAATGGAAGCAGTGCAAGCAAATCTATCTTATTTTATTTTATTTATTTATTTATCTATTTCTTCTATACCGCCCCTTCCAGAGATCAGGGGCGGTTTACATGGAACAATTTTATACATTCGTATAACATTACATATCCTGAAACCTTACTGGCCTGGGGGTCCCAGAGGACTGGATCGAGAACCACTCCATTTATCCTCATAATTTTATGCAGACTGCCAGTCAGGCTATGCATTCAAACATGAATGCTAAAAATGCTGGCATGACAGTAAACAGATTAAAGTTATTTTTGTGATTTCTATATTCAGAAATGAACACAAAAGTTAGACAATTTTGCTGAGGCCTGCACAAAAGGCTTCAGAGCCCTGCACTGTTGAGGCATTCCTATCAGGGGGTTATACATTTCAAACAAAGGTAAGCATTTGTGGTGTTTTTTTGTTTGTTTTTTTAAATTGCTAGCTCTCTGACTGGGAGCTCTTAAAAGGGGTTTGGTACATTTTTAAAACAAAGTTACATTCTTTGTGGTGCTTTAGTTTAAAGGGAGGAATATTTTCTTTGGAGGGGTAGGTTTAAAACTCTGCTTTAGTAACTTTCTCAGCTCTTTGATGCCACTGACACCTAATCAGGTGTTAGTTCCCTCCCTATCCCCCCAACACCCACCCACCCCTAGTGAGCGGTCTTGCTTTATAGGGCACCTCCCCAGTTAACACAACACAGGGACTTGGAACAGCACATTGTCAATATAATTAAGGAGATTTAACTGCATTTTCTCTGAAAGGACAGCTGGGAAACCAGCTGGTACTTAGGTATCTCTTAAAGCAAAAGAGAGAGATCTCCCAAAGCTCCACGAACAGAACAATGGCTGGGAAAAATCGTATCGCTAAAGCTGTTGCCCCCGTTACAACTTCTGCCTCTGTCCAGACAGAGGTCCCAATGCCAGTTTGAAGAACCAGTTCCGTGGTGCAGGGAGCCTGCATGCTGAAGCGCTCAGGAAACAAGTGTAGAAACTCAGGGAGGAGGTGGCAAGGCCGAAGAGCATTCAAGACCATGAGAAGTACATTAATGAGATGCTTCTTGCAACAACCAAGCCCTCCAGCAGAAGAGAAGATGGGTGCCTACAGAAGATTGGAAACAAGTCACCAGGGCCTGCAGAATCACCAATCCAACTTCTCCAGCCCTTGAACTGAAAAACCATTATGCAGCCCTGGAAGTGGAGGAGGTGAAAGCAGCCCTGGAAAGGGAAGAACCAGAGCTCAAGTACCCCAAAGTTGCAGAATCAGTGACCATAAGGAAGCGAAGGGTAGTGGTGGTTGGTGACTCTGAGGGGTACTGAGGCGTCCATCTGCCGACCAGACTTGATGTCCAGAGAGGTATGCTGTCTGCCAGGTGCCAAAATCCAAGACATTACGGAGAGTTTGCCGAAACTCATCAAACCCACTGACTATTACCCAATGTTGCTAATCCGTGTCAGAACAAATGATACTGCCAGGTATCCCTCAGCATATCAAAATTGACTTCATGGCTCTGAGACAGAGGGTGAAGCAAATAGGTGCACAGGTGGTGTTTTCTTCAATTCTACCTGTTGAGGGTAAAGGCCAAGGCAGAGAGGCTCGCATCCTGGAGATGCATGGCTACGTGGATGGTGTCATCGAGAGCGTTTTGGTTTCCTGGACCACAGGATGCTGTTCCAAGGGTTGCAGAGCAGAGATGGCATCCATCTGTCCAAGAAAGGTCAACGCGTCTTCGGTAGTAGACTGGCTAATCTACTGAAGAGGGCTTTAAACTAGATTCATTGGGGATGGGTGAAGACAGCCCCCAGGTAAGTGAAACATTAAATACCTTTATGGAAATGGGTAAAAGGAGTAACATATGGAAAGCAGTGTGTATAAATGCCCGTAGCATGGAAAATAAGATCCCTTATGTTGAAGCTTTGATGGGAATGGCTGACTTGGCAGTTACAGAAACATGGGTCACAGAAAACCATGACTGGGATGTAACTATACCAGGCTATACTTTAATCAGAAAGGATAGGGTAGGAAGAAGGGGAGGAGGAGTGGCACTATATTTAAAAAATAATATTAAAGCTTTGGCATTACAGAGCTTAAAAGGGAGAGAGGAGGCACTGTGGGTTAAACTAGAAAGAGGGAAAGAGAAATTTATTTGCATTGGTGTGATATACAGACCTCCCTCACAAGAGGAAGAAGTGGACAGAGAGTTAATTGAAGACATATGCAGTATTGCTAGGAAAGGGGAAGTGCTACTGATAGGGAATTTCAATATGCCAGATGTTGATTGGCATATTCCTGCTGCAGTATCATCTAGAAGTAAGGAGATCCTGGATTCTCTACAGGGAGAACGATTCAGGAAATTGGTAACAGATCCCACACGTGAAGGGGCCATACTGGACTTGGTGCTTACCAATGGTGAAAGTGTTTCTGATGTAGTGGGAGATCATTTTGCATCCAGTGATCACTAGATGGTCTGGTTCAGTATAAGGACTAGGGCTGTTAGAATCCATTCAAAAGCAAGGGTCTTAGACTTTAGGAAAACAAATTTTGCCAAGATGGGCCAATACCTCAGGGAGTCGTTAGCGGGATGGAAACATCTGGGGGATGTAGAAAAACAGTGGGCAAAAATAAAGGGAAAAGGAAAACTGCTATGGCTTTTGAAAGAAGTAGCTGAAAAGGTGAAGAAAAAGAGGGAGGCCTTCATGAAATACAAGAGATCACAGGGAGAGGAAGACAGGCAACTATATTTGGAAAAACTTAGAGAAGCTAGCAAAGTAGTCAGGAAAACAAAGATTCAAAAAAAGGAGGAAATGGCCAATGCAATAAAATGGGGGGGATAAGATATTTTTCAGATATGTTAGTGAGAAGAGGAAGGGCAAAAGTGGTATTGCCAGACTCAAGGGTGAAGGGAAGGAATATGTAGAAGCTGATGACGATAAGGCGGAATTGCTTAACAAATATTTCTGTTCTGTGTTCACAGATGAAGAACCAGGAAAAGGACCTCAGAAAACACCCACAAACAGGAACAGAAGTGAGGGGCATCTTAAACAATTTTCAGAAGACTGTGTTCGTGAGAAACTAGCTAAACATAAAGTAGATAGAGCAATGGGACCGGATGGGATACATCCTAGAATACTGAGGGAACTTGGGGACATTCTAGCAGCTCCACTGACTGACCTTTTCAATGCCTCGTTAGAGTCTGGAGTGGTGACAAAGAACTGGAGAGAGGCTCATGTGGTGCCTTTACATGAAAGCGGAAGTAAAGGATTTGGTTGAAAACTGCAGGCCGGTTAGTTTAACTTCGGTGGTGAGTAAATTATTGGAAATGCTGCTGAAAGAGAAAATAGTGAGGTTTCTGGAGTCCAGCAGATTACAGGATCCGAGGCAGCATGGATTCACTAGAGGCAGGTCTTGTTAAACAAATCTGATTGATTTTTTTGACTGGGTGACCAGGGAGTTGGACCGAGGGAGAGCCCTAGATGTGGTGTATTTAGATTTCAGTAAAGCCTTTGACACCGTTCCTCACAGGCGACTTATAAACAAACTGAGCACCCTAGGAATGGACCCTAAAGTTACCGCTTGGGTTAGAAATTGGTTGAGTGAGGCGACAAAGGGTACAGGTAAATGGAGCTCACTCTGAGGGGAAGGAAGTTACCAGTGGTGTGCCCCAGGGATCTGTCCTTGGTCCAATTCTTTTTAACATCTTTTGTTAGTAATATAGCAGAAGGGCTGTCGGGTAAGGTTTGCCTCTTTGCGGATGATACCAAAATCTGCAATAGGGAAGACACCCAGGAAGGTGTAGATAACATGAGGAGGGATCTAGCTAAGCTTGAAAAATGGTCTAGAATTTGGCAGCTGGGATTTAATGTTAAAAAATGCAAGGTCATGCATTTGAGCTGCAGCAATCCAATGGAGCAATATAGTATAGGGGATGAAGTACTTTTGTCCACTAAAGAAGAGCGGGACCTAGGCATGGTTGTGTCTAAAGATCTTAAAATGGCTAAACAGGTAGAAAAGACGACAGCAAAAGCTAGAAGGATGCTTGGGACAGGAACGGCTAGCAGAAAACAGGAGGTGATAATGCCTCTGTATAAGTCTTTGGTGCGGCCTCATTTGGAGTATTGTGTGCAATTCTGGAGACCGCACCTTCAAAAGAATATAAACAGGTTGGAGTCGGTACAGAGGGTGGCTACTATGGTTTGTTGTCTTCATTATAAAACATATGATGACAGACTTAAGGATCTTAATATGTACACCTTAGAGGAAAGGTGGGATAGAGGTGATATGATTGAGACATTTAAATACCTCCATGGCATAAATGCACAGGAGGAGAGCCTCTTTCGATTGAAAGCAAGCTCTGCTACGAGGGGACATACGATGAGGGTGAAAGGGGATAGACTCAGGAGTAATATGCAGAAATATATTTTTATGGAAAGAGTAGTAGATTTGTGGAATAGTCTCCAAATGGAGGTGGTAGAGATGAGGACAGTATCTGAATTAAAAAAGACATGGGGCAAGCACAGAGGATCTCTAAAGGAAAAAAGGGGACTGTCGTAGTGGTTGATATGGAAGAGTAGACTAGATAGGCCATGTGGTCTTTTTCTGCCATCATGTTTCTACATAAATAAAAATAAAATTGTTTCTATCTGTACCCTTCTCTTCTATTGCTAGCTCTAGACTTCACTCTTTTCACCTTGCTGCTCCTTATGCCTAGAACAAACTACCTGAGTCTGTATGTCAGGTGCCTTCCCTGGCCCTTTTCAAATGCAGGCAGAAAACTTACTCTTTGCTACCACTTTCGGATCTTGACTCACCTGATCTCCTTTAGGTTTCCTTACCATTCTCCCCTAGATGTATTCTATGTCTACAGCTACTGTGTTGACTGTCTTGACTAGATTGTAAGTTCTAATGAGCAGGGACTGTGTATATCTTGTGGCGCTATACAAATGTTCAGTAGTAGTAATAGGATCAGGCTCCAAAGGTAGCCTCAAAGAGGTGAGCCTTTAGCATGGATTTGAAAAGGGGGAAAGAAGAAACTTGACATACAGATTCAGATAGTTTATTCCAGGCATAAGAGCAGCAAGGTGAATGGATCGAAGTCTGGAATTGGCAGTGGAAGAAAAAGGCAAAGAGAGAAGTAAGCTGGAGGAAGAGTGGAGTTCACGAGAAGAGGTGTAGGGAGAGAGAAGAGAGAAAAGGTAGTGAGGAGCAGTAGAAAGAATGCATTTATAGGTTAGAAGGAGAAGTTTGAATTAGATGTGGAAATGTAAGAGGAGACAATGAAGTGATTTGAGAAGAGGGGTTATATGAATATATTGGGGCTGGCAGAAGATTAGCTGTGCAGCAGAGTTCTGAACAGACTGAAGGGGAGAGAGATGACTCATAGGGAGACCAGCAAAGAGAAGGCTACAATGGTCGAGATGGGAGGTGACTAAAGAGTGGATGAGTGTTTTAGTAGTGTGTTCAGAAAAGAAGGGGCAAATTTTGTTAAAGAAATGACAGGTTTTAGCTATCTGCTGGATATGAGCAGAGAAGGAGAGGGAGGAGTCAAAGATGATCCCAAAGTTGCAGGCAGAGGTAACAGGAAGTATAAGAGTGCTATCACCAGAGATGGAGGAAGGGGGAGTATTGGGGTGACCACTGTTCTATGGCTGTCTCACTACTGTCTGCTGTACAAGTTTGATTACCTGCTGGAGATGACTAATTACCCTTTATTTTGGAATTTGACTTTTCATGAAGCTATGTCACCAGGCTCCTTCAAAACACAGCAGCCCGAATTCTCACACTTTCTGCTCAGATCACATTACCCCTCTGCTTATCCGATTGCACTGGCTTCCTCTAAAACACTGTATTGCCTACAAAATTCTCATCCTGGTTCATAAAGCATTTCATAACAGTACTCCTCCATATCTCTTGGATCTCCTGCAGTATCACACCCTGCATCACCTCCTCAGATCTATCCACTCTCATCGTGTGTTTTTTCCTTCCCCCCTCACGGGCCCACCTTGAACTCACCCGAAACTTCACTTTCTTCTTTCTGGGCCCTCCCCTCTGGAGCTCCCTGCCTGCCTCCCTACATTCAGAACCCTTCTTTCCAAGATTTAAGAATATGCTCAAGACCTATCTCTTTCACGCAGCTTTCGATCTCCCCTTGCCCTCCACCCAGCCTTCCTCCTGACCCTCTGCTCCCCCAGTCTGTCCTGTTTTCCCCCTCAGTATGTACCCCTCTCTGTCTGCCTCCTCTTACATACCCATAGTCTCTCTCTACTATTCTTTCTGTTTCCTTTTATTGTAGCCAATTTTGTATTGTGTAAACCGCTCTAATGCACTACTTTGGTATATCAAGTATCTAATAAAGATAAAGGACCAGTTATGATACAGACTGACTATGAAATGCCAGGGATATTCTGTGAAGAGGTTTATATAGTACAATATAATTAAATTTTATATACCATATGAATGTATCCCAAAATGTTTTAGGACATTCATTGACTATTTAGTGGCTCTATTTGGGGGAAAACACAGGAACAAATAACTAACTGTTGGCCAGCTGAAAAAACTAACAGAAATTACCTTTTCGGAACAGCATGTCGCCAAATGCACCATGTGTCTTTTTGGAATCATCTTTCATATTCTGGAATGTTTTTTCCTTGATGAGGGATTGAATGTTCTCTTCTGTCACAGACAGCCCAAAGAACTCAGCAATTCTTTTCACACCAACAGCTGTGTTCTGAAAACAGAAGATATCAAATTTCTTTGTGTGATAAAAATGCTATGCACCGGTTTGGAGGCACAAGTATGGGTCAATAGTTAAAAATCAGCATCTTTCCCCTTTGGGGTGGTATCCTTCAAGCGTGTCCTTTATCCCCAGTGTTTTTACTTTATTTAGAATCTTTGCTGTGAATATTAAATACTGCAGAAAATGTGCATGGAGCAAAAATTGGTTGGATATCCATTTAGGGATTGGCATTTGCAGATCTTATGACTGACTTACTAAAATCTAAGGTCTTACCTATCCAAAGTAACCCTCAGGACGACTGGGAAATCGCTTTCCCACTGATCTGGGTTAAGTCCATTAAATATCTTGGGGCCTGATTTTTGAAGGCCTTTACAGGGGTAACTTCCCTAGTTGCCCATGTAAAGGCCTTATCTTGGATTTTTAAAGGGCTCCTACATGGGTAGTGCCCTTTGAAAATCTTGGATTTGTCCCTAATGTGCCCAGATGCTTTCGCATAGCATCGGGGTGTGTTGGGGGCGTCCTGTGGCAAAGCGGAGATGGGCCATGGCGCTACTCATGTAGCACTGATTTTCAGTGCTATACACAGTTAGTGCTCTGCGCCTTAAAGATAGGCATGTGAAAACCTTGCCTATTTTTAAGGCTTAGGGGCTAACTGTGTAGCATTGAAAATCGTTGCTACATGGGTAGCTCCTGGGGCTTCCTGACTGTGTGGTAAGACCTAGATTTTCAATGCCAGGGCCACATAAGACCCCGGCATTGAAAATCCAGATTATGTGGAAAGGGGGCAGGCTATGTGCCGATGTGGCACATAACACCGCCCAGTGCAAAATTGGGCCCTTGGTGTTCACATACCTAATAACTCAGCAAAGTTGTATAAGATGAACTTTCAATCTCTTGATCCATACTCAAAGGTTGTTTGCTCTGTAGCAGCGAGTACTACTATCATTATCTGGACAAATTGGAGGCGTAGCCCAGTGGTTAGAGTAACTGCCTAATACCCAGAAAATCAATGGTTTGATTCCCACTTGCACTCCTTGTGACCTTGGGCAAGCCACTTTACCCTCCGTTGCTTTGCAAGAAAAGGCCTGACAATCTAAGTTCTGGTGATACACTGCCAAGAAAAAAACAGAGGCAGCTGAGTTGCTAGCATTCAGCACTGACTTGACAACACAAAAATAAATTGGGGGCAAATACAGTGACAGAATTCAAAATGGCATGGGACAGACATAGTGGATCCCTTTATAGCAACAGGATAAAAATCAAACTAAGCATAACTATCTCTTATATCTCAACAAATAAGGGTGACCTATACAGAGCGGAGGGTACACCCCTAAACAAAGGCATGGGGAGAGATGAACTGCATGGAGTGGCAAGTGCACCTACTCTTGCCGCCTTGCTGGGCAGACTAGATGGACCATACTGGTCTTTATCTGCCGTTATATACTATGTAACTATGTAAAATGTTCCTATATTAGATTATCCTGCTCCCAAAATGGCTCTATATACATACATTTTGTCATTGCATTTAACATCTTTAGAAATGAAGGTCTTACATTCTTTGTTGAGGAAATTATGGCAGGGGTGTAAAGTGCATATTGCTTTGAAAATTTTAATGTCTCTTCTTAAGAATGGAGGTTTGACCTATCGGATTTAAGATAGAATCTAGCATGTAGTATGTAATTTGTCCATGACTGGCTAAAAGGAATTAGTCATTGACATAATCTAAGTAACCACGTCACCCTAATTTTGTTTTACATGTGGGACATACCAATTGCCAGCAATCATGTGTTCATTAAAAAACATTGGGTCCAGTGTTCAGCAGATTAACGTGGTTAGCAGACCTAGATATTCAGAGGCACTAACACAATTAGTGCCTCTGAATATATGCAGGTACTATTGCTGCATGCCCAATGCTAGCTAGCTTTCATAGGGATGTTCCGGGTCGGAGCAGCAATATTTAGCTGCTACCCAGTTATTGCTACATAGTGAAAGTTAAGTACTTTAAAGGCTGGCCTAACTTTCCCCACAAAAGCTAACGAGCAGTGGCTAAATATCGCCACAGTCTGGTTAGTCTGCTGTTTGGTGACTCTTTTTTTGAGGGGTACTGAGGCATCCATCTGCCAAACAGACTTGATGTCCAGGGAGGTGTGCTATCTACCTGGTGCCAAAATTCAAGACTCATCAAGCCCACTGATTATTATCCGATGTCAGCACAAATTTTACTGCTAGGTATCCCTCTGAGCATATGAAGACTAACTTCATGGCTCTGGGACAGAAGGTGAAGCAGATAGGTGCGCAGGTGGTGTTCTCATCAATCCTCCCTGTTGAGGGTAAGGGCTGAGGAAGAGAAGCTAGCTTCTTGGAGATGAATGTTTGAATGCATGGATGGTGTCATCGAGAGCATTTTGGTTTTCTGGACCATGAGATGATTTTCCAAGGGCTGCAGAGCAGAGATGGCGTCCATCTGTCCAAGAAGGGGCAAAGTACCTTCCTCAGCAGACTGGTTAACCTACTGAAGAGGGCTTTAAACTAGATTTGTTAAGGATGGGTGAAGAAAGCCCCCCGGGTAGGTAAAAGTCCTCAGTTAAGTAAAACATTAAATACCTCTGTAGAAATGGGTAAAAGGGGCAACATCTGGAAAGCAATGTACATAAATGCCCATATTATGGGAAATAAGATCCCAGTTGCTGAGGCTTTAATGGAAGAGACTGACTTGGATTTAGTTATGGAGACATGGTTTACAGGCAACTATGACTAGGATGTAATTATACTGGGCTATACTTTATTCAGAAAGGACAGGGTAGGGAAAAAGGGGAGGAGGAGTGTCACTACATCTAAAAAAATATTAAAGCTATTGCATTACAGGGCTTAAAAGGGAGTGAGGAGGCACTGTGGGTTAAACTAGAAAGAGAGAATGGGAAATCCATTTGCATTGGCGTGATAAACAGATCTCTTTCACAAGGAGAAGAGGACAGAGATTTAATAGAAACATGACGACAGAAAAAGACCACATGGCCTATCTAGTCTGTCCTTCCATATCAACAACTACAACAGTCCACTTTTTACCTTTAGAGATCCTCTGTGTTGGTCCCATGCTTTTTTGAATTCAGTTACTGTCCTCATATCTACCACCTCCACTGGGAGACTATTCCACGGATCCACTACTCTTTCCGTAAAGAAATATTTCCGCATATCACTCCTGAATCTATCTCCCTTCACCCTCATCCCATGTCCCCTTGTAGCAGAACTTGCTTTCAATTGAAAGAGGCTCTCTCCCTGAACATTTATGCCACGGAGGTATTTAAACATCTCAATCATATCACCTCTATCCCGCCTTTACTCTAAGGTGTACATATTAAGATCCTTAAGTCTGTCCTCATATGCTTTATAATGAAGCCCATTAATCATTTTAGTAGCAACCATCTGCACCGACTCCATCCTGTTCACATCCTTTTGAAGGTGCGGTCTCCAGAATTGCACACCATACTCCAAATGAGGTCGCACCAAAGACTTATACAGAGGCATTATCACCTCCTTTTTTCTGCTAGCCATTCCTCTCCGTATGCACCCAAACATCCTTCTAGCTTTTGCCGTCGCCTTTTCTACCTGTTTAGCTACTTTAAGATCATCAGACACAACCACGCCTAGGTCCCGCTCTTCTTTAGTGGACAAAAGTACTTCACCTCCTATACTGTATTGCTCCCTTGGATTGCTGCAGCCCAAATGCATGACCTTACATTTTTTAACATTAAATTCCAGCTGCCAAATTCTAGACCATTCTTCAAGCTTAGCTAGATCCCTCCTCATGTTATCTACCCCTTCCTGGGTGTCTACTCTATTGCAGATTTTGGTATCATCCACAAAGAGGCAAACCTTACCCGACAGCCCTTCCGCTATATCACTAACAAAGATGTTAAAAAGAATCGGACCAAGGACAGATCCCTGGAGCACACCACTGGTAACATCCTTCTCCTCAGAGTGAGCTCCATTTACTTGTACTCTTTGTCGCCTCCCACCCAACCAATTTCTAACCCAAGCAGTAACTTTAGGGTCCATCCCTAGGGTGCTCAGTTTGTTTGGCCTGTGAGGAACAGTGTCAAAGGCTTTACGGAAATCTAAATACACCACATCTAGAGCTCTCCCTCGGTCCAACTCCCTGGTCACCCAGTCAAAGAAATCAATCAGGTTTGTCTGACAAGACCTGCCTCTGGTGAATCCATGCTGCCTCGGATCCTGTAATCCGCTGGACTCCAGAAACCTCACTATTTTCTCTTTCAGCAGCGTTTCCAATAATTTACTCACCACCGAAGTTAAACTAACCGGCCTGTAGTTTTCAACCACATCCTTACTTCCGCTTTTGTGTAAAGGCACCACATGAGCCTCTCTCCAGTCCTTTGGCACCACTCCCGACTCCGAGGCATTGAAAAGGTTAGTCAGTGGAGTTGCTAGAACATCCCCAAGTTCCCTCAGTATTCTAGGGTGTATCCCATCCGGTCCCATCGCTTTGTCTACTTTAAGTTGAGCTAGTTTCTCACGAACACAGTCTTTTGAAAATAGTTCAAGATGTCCCTCGCTTCTGTTCTTATTTGTGGGTGTTTTCTGAGGTCCTGCTCCTGGTTCTTCATCTGTGAACACAGAACAAAAATATTTGTTAAGCAATTCCGCTTTATCCTTATCAGCTTCTATATATTCCCCCCCTGCACCCTTGAGTCTGACAATACCATTTTTGCCCTTCCTCTTCTCACTAATATATCTGAAAAATGTCTTATCCCCCCATTTTATTGCATTGGCTATTTCCTCCTCCTCTTGAATCTTTGTCTTCTTGACTACTTTGCTAGCTTCTCTAAGTTTTTCCAAATACAGATGCCTGTCTTCCTCTCTCTGTGATCTCTTGTATTTCATGAAGGCCTCCCTCTTTTTCTTCACTTGTTCAGTTACTTCCTTCGAAAACCATAGCGGTCTCCTGTTCCTTTTGCCTTTATTTACCTTTTTAACAAAAAGGTTGGTTGCCTTTAAAATACCCCCTTTCAGTTTTGCCCACTGTTTTTCTACATCCCCCAGCTGTTCCCATCCCACTAACGACTCCCTGAGGTATTGGCCCATCTTCGCAAAGTTAGTCTTCCTAAAGTCTAAGATCCTCACCTTGGAATGGATTCTAACAGCCCTAGTCCTAATACTGAACCACACCATCTGGTGATCACTGGATGCAAAATGATCTCCCACTACAACATCAGAAACACTTTCACCATTGGTAAGCACCAAGTCCAGTATGGCCCCTTCACGTGTGGGGTCTGTTACCAATTGCCTGAATAGTTCTCCCTGTAGAGAATCCAGGATCTCCTTACTTCTAGATGATACTGCAGAAGGAATGTGCCAATCAACATCTGGCATATTGAAATCTCCTATCAGTAGCACTTCCCCTTTCCTAGCAATGCTGCATATGTCTTCAATTAACTCTCTGTCCACCTCTTCCTCTTGTGAGGGAGGTCTGTATATCACTCCAATGCAAATAGATTTCTCTTTCCCTCTTTGTATTTTAACCCACAATGCCTCCTCTCTCCCTTTTAAGCTCTGTAATTCCAAAGCTTTAATAGTAGTTTTTACATATAGTGCCACTCCTCCTCCCCTTCTTCCTACCCTGTCCTTTCTGAATAAAGTATAGCCAGGTATAGTTACATCCCAGTCATGGTTTTCTGTGAACCACGTTTCTGTAACTGCCACTAAGTCCAAGTCAGCCACTCCCACCAAAGCTTCAACTTCAGGGATCTTATTTCCCATGCTACGGGCATTAATACACACTGCTTTCCATATGTTACCCCTGTTACCCATTTCCATAAAAGTATTTAATGTATCACCTACCTGGGGGCTTTCACTTACCTGGGGGCTTTCTTCACCCATCCCCAACGAATCTAGTTTAAAGCCCTCTTCAGTAGATTAGCCAGTCTACTACCAAAGATGCGTTGACCTCTCTTGGACAGATGGATGCCATCTCTGCTTTGCAACCCTTGGAACAGCATCCCATGGTCTAGGAAACCAAAACGCTCTCGATGACACCATCCACGCAGCCATGCATTCATTTCCAGGATGCGAGCCTCTCTGCCTTGGCCTTTACCCTCAACAGGGAGGATTGAAGAGAACACCACCTGAAGTATTGCCATGAAAGGAGAAGTACTACTGATAGATGATTTCAATATGCTGAATGTTGATTGGCACATCACTGCTGTGGCGTCATCTAGAAGTAAGGAGATCCTGTATTCTCCAGGACCAAGCAGGAAGTCAGTCCTCACATATGGGTGATGTCGGTGCCGACGGAGCCCTTGTGCGGAGCATTTCCCCAGCTTTCACAGAAAGCCTTTGGGAATTGCAGCGCGCATGCGCGGTCCCCTTCCTGCCCAAGGGTGCCATCTTGCTCAGTCTTCTTTTTTCCGCGGAGCCCGACGGACGTAGTTCGTTTTTCCCCGAGGAAAAGGTTGATTTTCTCTATTTTTTCTGCGGTTCGACGCCGGATCCTTTTCCCGCTCGGACCGATACGCCGGTATCGAGTCCTTTCTCTCTTTTTTCGGTTTTTGTCCTTTGTGACTGGCGTTCGCGCCTTTTTTCTTTTTTCCCTAGCAGACCGGTCTTTTGACCTAGCAGGGTCCCTTTTTCCCCCGATGGCTGCCAGCGGGTTTAAGAAATGTGATCGGTGTAAGAAACTTATGTCTCTTACCGACACACATGACTGCTGCCTCCGTTGCCTCGGACCCGATCATGACCCGATGATCTGTGGTCCGTGTGGCAAAATGTCCTCGAAGGTGTTGAGGAGTCAGCAGCACCAGAGGGATAGAATTTTTTCTGACTCCGCGTCCGGCTGGGCCCGGACCTCGTCAGAGGCCTCGACGTCTCGGGACTCCGGCCCAAGAGCAGCGTCGGGGTTCCTCTGAGCGGGGGTATCCTTCGCGGGAACATCGCAGGAAGAAGAAACCCACGAGGGCGGCGTCGGTGGACGCTCCTGGTTCCTCGAGGGCCAGGTCGCATAGCCCCGATAGCCGTCCCGGGTCTTCGGAGTCGGAGAGGCCTGCGAAGCATCCTCGTGTCGAGATGGAGTCTCCTGGACACGTAAGTGCTGTTGTCCTCGTTGACTCTCCTCCGAGGGAGTAGACGTCGGGGCCCGAGTCGGGGGCTGCTGGGTCTCCTGAGCTCGGACTCAGGTTGACGGCCTTGGAGAGCAGCTTCGCTGCCTTCATGGAACAGCAGCGGGCATTGATCGCCGGTCTCACCGGTGCATCTGCCCCGACCACCGGGACCTCGACGTCCAAGTCGACCCCGGAGGCCGATCCTCGAGTCCATGCGGGCTCGAGTCGATCCTCGGCCACGGTCTCCCTCGACCTCCCGTTCGGGGCCGAGGTCGTCGACGCCGATACCCTCAGCGTCGAGGCGGAGGGCATCGGTGCCCGCCCGACCGGAGCTGCTGGGAGATGGAGGACGAAGAGTCACCCGACACCCATCGGACTCGGTGTGTCCCCTCGGACTCACCCGAGTCCGAACCTCGGAGACGGTCCCCACCGGAGGATACCCGGTTCTCGGACTTTGTGCGGGATATGGCCAAGGCCTTGGCCTTCCCCGCGGATGAGCCTCGAGCCGAGGAGCTCGAGGCCCTCCAGTATGACTCTCCCCCGAAGGAGGCCTTTACTGTTCCGGTTCCTCCGATGCTGGAGCGGCTACTCTTCCGCATGTGGGAGACCCCGGCTTCGACGCCGGTGTTAAGCACGTGGGTCGATTCCATTTATCGAGTCCGCAAGAGCCCCGGGTTCCAAAAGGCACAATTACCGCACCACTCCATGTTTGTGGAATCGGCCATGCATCGACTGAAAAGTCAGAAGATTCACTCCTCGGTGCCTCCCGGCTGGGAAGCCCGGAACCTGGATGCCCTCGGTAAGAAGTGCTTCCAGGGCTCTATGCTTGCTTGCCGTGTCCAGACTTACCAGCTCTACATGGGCATGTACCTCCGAGACCTGGCAAAGGAGATTGCCGGGTTCTCTGCTGGTCCCTCCGAGGAACCTTTGCAGAGGTTCCAGGCCTTGTCCACCGTATTCGAGAGTGCTCGAAGTTTATCTCTCGAGCAGCCTACAATGGCTTCGAGGCTTCGGCCCGAGTAGCTGGGGCTGGCATCGGTGCCCGCCAACAGGCTTGGCTACAGTCATCCGACCTCGAGCCATGGGTCCAGGACAAGTTGGTCGATGTCCCCTGCCGAGGTGAAAACCTCTTTGGCAAGCCCATGGCTGAAAAGGCTGTGGAACTCGAGACCGAGACTGACCAGGACTAGGCTTTCCAGGAAAACCTCTGCCCCTTCTCAGAAAAAGAAGGGCTCGGGAAAAAAGACCTTTTACCCGAGGAAGTCATCTGCCTACAAACAGTACCCTCATTATCAGGCCTCTGTAGCTCCCCAACAGGGTCAGCAGGCCAAGGGGCAGGGTCACGGGCCCCATAGGCCGAAGACCCCCAAGCCACCAACACCGGCCCCTGCTCAGCAGGGTGGGGGTTTTTGACTCAAACAGCATAGCCTCTTCTCCTCAGCTGGCTTCTCTCAGCACAGGAGGCCGGCTGGCCCACTTTGCTCACAGGTGGTCAGCCGTAACATCAGATACCTGGGTTCTTCATATAGTCCAAAGGGGCTATCTTCTCCATTTTCACCAGGTACCTCCCTCCTATTTTCCAGGGGAGCCTCCAAGACTCCCTCTGCATAGGGACCTACTCCTTCAGGAGTTGACAGGTCTACTAAAGGATCAGGCTATGGAACCGGTGCCCCACCACCTGAGAGGTCAAGGCTTTTATTCCAGGTACTTTCTGGTACCAAAAAGAACAGGAGGCCTCAGACCCATCCTAGACTTGTGAAACCTCAACAAGTTCCCGCAGAGGGAAAAGTTCAAGATGCTTACCCTTGGAATCCTGCTGCCCTACCTCCAGCAGGGAGACTGGCTATGCTCCTTGGATCTAAAGGATGCGTATACTCACATCCTTATCCATCCAGACACAGACAATATCTCAGGTTTGTTGTGGGAGGAAACCACTATCAGTACAGAGTGCTTCCCTTTGGCCTCTCATCCGCTCCCAGGGTGTTCACCAAGTGCCTGGCAGTGGTGGCGGCCTACCTGAGGCTTCAGGGTTTCTTTGTGTTTCCGTACCTGGACGACTGGCTCATAAGGGGCCAATCTTCCCAGGAGGCCAACCAGGCCACCCTTCGCACTGTGGCTCTGCTTCAGCACTTGGGGTTTGTCATAAACTTCGCAAAGCCCACTTTGCTCTCGTCCCAGAACTTAGAGTTCATAGGGACCAGGCTAGACACTCTTCAAGCAAAGGCTTTTCTGCCTCTGGACATGGCCCACAGGCTAATGGATCTGGCCAGCCAATTTTGCAGCAATTCCCTGGTCTCTGCCAGGCAATTCCTGAGACTACTCGGCCATATGGCTTCCACGGTCCATGTCACCACCAATGCCCGCCTGCACATGCGTCCTGCTCAGTGGAGCCTTCGCACTCAGTGGCATCAAGCCACTGGGGGCCTAGCGGACTCAGTGAGGATTTCCGACCTCCTGATCTCCTCTCTGCAATGGTGGCTTCATCTTCCAAATCTGGTGCTCAGAGTGGTTTTCCAATCCCCTCTGCATACTCAGGTGCTGACAACCGATGCCTCTCTTCGCGGTTGGGGAGTACATTGCCAAGGGGCATGTACTCAGGGTCTCTGGACCCCTTGGAAGGCTACTCAGCAGATAAACTTCCTGGAGCTACGGGTGATACGCCTAGCTCTGAGAGCCTTCTCCCACCTCGCCTCTCACCAGTCTGTACTGGTCCAGACGGATAATCAAGTTGCCATGTTCTATGTGAACAAACAAGGAGGCACAGGCTCCTTCCTTCTTTGTCAGGAGGCATGACGACTGTGCTCTTGGGCTGTCAATCACGGAATCCTTCTCAAGGCTGTCTACCTCCCAGGTCAGGAAAATTGCCTGGCAGACAGACTGAGCCGGATCCTGCAACCACACGAATGGAGATTGAACCCATTGGTGGTTCAGCAGGTCTTTCTCAAGTGGGGGCTCCCCACCATGGATCTTTTCGCCAGTCCTCTTAACTGGCAACTCCTGAGATTTTGCTCCAGACAACCGCATCCTCTCAGAGTAGCAGCGGATGTGTTTCTGATCTCGTGGTCCACAGGCCTACTGTATGCGTTTCCTCCCACACCACTAGTGTCCAGAACGCTGTTCAAAGTCCTCAAGGACGGGGCTTCATTGATTCTCATAGCCCCCAGATGACCGAGGCAACCGTGGTTCCCGCTTCTGCTACAGCTGTCAGTGGACACACCTCTTCCTCTGGGGTTTCAACACGATCTCCTGTCACAGGATCAGGGGACTCTCTTGAACCCCAACCTCCAGTCCCTTCATCTGATGGCCTGGCTGCTGAAAGGGTAGTCCTCGCACCCCTACTACTGCCTCGAGAGGTGGAAGATGTAGTCTTAGCCTCTCGGCGTCAATCCACCAGGAAATCATACGCTCTTAAGTGGTGTAGATTCTCCGCTTGGTGTGCTCAGCACAGTGAGAATCCCTTCTCCTGCTTGGTAGCGGTAGTATTGCAATATTTGCTCTACCTCTCCAATCTGGGCCTTAAGTCTAACTCTGTCCGAGTTCACCTTAGTGCTCTCTCAGCACACCACTTGCCGGTGGACGGCAGGCCTCTTTCCAACCACCCTTTGGTGGCTCGTTTCCTCAGAGGTCTTCTTCTACTTAAGCCTCCTTTGCGTCCACCGGCCCCTGAGTGGGATCTGAATGTGGTCTTACAGCGGCTTATTTGTCCGCCTTTTGAACCTATGGCTACCTGCCCTCTCCGTTTTCTCTCCTGGAAAACTTTATTTCTGGTAGCTCTCACCTCTGCTAGGCGAGTGAGTGAACTGCAGGCACTAGTGTCTGATCCTCCTTACACTAGGTTCTACAGGAATAGGATAGTCCTACGGACTCACCCTAAAGTTGTCTCACCTTTTCACCTCAATCAGGAGGTGGGTCTTCCGACTTTCTTTCCCAGGCCGCATGCCAACCCGGCTGAGATGGTCTTGCATACCCTGGACTGTAGGAGGGCGTTATCCTTCTACCTTGACCGTACGCGGGAGCATCGGAAGGCTGTTCAGCTTTTCGTTTCTTTGGACCCCAATAAGTTGGTGCTCCCTGTCTCCAAGCGTACGTTGTCCATATGGGTCATTGACTGTATCGCCTGGGCTTTTGGGGCAGCCGGCCTCTCGTTGGAGGGTCGTGTCACGGCTCATCGTATCAGGGCGAAGGCTGCGTCAGTGGCTCATCTCCGCTCTGTTCTGTTGGCAGACATCTGCTGGGCTGCTACTTGGTCTTCAAGCCAGACTTCTGTGGCCCGTTACTGCCTTGAGAGGGAGTCCCGCAGGGACAGTGCTTTCGGACAGGCAGTACTCTATAATCTCTTTGGGGTTTAGGCAACTCCTACCCTCCGGCCCTGGTGTTGGGCTACCGGTCGGGGGTGTTCTCAGAGAAGATTCCTTCCTTCTGTGCTGACGAGCTAGAGGGAGCTCATTTTTCCGCTTGGGGTCTCTGGTAGCCTTAAGCTGGGGAGCCCCATATGTGAGGACTGACTTCCTGCTTGGTCCTGGAGAAAGAGTAGTTACTCACCTGTAACAGGTGTTCTCCAGGAGTTGCAGGAATCAGTCCTCACAACCCTCCCTCCTCCCCTTGGAGTTGCAGTCATATGATTTATTTTGCTAATTTTTTTGCTGTCTTTTAGCTATGTCATCAGACTGAGCAAGATGGCACCCTTGGGCGTGAAGGGGACCGTGCATGCGCGCTGCAATTCCCAAAGGCTTTCTATAAAAGCTGGGGAAATGCTCTGCACGAGGGCTCCGTCGGCGCCGATGTCACCCATATCTGAGGACTGATTCCTGCTGCTCCTGGAGAACACCTGTTACAGGTGAGTAACTACTCTTTCTCTACAGGGAGAACTATTCAGGCAACTGGGAACAGAACCCACATGTGAAGGGGCCATACTGGACTTGCTGCTTACCAGTGGGGAAAATGTTTCTGATGTTATAGTGAGAGATCATCTCACATCCAATGATCATCAGATGGTGTGGTTCCATATTAGGACTGGGGCTGATAAGTCCATTCAAAAGTAAGGGTCCTAGACTTTAGGAAAACTAACTTTGCCAAGATAGGACAATATCTCAAGGAGTTGTTAGTGGGATGGGAACAGCTGGGGATGTAGAAAAGCAATGGGCAAAACTGAAAGTGGAAATTTTAAGGCAACAAACCTTTTTGTTAGGAAAAGGAGGCTACTATAGTTCTCAAATGAAGTAGCTGAAACGGTGAAGAAAAAGAAGGTGGCCTTCATAAAATACAAGAGATCACAGAAAGAGGAAGACAAGTATTAATATTTGGAAAAACTTAGAGAAGCTAAGAAAGTAGTTAGGAAAGCAATGATACAAAAAGAAGAAGAAATAGCCAATGCAATAAAATGAAGGGACAAGACATTTTTCAGATATATTAGTGAGAGGAGGAAGTGCAAAAGTGCTATTGTCAGACTCAAGGGTGAAGGGGAGGAATATGTAGAAGCTGATGAGGATAATGCAAAATTGCTTAAGAAGTGTTTTTGTTCTATGTTCACAGATTAAGAGACTGGAGCAGGATCTCAGAGAAAACCTATAAATAAGAACAGAAGTGAAAGGGGAGGTGTCTACAACAACTGGGCGAATGACAATTGAGCCAATGCGATAATTGGGTGAAAGACAATTTGAAGAATTTTTATATTGGTCAAAAATGTTTTAATCCATAACAATACATGAATGTAGCGAGCGTGAACAATTTGACCCTCATTGTCTGTTGCAGCTAATGCTCAACAATTTATAAAAACATATTCAAAATGACAAATTCCACATAAATAAGGCAACAAATCAATTTCATTGCAACCTAACACAATGGTTTTACAGTAATTTGCCAATCAAGGTCTACATATTTTTTCTTTCATGGTTCTTCATACCCAGCTGTTAGCTGCTCAATGCATAGGGAAAAATAAGCTTGTTCAGTTTTAAGCTAGAAATCAGATGCCAAATAGAAGGGTGATTGCAAGATACAGATGTATGAATATGTCTGTGCCATGCTTTGACAACATTGTTGGATAAAGCTCCTGCTCACCCCACCTGACTTGCACTCAGTTTTTCAAGCACTCATCTTCCCACACCTGGACTACTGTAATCTCATATGTACACTGTTTATGTTTATTGTTTTATGTAAACTGCTCTGCAAAATAGAGCGGTATATAAAATCAGTTAAATAAGTAAATAAATAATTAATAAATCTACACAGACGATATCATGATATACACATCATACAAAACCAGAATATACAAGGATCACGGACCTCAAGGACTTCTGCAAACAGCTGAAGACAACTCTATTCATTGAACACTATGGACATGCCACATGATCCTCTAACCAAGCCAGAACTACGGACCCTCCCCACCACCCTAAACTTGTATATAAGAATGTATTATAGGTCACGATGTATAATAGCGCACAATGTAGAAAGCACAACTTAAATCAAATAGGGCCATTTTTCACAAGCTCAGAGTTATACAGCCGCTAAGGAACATCATTGAAGCTACTGATTTTAGGACAGTAGCTCATGCCCTCATCATACCTCATTTTGATTACTGTAACGCAATTCTACAGGGCCTTCCAAAGAAAACCCTAAGCATACTCCAGATGGCACAGAACGTCGTGGCCAGAATCATCATGAAAACAGGCTTTGCTAAACACATCACACCAGTGCTAGTCGAACTACACTGGCTCCCCATCGTAGCTCGCATAAAATACAAAACCCTAGTAACCACTTTTAAGCTCATCCACAACCTGGCACCAACTTTCCTCACTAACCTAATCGACATGCAACCTGCTAACAGAAACAGGAGAACCACCAACCTAAACAACCTACATGTACCAATAAGTATAAGATCAGTTAAAACAGCCACAAGCAACAGAGCATACTCCTATACTGCACCCACACTCTGGAACCACCTGAGCTGTGTTCAATCAATGACCTGATAGACCTCAGAAAAAAACTAAAGACGTACTTATTTCAACAGGCCTACAACATGTCCTGAACAGTAATGAATTCAACCATTATCTGCAGAACCAAAATGTAGTCAAATGTAAAATATATACAGTCAAACCTCGGTTTTCGTGTGCCCCGGTTTTCGTTCGTTTCGGTTTTCGACGTCTTTTCTGACTGAGATCTTGTCTCGGTTATCGTTTATCGCCTCGGTTTTCGTCAGGAATGGTGAGCCAGTGCTGCCAGATCTGAAAACCTATACAGTACTGTATACTGTACTGCAATACATACACCCTCGCGCTGGTCTGCCCGCCCAGTCCCGGCAGCACTACCCCCCCCCCCCCCCCCCGGACTCACCGATCGCGTGTTGAGAAGCCAAAGTCAGCTGAGCAACATCCTCGAGCCAGAGATGCAAGGATTGCACAGAGAGGAAGTCCCCGATCTCTCCACCGCCTGCCTGTTCTCTGGAGTGCCCCCTCAGGCTCGGAGGTAGCAGGGTAGCTGTCAATGTAAGCAGGAGATGTTGCATGAATGTGGGAGGCAGTTCTTGCAGGGTACGCTGTTGAGACGGAGTCAGCGATCAGATTACAGTGCCGTACAGTACAATATCTGTGTGTTTGCTGTCCTGTGGACGATCGGGCAGGTGAGAGAAGTGACAGGAGCTGGGTGTCTGGAACGGATTAATTGAATTTACATTATTTCCTATGGGAAATATTGCTTCGGTTTTCGTACGTTTCGGTTTTAGTCAGACTTCTTAGAACGGATTAATCATTAAAACCGAGGTTTGACTGTATATGTAAATCTTCCTCTCCTCCCCCTCCTAACTGTGTGTTGTGCATATCCCGTGAATCACGTTGTACATATTGTGAAAATGTTTTGCCTTTGATCTGACAACCTTGTCATATAATCCTGCAAATCACGCTGTAATTTTTGAAATTTGTCTTTGATCTGACAATCTCCGTTACATAATCAAACCGCTCCTGATCGCTGGAAGTAGCGGTATACAAATATATGCTAAATAAATAAAATAAAAATAAAATACACACCACCACAAACACACAACACTCAACACTGCATGAAAACTCTTGAACACTCATTGATTGTTTGCTGTGGAGACCGCCTTGATTGAAGGAAAAGGCGGTATAGAAATACTGTTAAATAAATAAATAAATAAAATGATTCGAGGCCATGACACAATGGCTCAATAAACACAATCTAAACATAAATTACAAAAAAATGGAAGTCCTGCACCTTACCAGGAACACAACATTCACCCCACTGACAATCATAAGCATATTGAGCAATAACCTAGAGGTGAAACAGGAGGTAAAATACTTAGGAGTCACACTGGACCAAAACTTAAACTTGCAATCATACATAAAAAAAACACCTTTCATAAAATGTGTCTCATACAAATACTAAAACCACTACTCAGCCCAAAGGACTTCCAAACAGTATGCCAAGCCACAATAACACCATAACTGGACTACTGTAACTCAGTCTACCAAGATCTCCCAAAATAAGCACCTTATCCCCTACAGATGGCACAAAATATGGCAGTGCAAAAACAACAGGAACTGCAAGACAAGAACATTTTATGCCCATCCTAAAAAAACTAAATTGACTCCCAATATACTCCTGCATTAAATTCAAGACCCTGATAACCATCTTCAAGATACCACACCACACATCAGCAGATACTCTACAAACCATAATTCAAAAAGACCCAGAAACTCGACACCTTTGAGATGTTTAGAAGATATAGGGGTCATTCTGTCCTGTGAAGAGGGGACGTCTATCCCCGCTATTTGTCTCCCTGCCGTCCCCGTCACTAACCTCTCCGTACGAACAGCAGGTTTGTATGGGGAGGCCTAGACCGGGGTGGGAGGGGGCATTCCCGAGGCAGAGCGAAGATGTGAGGTGGGTGGCCTTTGACCCTGGACGTACAGGGCCGATTCTGAGGTCGGCCCTGTACGTCCAGGACCTTCAGGCTAGATGGGGGACTTATTCCACCTCAAAGATGTAATAAGTCCCCCTGGACGGCAGGGAGCCGTCGTTTGGGACACGGGCAGATAGGTGAGGGAGCTAAGGGGGTTCACCGCAGCCTGACCCAGGCCTTTGAAGGCCAGATTGGGGATTGGGTTATGGGGAACAGGAGTCGTTCTGGGCCGGCCGGCAATCGTGGCTCGTAAATGAGCCATGGTGCCATGGCGATGGGACGCCATGACACTTTGGCTCCATTCACGAGCCTGGCTGAGTTAGCCAGATAGTCGCCAGGACATACAGCCAGGCAGAATCGTGTGCTGCCCTGCACGTCCAGGCGCTAGACCCAATTCTGACCCTGTACAGGCCGCAGGATCAGAATCAGGTCTAAGTTTGCACAGCCCGATTCTGCCCGCCTGTAGAGGGAGCTGGACGTCCTATTGTGAATAGGCTTCCATAAGAACATAAGATATGCCATACTGGGTCAGACTAAGGTCCATCAAGCCCAGTATCCTGTTTCCAGCAGTGGCCAATCTAGGTCATACGTACCTAGCAGTTTCCCCAAAAGACACAGGTTCCACAATGCTTGTATTGGTTCAAGCATTGATATCCTGGGTCCCTTCTTAATAATGGTTTATGGACCTTTCCTCCAGGAGCTTGTCCAAACCTTTTTTAAACCCAGCTACACTAACAGCCTTTACTACATCCTCTGGTAACAAATTCCAGAGTTTGATTAGACGCTGAGTGAAAAAATATTTAGTCTTAAATAGTTTACCCTGTAGCTTCATTGCATGTCCCCTAGTCTTTCTATATTCTGATAAGGTAAACAATCGATCTACGTTTACCCGTTCCACTCCGTTCATTAATTTATAGATTTCTATCATATCTCCCCTCAGCCGTCTCTTTTCCAGGTTAAAGAGTCCTAACCTTTTTAGCCTTTCTTCATAGGAGTATCCTTCCATCCCCTTTACCATTTTGGTGGCTCTTTTCTGACCCTTTTCTAATAATGCTATATCCTTTTTAAGATACGGTGACCAGAATTGCACACAATATTCAAGGTGCGGTCTCACCATGGAACGATATAGAGGCATTATAATATCTTTTGTTTTATTTTCCATTCCTTTCCTTATGATACCTAGCATTCTATTTGCTCTCTTGGCCGCCGCTGCACACTGGGCTGAGGGTTTTAACATGGTATCCACAATGACGCCTAAATCTTTTTCCTGGGTGGTGGTTCCTAATGTGGAACCTTGCATCGTGTAACCATAGTTTGGGTTGTTCTTCCCTAGGTGCATAAAGCACTTGTCCACATTAAATTTCATCTGCCATTTTGATGCCCAGTCTTCCAATTTATCAAGATCCTCTTGCAATTTTCCACAATCCTCTTGGGTTTTAACAACTTTAAATAGTTTTGTGTCATCTGCAAATTTGATAACCTCACTCGTTATTCCACTTTCCACTTGTCTAAGGTTATGAAAGTTCCAGAGCAGTCTGTACTTCCTGTTGTTAATATATATTATATTCCCTCTGGAAAAATTTTCTCTGATGGGGTGCAGACTTCTGGAATGGATCTCCTCAATATTACTGAATTCCTCGAGCAAACAGTACATGAAGCGGTTCAGTATTCTACTTTAATGGTTCAACTGGCTTTGGATTCTGACTGGGACAGGCTTTTGAAAATGTTCTTTAAATGTAAAGATGTATTATTTATGAATTCTAAGATACCTATATTTCCTGATGTAGCCAGAAACACCCAAAAGCAAAGGAAGCAGTTTCTATTGCTCTGGCCCCAGGTTTTCCAACTTGGAGCTAGTTTTCATCAGTGTTATCCCTGTCAATGTTTGGTAATTTATGAGGACAATAGGTTTCTGTTCTTTGACCTAGTGCACTGAACAGCTTTTATTTCGGCTAGGAGAGTAGTTGTCCCTACTCCCCCATAGGATTTGGGATCTTAATCCTCACTATGGAATGGTGGGAATGAGCCTACTTATTTTTCTTTTGCCTTTTTCTTAGAGTATCTCCAATTATAACCCATGCCCCCCTCTTATAGTGGACTAATGAGCTTTTGTTTCTTTTGATTATTTTTATGTGTATTGCATGTATATTTCCTTGGCTCATATCTGTAAGCATGTATTTCTTTCTATTCATTTGTAAACTTAAAAAAAACAAGGAGCAAACAAACAACATGCAACAGGGCATTCTCCATATTTGCCTATCACTATGGAACTCTCTGCTGAAAATCCATGAGTGATACCTATGACTTCAGAAAAAGAGTAAAGACCTTCCTGTTCACAGAACACTATGGAACCATTACATAACATCATCCCGCAAAGATATACACTATATCCTAGGTTCATAGACATACCTCATGCCGCGAATGTTAAATATTCCTATATCTAAAATGTTAACTGTATGATCCAAGTTGTACCACTCCTGTTTAATGTACTCCATATCTTGCCATGAAAACCCAGTGCATAGTTGCATCAAAACAAATTGCGATATAGTGCTGGAAGATGAGACCCTCAAGTTGGAAAGCACTCAATTGGCTACTGGGCAAGAGCAACATGGAAAGAACCCCACAAGAGAGCTTTGTGAAAAGACAGTGAATTATGAAGAAAAATTGTTGAAGCAAGGTTCTGAATGAGAGCTCCCCGATGCAGATGGGGCTTTGACAGCCTTAAAACAAAGGCATGCTGAGGACTACGTCGGGAACACTGACAGTACCGTGGTAACATGCAAGTTACAGGGAACTCGATGAATAACACTATCTTTTGCTGAGTTATTTAAGCTGAGTAAGATGTTATGGCTATAGCATTATGAAAATTAAGATTTAAATATTCTACTGGCAGGGTATGGGTGCATACTTTTCCTTTAAGCAAAAAAAAGACAGCTGACAGAGATGAATCATGATTCGTTGTTGTACCTTGACCCAAGCTTGTCCGACAAAAAAATCTTTAGCTAATAGTGAGTATATTGGTCTGATAAACTTGGGGTTTATTTGGAAGTCCATTATTTTAGTTACCTAGTTTGGTGGATATTTCATGCAGTTGTTGATAACCTATTACAACATGCCCGAATGTGCCTTTATAAACTTGTCTCCCTGAAAGCTGTCACACAAAGCTGCCAGTAAGAATGGGCATTTATACATGGATTTTATGATACACACAAGTGCTGATCCCAATCCCACCCTACCTATTTCTTCACTTACAACCACACCTTCGTACATATCACAGAAAACTATGTGCTATCTTTATAGCTATGTCTAACCCTTTCAGTGCTCACAAGTATCCAAGAGCATAGAAACAGAGAAAACCAATGGCAGATAAAGACCATATGGCCTATCCAGTAAGAAATGCAGCCTCTCAGTCTCCGCTCTTGGGAAAATTAGAGGGTTCTTTGATCGGGACCACTGGGAGGCCTGTGCCACTTAAAACTCCACTCGCTCCTCTTCCCTTCTCAAAATTATGAGTCCAGGCTAGAATGTTTGTTTTGAGAGTTTACTTTAAGAACTTTAGGGTCGCTGATAACAATAACAAAACTACCAACGACAGAAACAAGAATGGAACTGTGTTATAAGTGATTGACTCCTTTTACTTTTTGTAAAATATTGTTATAAAGCAGCTTGATACTTCTCTCACTGTTACAGCACCACAAATTACTTTTACTACCCCTTTCTGAGTTTCTCCACTCCTTCTCTGATGTTACTGCAGTGACCCCCTTCCTGCTCTAATGAGGACATAAGATTTATCATATAGGGTCAGATGAAAGGTCCATCAAGCCCAATATCCAGTTTCCAGAAGTGCCCAATGCAGGTCAGAAGGTCAAAAGGTAGACAGATTACTTCTCTGATTAGCCTTAAATGTACTTCTTTGTAGCTTCGTTTGTCCCCTAGTTTCTGTACTTTTTTTTATTTTTATTTTATATTTATTGATTTTTGAAAATACATTCAACTCCAAAACTGAATGAAGGAAACATGGTAACACATAAGTATATCCAAATCCAAATACAATATAACCATACCATAATACATTACCAAAATCAGCCCACAACATTACCTGGGAGAGGCATCAGGAAAATAATACATTAAAAGGAAAACAAAGCAAAGCAGTGCAAGACTTACACATCAGCCGTGTGGGAAGCTAAAATCACAATGCTATCCTCCCTAGCCACTAGGAACTCCAGAAGCTGAGCGGGCTCAAAAAAGATAAATATCTTCTCTTTATACGAGACATAACATCGAACAGGAAATTTTAACAAAAAGGTTCCGCCAAGGGAAAGGACCCTGGGCCTCAAACCCAAATATTCCTTCCTCCTCAGCTGAGTATTTCTAGCTAAATCGGGAAAAATACGTACACATGAGCCCATAAACTACTGACTGAAATTCCTAAAATACAATCAAAAGATTAAAGCCTTATCAGACTCAAGGGCCAGTGTAATAAGGAGGGTAGAAAGGGCTGTAACCAACTCCAGAGAACTCTAGGAAACTCATCAGGTCTCCAGAGATTCCCGGGGGGGTTGCCAGTAGCTCCATGAACTTCCCTGCCAGTAGTTAAATACTGAACTCTGGTTAATGGCGGGAGATTCTCCCCAGGGATCTTCAAGACCTCCTGGAAATATCTCCGCACCATTTCCAGAGGAGAACACATAGGAGACCTAGGAAAGTTAACCAGTCTTAAATTGTTCTTCCGGACTTGGTTTTCCAGATATTCCAACTTTCTATTGGTCACATTCCGGTCCTTCACATGGACATGGTGTAGCTCACGGAGTTGATCCAGCTCCCCACTCAGCTGTGCCAGCTTCCCCTCCTGTTCCTTCTGCACACTTGAGACTTGCTGTAAATCCACCTTTAAAGAGTTAATATCAGTACTTACAGATGTAGTAAATTTTTGCAAGGAAGAATTCATTGTGGTAATGGCCTCCCATAGCACCTCCATAGTTACTTTCATGGGCTTCACCAAACCGCCTCCTCCGGCATTCTCCCTCGGGGACACATCCTCCTGGAAAGGGCTGACCAAAAAACTGGATACAGCTCATGGTGTCACTGCAACTCCAGGGGTCCCACACGGAGCGTCTGCATCAGCTGTGGAGCCCTCCAGATCCTCCTGGTTCGGCGTACTAGTCAGCACGCCAGCAGGAGGCCCTCCTCTGCTGTGCACTTCGCTTCTGGGGCAAGGCGGGGGGCCCGCTGCTCCGGGGACAGTAACACCCCGGACGTGCTCAGGTCCGATGAACCCACCGGTCCTGCCGAAGACGCCGCTCGCTCTCCTCCGCCAACGAAGCCACACATTTGGAGCGTCCTCTGACCTGCCACACTGGAAGCAGCTTCACCCGGGGGTAGGTTAGCCTGTTTCCTCTTCCTTCTGCCCATACCAGCCGCAGAAGGAGTGAAGCGGACAACAATAACGCTCACAACACCGGACCTCTTGGCAGGGAATTCAAACTGCCGCCATCTTAGATCGCCTCTCCCTCACGTTTCTGTACTTTTTGAAGAGTAAACAACCGATTCATGTCTACTCGTTCCACTTCCCTCATGTTATAGAGCTCTCTCATATTTTCCCCTCTTCTCCAAGCTGATGAGCTTTAAGCTTTTAGGCCTTTCCTCATAGAGCTATCCTTCCTTCCGCTATTATTTTAGTCACCTTTCTGTGTACCTTTTCCAGTTCTGCTATATCCTTTTATTAGACGCAGTGAGCAGAACTGCATGCAATACCCAAGAACATTACAGAAGCCTTATGATATCCTGTGATTTATTGCAACCTCCTCCTTGCTGGTCTCCCTCAGTGTCATCTCTTTCCTCTTCTATCTATCCAGAACACTGCTATGCAGCCAATCTTCCACCAGCCCCGATACCCTCATATAAAGCCTCTTCTAAAATCACTTCACTGGCTCCCCTTATATTTCCGTATCCAATTCCAACTTCTCCTTTTAACATACAAATGCATTCACTCTACTGCCCCTCGTTACATTTCCTCTCTTTTCTCTCCCTACACCCCCTCCTCATGAACTCCGCTCCTCCTCTGGCTTTCTTCTCTCTATGCCCTTTTCTTCTTCTGCACATTCCAGAGTTCCATCTTTTCACCCTGCTGCTCCTTATGCATGAAATAAACTTCCTCTATCTTTACATCAAGTCTCTTCTCTCCCCCATTTCAAATCCATGCTAAAGGTTCACCTCTTTGAGACTGCTTTAGGATCCTAATCCCTTGTTCTCCTTGTGTCTTCTTCCCTATTTGAACCCCCTTGTTTCTCTTGTATTGTTCTGGTCTGTCTTGACTAGATTGTAAGCTCTATGAGCAGGGAATATCTTCTTTATATGCTTGTTAGGTGTTAAAGCCAGGCAACAGATCAAAAGGCCAGTTTGAAAGACTCCCACTTTCAAGCAAGGACTGTTTTAATCACTCAGGTAATTGGTCACAGCTTACTTCAGAAGCACAGGCATAAATAGTTCAACCAGAGTTCTGTGCTTCTCAGTCTTGAAGGACTACAAAAGGGGACTTCTACTTCGGGAGAGAGATCTGCAATTGTAAGTATTACTTCTGGAAATTTTTCTAAATCTTGGGGGAAAAGGAATTCTTTAGATTAAAGCTGATTAATCTGTGAACCCAGTGTATTTGTTAAATCGGTCAGGCCCTAGAAGCAGCAAAGAGTTTTCAGTTTAAATTTAAAACACAGAGGAGAGCTTTCTGGTTAAATTTAGAACCCGAGACTCCCTTTATCCAAGCAAGGGCTGTGGGACCCCTCCCCCCCCCCCCTGGAGATTGATCACTGATTACCTTAAAAGCAAAGGACAGGGTACTGTGTAGCAGCCAGCTTTTAATAAGTCTTTTTCCCCTCCCTCCCCAACACCCACCCACCCCTGGGATAATCGTAGCTTTATAGGTGCTTAAACCTCTTAAAGGAAAGGAGGTGCAATATTCACTCTCAGGTGCAGCTGTTTATTCTCATCAGCATACATTAAGGACCTGAGATTAATTAAATTTCAGGTGAGCAAAGTACATTAAACGTATTAGGTATAGTTTTATTAGTATAAGCATCCCCAGCAACCCTTAGTAAGTAAAGAACTTAAATATCTAAACACAACCTTAAAACAAAGATGCAAACAGCAGTCCAGCAGTGTGATGGGGGCTTTCCAGTCTTTTGCAATGAGTGTCACATGTATGATTTTCTCCCAGTTGGTGAGGGGTCTTACGTGTGCACAAGGTGCAAGGAGCTCTTTGCTCTCAGGGAATGAGCCTGATCTCTGGAGGCAAGAGTAGCAGACTTCAAAGTCATAAGGAAGACAGAGAGGTACATAGACGAGACTTACAGGGATATAGTCCTGAAGTCCCACCTCCAGTCTGGCAGCATCCCTGTTGCCATGGAGGAGAGAGGTCACGTGACAGGAGAGCATCACCCTGGTGTGGCAGGAAGTGATCCTATAGCTAGGACCTGTCCTCCAGGTGATGTAAAACCCTCTCGCACCGAGGATGTTTCTCCAGGGCCATGTGCCCATGAGGGAAGGGTAGGACAGCCGTTATAGTTGGTGATTCGATCATTAGGCATGTAGACAGCTGGGTGGCTGGTGGACATGAGGATCGCTTGGTAACATGCCTGCCTGGTGCGAAGGTAGTGGACCTCACACGCCACCTAGACAAGGTCTTAGATAGTGCTGGGGAGGAGTCTGCTGTCTTGGTACATGTCGGTACCAATGACATAGGAAAATGTGGTAGGGAGGTTCTGGAGGCTAAATTTAGGCTTTTAGTTAGGAAGTTGAAATCCAGAAATTCCAGGGTAGCATTCTCTGAAATGCTTCCCGTTCCACGTGCAGGTCCCTAAGGCAGCCATAGCTCCGGAGTCTCAATGCATGGATGAGACAATGGTGCAAGGATGGGGTTTTGGATTTGTTAGGAATTGGGGAACATTCTGGGGAAAGGAGGGGCTCCACTGAAGGTATGGGCTTCACCTTAACCGGGACGGAGCCAGGCTACTGGCATTAACCTTTAATAAGGAGATAGAGCAGCTTTTAAACTAGATAATAGGGAAGAGCCGACAGTCGCTCAAGAGCGCATGGTTCGGAGCAATGTATTCTTGAAGGATACTACCAAAAAAATGAAGTTAGGGTACATCAGCAGAGAGGTTCCAATAAAGACAAAGGTAGCCCAAATGCCCTTGAGTACAAAGCAGACAGAGCTTAAAGATTCCAAATTACCGCTGCCTACTGATAACCAGATTAATATGAATAAAATACAGTCTCTAAAATGCTTGTATGCAAATGCTAGAAGTCTAAACAATAAGATGGGAGAGTTAGAATATATAGCACTAAATGAGAAGTTAGATATGATTGGTATCTCAGAGACATGGTGGAAGGAGGACAACCAATGGGACACTGTGATACCTGGGTACAAACTATATCATAATGATAGAACTGATCAAATTGGTGGAGGGGTTGCGCTCTATGTTAGAGGGGGCATTGAGTCACAAAGGATTAAAGTACTACAGGAAACAAAGTTCACTGTAGAATCTCTATGGATTGAAATTCCATGTAAAAAGGGGAAGGTGGTACTATCGACCGCCTGGCCAGAATGAACAAATGGATGATGAAATGCTCAAAGAAATCAGGGAAGCTAACAAAAGTTACAGAACGGTAATAATAATGGGTGATTTCAATTACCCCGGTATTGACTGGGTCAGTTTCATGGCAGGACATGCTAGGGAGATAAAGTTTCTAAATGAAATAAATGACTGCTTCTTGGAGCAGCTGGTTCATGAACTGACCAGAGGGGAAGCCATTTTGGGCTTAGTCCTTAGTGGAACACCAAATCTGGTGCAAGAGATAAGGGTGTTGGGGCCACTTGGCAATAGTGATCATAGCATGATTGCATTTGATTTAATTAATGGAGGAGGGATGGTAAGGAAATCCACACTGTTACTGTTGTTGTTGTTGTTGTTAAGTGCCGTCGAGTCGGAGTCGACTCATGGCGACCCTCTGGATAGCTATCCTAAATTGTGTTTGGTCTTCAGTCAGGCGGCTCATTGTTGACAGACTGGTACCCGTAGCTGCTGTTATTGTATCGATCCATCTCATTGCTGGCCTTCCTCTTTTGCGTTGACCTTCTATCTTGCCAAGCATGATGTCTTTCTCTAATGATCTCTCTCTTCGCATGATGTGTCCAAAGTATGAAAGTCGAAGTCTTGTCATCTGAGCTTCTAAAGAAAGCTTAGTTTTGATCTCCTCTAGTACCGACTGGTTTGTTCTTCGGGCAGTCCATGGTATACACAGTATTCGCCGCCAGCACCATAATTCAAAGGCATCAATTTTCTTCCTGTCTTTTTCACTGTCCAGCTTTCACATCCATATGATGTTATTGAAAATGAAATCCACACTACTACCTTTTAAGTTTCAAAAGGGAGACTATGATAAAATGAGGAAAATAGTTAAGAAAAAACTAAAAGGAGCAGTTACAAAGGTTAAAGACTTACATCAAGCTTGGGTGTTGTTTAAAAATACTGTCTTGGAAGCCCAGACCAGCTGTATTCCACGCTTTAAGAAAAGTGGAAGTCCAAAAAACTGCCAGCATGGTTTAAAGGTGAGGTCAGAGAGGCTGTTGTTGCCAAAAAAGCATCTTTCAGGAAATGGAAAAAAGAGCCAAATGACGATAACTGGAAATAGCACAAGCACTGGCAAATTAAATGCAAGGCATTGATAGGGCAGACAAAGAGAGAATTTGAGAAGAAACTTGCTGTGGAAGCAAAAACACATAAAGACTTTTTCAAGTACATTCATAGCAAAAAACCTGTGAGAGAGTCAGTTGGACCATTAGATGACAGAGGTGTAAAAGGGGCAGTAAGAGGGGAGAAGGCTATAGCGGAGAGACTGAATGAATTCTTTGCTTCGGTCTTTACTGAGGAAGATGTAGGGACGTTACCGATGACTGAAGTGGTATTTAAAGGTGATGCTGCAGAAGAACTGAAAGAAATATCGCTACACCAGGAAGATGTATTACAACTATTTGATAAGAGTAGTAAATCACCTGGACCAGAAATATGAGATAGTTCACAGATTACTAATAGCAGGTCTGCTATCATTAAAATCATCTGTAATACCTGAACATTGGAGGATCGCCAATGTAACGCCAATTTTTAAAACTACAGACCAGTGAGCCTGATGTCAGTACAAGGAAAATGGTAGAAACCATCATAAAGAACAAAATTACTCAGCATGTAGATAGTCATGGCTTAATGGGAGACAGCCAACATGGCTTTAGACAAGGAAGATCTTGTCTTACTAATCTGTTATGTTTTTTTGAAGGTGCAGATAAACAGGTAGACAAAGGTGAGTCGGTTGATATAGTGTATCTTGACTTTCAGAAAGCCTTTGACAAGGTCCCTCATCAGAGACCTTTGGCAAAACTAAAAAGTCATGGGATAGAAGGTGATATACTACTGTGGATCAGGAACTGGTTAAAAGATGGAAAGCAGAGGGTAGGGCTAAATGGCCAATTTTCCCAATGGAAAAAGGTAAATAGTGGAGTACCCCAGGGATCTGTGCTGGGTCCACTGCTTTTTAACATATTCATAAATGACCTGGAAAAGGGAATAACGAGTGAGGTTATCAAATTTGCAGATGATACAAAACTACTTAAAGTTGTTAAAACCCAAGAGGATTGTGGAAAATTGCAAGAGGATCTTGATAAATTGGAAGACTGGGCATCCAAATGGCAGAAGAAATTTAATGTGGACAAGTGCAAAATTATGCACCTAGGAAAGAACAATCCAAACTATGGTTACATGATGCAAGGTTCCACATTGGGAACCACCACCCAGGGAAAAGATTTAGGCGTCATCGTGGATAACATGTTAAAACCCTCCGCCCAGTGTGCAGCGGCAGCCAAGAGAGCAAATAGAATGCTAGGTATCATAAAGAAAGGAATGGAAAATAAAACAAAGGATATTATAATGCCTCTGTATCATTCAATGGTGCGACTGCACCTTGAATATTGTGTGCAATTCTGGTTGCCGTATCTTAAAAAAGATATAGCGTTATTAGAAAAGGTACAGAGAAGAGCCACCAAAATGGTAAAGGGGATGGAACGATACTCCCATGAAGAGAGGCTAAAAAGGTTAGGGCTCTTCAACCTGGAAAAGAGATGGCTGAGGGGAGATATGATAGAGGTCTGTAAATTAATGAATGGAGTGGAACAGGTAAACATAGATTAATTGTTTAAATCATCAGAATATAAAAAGACTAGGGGGCATGCAATGAAGCTACAGGGTAAACTATCTAAGACTAATAAGAGAAAATATTTTTTCACTCAACGTATAATCAAACTCTGGAATTTGTTACCCGAGGACGTAGTAAAAGCTGTTAGTATAACTGGGTTTAAAAAAGGTTTGGACAAGTTCCTGGAGGAAAGCTCCATAAACTATTATTAAAAGGGACCCAGGATACCAATGCTAGACCCAATACAAGCATTGAGGAACATGTGTCTTATGGGGAGACTGCTAGGTACTTATGACCTAGATTGGCCACTGTTGGAAACAGGATACTGGGCTTTATGGACCTTGGTCTGACCCAGTATGGCATATCTTATGTTCTTATGTACAGCGCTGTGTATGCCTTGTAGCGCTATATAAATGATTAATAGTAGTAATAATAATTCTCCATGCATTTCCTTATAATTCCTAGCATTCTATTTGCTTTCTTGGCTACTGCTATATACTGAGTAGAGGATTTCAATGTATTATCCACGATGATGCCTAGATCATTTTCCTGGGTGGTGACTCCTAATATTGAACCTTGTATCATGTAAATGTAGTTTGGATTGTTCTTCCCTAAGTGCAGAACTTTGCACTTGTCCACGTTAAATTTCATCTGCCATTTAGAGCCTAGTCTCGTAATTTAAAGGTCCTCTTTCAATTTTTTATGATCCTCTTCTGATAACAACTTTCCCATTTCCAGGTCATGTATAAATATGTTAGAAAACAGTGGGCCCAGTACATATCCCTGGGGTACTCTGCTATTCACCTTTCTCCATTGAGAAAAAGTGACCATTTAGTCCTACTCCATTTACTAGCTTTTAACCAGTTCCTAATCCACAACAGGGCACTGCCTCCTATCCCACGGCTTTTTAATTTTCTCAAGAGTCTCTCATGAGGGACCATATCAAAGACTTTCTGAAAATCTAGATACACTATATCAACCAGCTCACCTTTATCTGTTTATTCACATCTTCAAAAAAATGTGGCAGATGGCGAGGCAAGACTTCCCTTGGCTAAATCCATGTTGGCTTGGTCCCATTAAACCATGTTCAGTAATTTTGTTCTTTATATTGATTTCCACCATTTTTCCCTGGTACTGACATCAGGCTCACTGGTCTGTAGTTTCCCAAATCATTCCAGAATTTCACAAAAGGCGGCATTACATTTACCACTCTCCAATCTTCAATTACTATAGTATATTTTAATGATAGTAATTTGTAAACTAATAGTAGATCTGCAATTTAATTTTTGAGTTCTTTCAGCACACTGGGGTGTATTGTGATAAGGAAGCTTATCATAGCTCAGGTAGGAGCTATAGAAAAGATGATGTGACTCTGAACAAGCAACCTGTCAGTTCTGGTAGAAGCAAGAAAACAGAGTTTTCACATAAAAGACTACCAGTCCCAGAATGCACCAGGTTTCCAGCAGCCATGAGAGGGGCTGAAGTGAGAGAATGTGTGTGCAATCAAGAGAGCTATGAGGTAATCCCTAAGCACTCATCTCAAAGGGCAGGGCCTGATTCAACACAGCTGCGCTGTGTTAGGGAGCAGCACACATTAGGACAGAATAAGAATAGAGCTTATTCTTCAGATAACAGTTTCAGCAACAGTTTCAAGAACAGCTTCAGGAAGAGATACAGAGGGGAGAGCTTCAGCAACGGCTACAAGCACCAGTATCACCTGGAGAAACAGAAGCCAAGCCAAGCAGATAGAGAGAGAAGGAAACTCTCTGGAAGGAAGAGAAGAAAGGCCATTGGAAGGTCTGGGAGATTCCAAGGCAGTACTCATACTGGGAGGTATTCCAAAAGCCAGCAGAGTCCATTGGACTGGATTCAGCCAGAGGAATGGAGTGGCAGAGATAGGAATCACCAGTGGCTACCTGGAAGAGAGAAGACTGCATGTGGAAGGGACTTTCAGACCAAGGCCAGAAGGTATGTGAGAGAAGATCCAGTGTCCAGGGATCAAGATTGGAAGGCTGGACATCAGAATTGGATTACATATTGGCCAGGCTATACAGAGGAATAATGATAGCAGGAGAGGCTCAGGTATGAACACTGATCCAGACCCTATCTATAATAGAGAATGGCAGCAAGGGAATAAGCATTCTCATGATAGTGCCTTAATGAAAGACTCGTCTGTGCCAATGTATGATAGTGACCATATGCTGATTGATACAGCAGATGAAAATACAGTTTACATGGGCTGTTCTCTATCTAAATGCTATTGCTAGCTTTCTATGAGCAAACACATCAGCCATCACAAAGAAACCTAACTTTGTTCTTTATTTCCACTGCAAACAGCTCTTAAAGCAGGATTTGGGTTCACACAGTAGCAGCCAGCCAGCTAAAGGCTTACAGCTGGTTAATTGATAGTACTTGAAGCTGCACCTGATTGTGTGTGTGAGCAAGGGAGAATCACTGCTGAGATCTGCGTGGAAAAATAAGCAGAAGTTAACCTAACCAGCAAAGTTTATTCTTTACTTTGTGCCTTTGTATTTGGTAATTATTTGCTAAGAAAACATTAGCTAATTGCCTGACAAGCTAAAGGTTGTTTTCTGGTTAACTTTGTGACTTTTTGTTATCCATTTTAAACACTGCAAGCAAGTAACCTCATTTATAGTGCTATCAAGCATACATGTGCTGGGTGAATTGAACCCCATCAATAAAAGAAGTATTTTATTGATCTTACCACTTGGTTTCACAACTCAAATTATTGTCATCAGCTGTGTTTGGGAGTGAATGAACTACAATACCCACAATACCTTGCTAGAATCATATGAATATATGCATCGTCAAGATTGTGTAAGTTCTTACCCTAGGCAGCCGTCTGACAGTATACCATCTAGTCCAGGTGATTTGCTACTCTTTAGTTTGTCAAATTGCTCCATTACACCTTCCAGGTTCAGAGATGTGTTTCAATTCTTCCAGTTTACCACCTTTAAATATTTCAAGTATGGGTATTTCCACCACATCATCTTTAGTAAAGATCAAAGCATACTCTGTTATGGCCTTGTCGTCTTTTACTGATCCTTTTACCTCTGTCATCTAATTGTCCAAATGACTGTTTTGCAGGTTTTTTGCTTTGAATGTACCTGAGAATTTTTTTATTATGGGTTTTTGCTTAGAAAACCTTTTCAAATTATTTTTTTGCTGCTTTACATCTAAGTTGCCACTGCTTAAGCTGTTTCCTGTTTTTTTCATTCGGGTCCTTTTTCCATTTTCTGAAAGATGCCTTATTGTCTATAAAAGCCTCTCTCACTTCATCTTTAAACCATACTGGCAGTCATTTGGGCTTCCTTCCACCATTAAGGCATGGAATCCATCTAGTGTAGATAGCCAAGATGGTTTTATAAATATCCAGGCCTAATGCCAACTTTTAACCTTTGCAGCTAGGGCTAGCCCAAGTGCTTCTGCCGCCCTAGGCAGAAACCCCGGCCATGCCCCCCCCTACCCAAGTCACCCTTACCCCACGCCAAGCCACCCCCTCCACCAAGCTGCACCAACCACCCTCTGCCGAATTGCGCCCCCCCCCCTCTAAGCCATGCCACCGCTCTCTGCTGCTGCCAATTCCATCTTGGGGGGGGGAGCGGGGGAGGCGGGCAGTGGTCGCAGTATTTTAAAAGCAGTGTCTTTGTGCCACCGCTTTGTTGACGTGGCAGGCAATAGTAAGTTGCATGGAAGGGGGATCAGAAGTGGCAGGTCATGTGTGCTGAAGCACATGGCCTGCCGTGGGCAACAAAATGATGGCATAAAGTCGCCCATGCTAGGCAGTTGCCTAGCACACCTAGTGGACAGGCCAGCCCTGTTTGCAGCTGCTCCTCTTAGTTTTTTCCTAACCATTTTCCTTTATCATAGTCTCTCTTTTCAAAGTTAAATGCTAGCACAGTAATTTCCTTGCTGTCTTCCCTCCATTTATTAAATCAAATTTGATCATTTTATGATCACTATTGACAAGTAACCCCTACACCATTACTTCACACACCAGATCCTACGTTCCACTAAGGACTAGGTACGAAATAGCTTCCCCTCTTGTCGGTTCATGAACCAGATGCTCCAAGAAGTAGTCATTTATTTGATCTAGAAATTTTATCTCCCTAGCATGTCCTGTGGTGACATTCACCCAGTCGATACCGGGGTAATTGAAGTTACTCATTATTACTATGTTGCCAGATTTGTTAGCTTCCCTAATTTCTGTTATCATTTCATTATCTGTCTCTCCAATCTGGTCAGAAGGATGGTGGTGCACTCCCACTGCTATTCCCTTCCTTGTTTTTTTATTTTTTGCAAGGGAATTTCTATCCATATAGATTCTACAGTGCTTTTTGTTTTCTACAAAACGTTTATCCTTTTTGCTCAATGCCCTCTATAAATTAGCACCCCGCTCCACCAACTTAAGCTACTTTATCATTAAATTTGTAGCCTGAGGTCACTGTGTCCCATTGGTTATTCTCCTTCCATGAAGACTCTGAGATGCCAATTGTATCTACCTCTTCATTCAGTGCTATATATTTTACTCATCTTATTTTTAGACTTCTAGCATTTCTATACAGGCACTTTAAAGTATGTTCTTTGTTCATAGTGGCAATCTGCTTATCAGCTGACAGAGGTAATTTGGAATCTTTCAACTCTTTCTGGACTTCTTTTACCTTTATTGCAACCTCTTTATCAGGATGCCCTAACCTCCATGTTTTGGTAATATCCTTCAAAAATACATTATTGGTATATTATACTTGATATACCATTTTTTGAATGCATCCAAGGCAGTTTACATATAACAATTAACAGAAAATTAAATTAATATATTAAAATTGTTAAAAAGAACGCCATTGATGATAGGACAGGGATAGAAGAAAACAGGTTCAAAGACCAAGGAGACAGCAATCTGGTCATCTAGTCAGCCCCAGGCCCCCCAAATCCAGCTCAAATGCTTGTTAAAAAAACAGGAAGTCAGTGATGTTCAGTAAGGAGAGGAGAAACATGGTTGAATTTTCTTGCATTACAAAGGATACGTATTGCTATGTTTTGGATAGTTCGTAGTTTTTTAAAATTTGTAGGCCAGGAGTCTGGAGTAGCTGACGTTACAATAATCCAGCCGTGCTATTACAATGCTGAGTAAAATAGAAACCTGAGCAGTGGGGTCTAGGAAGGGGCGAAGAGTGCGGAAATGGTGAAGCACTATAAAGGAGACTTTTGTAACCTCACTAATTTGGAGAGAGAGAGTTTGGAGCCAAGGAGAATGCCTAGGTATCTGAAGGACAGCTGAAGAGGTATGGAAGTACCAGCCAGGGAAGGGGAAATGGAAGGCACTTCAGAATTACCAGTGATCCAAATCGCAGACAATTTTCTAGGGTTAATTTTAAGGGAATTGGAATGCAGCTCCTGGGTGATTGTTGCCTTTCTCACAAGGTCTAGTATAAAAACTGTTCTCTCTCCTTTTAAAAGGTTAATGCCAGCTGCATGGTTCCATGCTGGTTAAGGTGGATTCCATCCTTCTGGAAAAGGCCCCCTCTTCCCCAGAATGTTGTCCAGTTCCTAAGAAATCTAAAGCTCTCTTTTCTGCAACATCTCCTCTACACACGGACTTCAGAGCTCTATCTGCCTCTTCGGTCCTGCATGTGTAACAGGGATCATTTCTAGGAATACAACCCTGGAGGTCCTGGATTTCAGCTTTGTCTAAAAATTGAAATTTGGCCTCCAGAACTTCCCTCTTTTACTTTTCTATGTCGTTGGTGCTCACATGTACCAAGACAGCCAACTCCTCCCCAGCGATGTCTAGAATCTCATCTAGGTGTTACATGAGGCTTGCCATCTTTGCACCAAGCAGGCGAGTGACCAAGTGATCCTCACACCCACCATATATCCACATGCCTACTGATCACATCACCACTTAAAGCAAATGCCATAACCCTTCCCTCCTGGACAGAAGCCTCTGGAGACATCCTTGAGCGAGAGGATGTTGCGTCCCCTGGAGGACAGGTTCCAGCTACAGGATCATTTCCTTCCACACCAAGGTGATGCTCCCCTGTTCCAGGTGACCTCCGTCCTTCAAGGCAGGACTGGATATGGGACTTTTCTATTATGTTCCTGTAGGTCTCCTCTATATACCAAGGTATCCTCTTCCCTTTATGTAACATAAACCCCAAGTGTTACGATTTCTCCAAGTTGACCACCCTGCTTTAATGTATACTGTTCTGTTATAATGTAAACTGCTTTGACCACAGGATAAAGCGGTATAAAAAAGCTGTTAAATAAAGAAACCTCTGTTTCTCCAAATCTAATACTGGATTGGATTTCATTCACACCTTTTCTCAGGAGTTCAAGGCAAGTTATTCCTGTCCTCGGAGGGCTTATAATCTGAGTTTGTGCTTAAGGCAATGGAGGGTTAAGTAATTTGCCAAGGTCACAATGAGCAGTAGTGGGATTCAAGCCCTGGCTTCCCTGGTTCTAGACTGCTGCTCTGTTGGGCTACTCCTCCACTCCAGCTACTCTAGCCCCCAGAGATTGGACTCGTTCAGACAGCCAGGACGTTTTTGCACTGAGTGCACACATACAGCCTCTCATGAACTGGGAGATAATCATACGTGTGGCACTCAGTTCAAAAGACTATAAAGTCTCCACCTTGCTGCTGGACTGCTATCTATATCTTTGTATTAGTAAGTTTAGTTGTTTAGAGTTGGTAAGGAAGTAGGAATGCCTAAACTAATATAAAGGCCTTAGTTGTATATGATGGGGTTGACGTGGATCAATAATAAAAAGGGTTTGCACTACAGGGTGGTGGATGGAAAAGGGCAGTGGGGTGGGGGGGGGGATAAAACACTTAAATGTAAACTGTTGTTCTTTGGATTGGTTACTCGCTCCTGGTGATGTAAGAATACCCACATGCTGGGAGTGTTATTGTTATTTTTGTTAATAAAAAGGCCTTTAGGATTATTTGGTATATTTTATGTCATTAGTTTTTGCTTGGTTCCCAAAAATCTACTAATAATAATCTATTAAGGGTTAATCACTTGTTGATGAAAATACATTGCGGTGTCAAATTTCACTCTCTTTCGATTGAGATAACTATAAAATTAAGGGATGCGCCTAGAGTGGATGGGAAAAAGACTCTACCTGTTTTCTTTTATACTATAAAGGCCTACCTAAATGTAACAGAAATTAATTTAAAACCTCTAAAGCAAGCTGCTCTTTGCCTGCTTAGAACCTGCCTACCTAGGTTTCACAGGCACAGGTCCCCAGCACTGTCCTGTGTTCACTCTTGGCTCTCATGTCACTGGTTGTTGGATGCCTGTGGTGCATCTCCTCTTTTGAAGCTTCTGTAGATGCTCCTGGCTGTAGTGTTGCTGGGTTGCTATGAAACTGATGTACTTCTCTGGATCTTCTCTCTTCTTACTTCTTGCCTCCTTTTCCTTTCCACAGTTAGAGATGCTCTCCTCCTGAGCTAGTAATGGTGCTAGCAGGATTTACACAGTCAGGAATTTAGGGTGTAGGTTTATGCCCAAGATATCTTCCTTCCTCTCTGCTCTCTCCTCAGCTGCTCCCTGTCCTGTGGTTTCTTCTGATTGGTATGAAGGTTTGGGGAATGGCCAGCAATACCTAGCCCTGGGGCAGATTGTTCACTCCCTACAAGGGCTGGTGCTACCATTAGGCAAACTAGGTGCCAGCCCTCTGGGGCACCCAGTGCCACTGCTACCATCCCTCACTGGGACTTGGAGTGGCAGCAATGCTTTTTAAAATGGCACAGAAGCACTGGAGTTAACCTCAGCTCCGGTGCCGTTCCTATTTCTGCCACCTCCTATTTCACTTCCTTTTGCATGGGGCTGGAAATGGCTTCTGTCCCCATGCAAACAGAAAGTGTGACCGGAAGGGGGAAGAAGCAGGAATGAAACCGCAGCTGAAGATAACTCTAGCACTTTGGTGCCATTTTAAAAGCATTGCTGCTGCTGTATGTCCCTGTGAGGGCAGCAATGGCAGCAGTAAGAGCAGGGCTGAAAGGGGGAGGGAGGGAGGAAGGGATAAGTTTCACCGAGGGCACCTCATACCCTTGCACCGGCTCTGCTTCCTCCTCATGATACAGTGGCTGCCTGCCAAAGACAGAGTTCTGTCTTTGGGCATGGTTTATATAAATGAGTCTCCTACCAGTCTGATATAACTGGGCAGAAGGTAACCTCCCCTATTCTGAAAAATTGCCAGGTCATCTCTAGACTACACTGTAGTAATTTAGTAGAGACACCGGAGATCTCTGCTGCTGAAAGCAATGACATCCAAGGGGTCTCTACACATGTATACACCAAGGCAAATTTTGAAGCGCCTATTTGAGCATGTAAAATGCTGTTCCATGTGCTCAAGTTGCCTATAAAATTGCCAACAAGGGCAATTTATGAAAACCATCCACATAGGTAAATGGCCATTTGAATTTGTCCACCCTCCCTGTGAGTAAAAATTCACATTGACAGTTCGTTCAGGTTGTGTGGCTGTCAAGACCTATAGCTTTCAGTTTCCACTCCCTAGAAACTGCCGCCCTAAGCAACCACCTCATCTGCTAATAGTTAAGCCAGCCCTCATAGTTTAAAATGTAAGAATATGCAGTAAATGGCAATATGCAAACATCCTTTTACACTAGAAGAATATATATTTATTATTTTGACATAGAGGGTCTATCATATGAATATCCCAACTCTTTTGGGTGCATAAAGTGCAAGGAGAGAAACTCCATTTTTATGAAGAATTTTCTGACTCTTACATTAACTCACCTCTTTCAGTTCTTCATAAGTTATCAGCATAACATTTTCATCTTCAATGTGCTTATTCCAGTCAACTGCAAAGTCGAAGTAGGAACAATTGCAGACTACCAAAATTAAAAAAAACAAAGAAAAATGTCGCCCATAAGACAGTATAGCTCAATGTGCAAAAAATAACGTAGTAATCAATTTGCAGACTTATAAAGGAGATGTTAGTTGTAGACATTCAAATGCTCCATCCTGACATAATTATAAATTGCCTAAAGTCAGGAACATCAGTGCATAAGTCATCCCTAAAGATGGATTGTACTTGCAAGCGAGCAGAGGTTCATCATGAATATTCACTGCAGTGAGAGGCTGCACCTTTTGTTACCGTGATGTGAATTCTGCCCAAGCAGCTATTGCAGTTTAGAAGATCTTTTGAGGTAGATCAACCACTTTGGGGACATTTTCTGAAACTGTTGCTAATTCATTTTCCGCAGGGTGTCTGTCAGTATTGCCAGGTGATTATAATCTTATGGGGATTGGGACTATATCCTGATACCACATCTTCCTCATGGAGACACAGAGGTCAATATTCAGCTGCAGCAGTAAGTGGTGCTTTTATAAACACTGGTCGCAGCTGTTAAAAAAATATCCAGACATTCAGCACCACTATCCAGTTAGCTCTGCTGAAAATATCCCGATAAGCCAGGACAGTGGCAGATGCTACTGACCATATAACTGCTGCTGAATATCAGACTGATAGTGTCTAAGACTCCTCACACTATCAGTATTAATGACCAATAGATCCTGCATGCACAAGTCACCAAGCATAACAATATAGTATAGAGCAGGCATGTCCAACTTCGAACAGGTCGTGATCTACTTTTTCCGGCCAAAAATGCCGGTGATCTACCACCATGAAAATTAAGTTTCAAATTAGTTTCAAATTAAATTTTAACCCAATGAAGTTGGAGGATTCCCCCCCCCCCCCATTTTTAATGAACCTTCTGTCATTTACTTGGATGTGATCAACTGTTAAGCAAATTAAGCAAAAACAAAACAGAGAGACGAAGATCCAGTAAGAACTGCGAGGGGAAATGGAAAGTACATTTTTTCTGAAAGTTTTATTGAGTAATAACTTTCTTTAACTGTCTTAATAACTTTCTTTAACTTTTATTGAGTAACTTGTGTTAAATTTAGGTCAAGTATTGATCCAGGCTGATCTTGTACAAATCTTTAATATTTCGCTCTTGCTCATTAGTGAGACGTCTGAGCCTGCATTTCATCCACCAGCTTTTTGAAGTTGGGTGAATATTGCGTGAGGACCAGTCTCAGGGAATCCTGGAGATGTTCATCAGAAATGTTGGAACGTTTTGTACTCTTTGTCATTTTCAGATGGGAAAACACAGATTCACACAAATAAGTTGAACCGAAACAGGAGTGTACAGCTTCACCTCATCTTCTAATGTTGGAAATTTGTCTCTAGGCACTAGCTTCCAAAACGATTCTTGCTTAGCACGGGTCTTGAGAAAAAGGTCATTTTTAAGGGTTAATATTTCGTTTTCAAGAGATGGCTTGTTCAATGAGTAATTTTTACTGATAGCAGCTGCAGTTTCTTTAATGTCCACATCTATTTTGAATGGGTATGACAAGTACTCCACAACTGTTCCAATTTTTTAGAAGTCACAGAATCTATTTTCGAATTCCTGGATAACAGAACAGATTTCTGACACATACTTCTCATTCTGAAAAACAAAATTTGGATATTGTCCCAGATGGTCCTGCGTATTAGGAAAATGATCAAAAGTGTTGTTTGCAAGGTCATTCATCATTAGCTCAAATTTGTAGGATGAAACTGTACTCATCTCGCCAATGCATTTGTTTTTACCTTGTAGTTCAAGGTTCATATCACTTAGTTTGCCTGTAAAGTCAACGAGAAATGCCAGATCACATAACCACTCCTCATCTTCCAACTGTACTTGGTCATCATCCCTCTCCTTCAAAAAACTTCCTATTTCATTCAGCAAATCACGAAATCTTTGTAGAAATTTGTGCCTACTTAGCCACCTTGCATCTGTGTGCAAAATGATTTCCGCTGCCCCTTCATCAAGAGTAAGATTGAAAAGCCATCTTTGAAGTGATCTTCCACAAACTGAATTTACAATTTTGAAAGTGATGTCCATGACAGTCTTTGTATTGAGTCTCTTGCTTGCCAGAACTTGCTGGTGAATGATGCAGTGGTAAGAAAGGAAATCTGGGAAGTCGTCATGCTGTCTACAGAGGGCTATGAAACCGTTAACCTCACCTGTCATTGCCCTTGCTCCATCAGTAGTGATGGAAACAAGTCTATGTAATGGAAGATTACACTTTGTCACAAAAGAATGGAAAGAACTGAATATTTTCTGACCGGTAGTTCTCCCTTTTAAAGAAATCATTCCAAGTAGTTCTTTAAAACTGAAGTCTTCAAAAACCATCTGGATAAAGACTAGTAACTGGGCTATGCCTCTTATGTCTGTAGATTCATTCAGTTGGAGTGAGAAAGCAACACAATTTGAAATATCCTCCAACAATTGTTCAGTTGTGTCTCCACACATCTTTTCTATTCACCGCACGACGGTGTTTCTTGACAATTGTACATCTTGAATAGCAGCTATGATCTCTTTCTTATTTTTAAATACTTCAAAAAGATTGTCAACTGCTTCATGAAAACAATATTTTACAAATTCCCCTTCAGTGAAAGGTTTGCATTTCTTTGCGATCAGGTAGCTGACCTTGAAGGATGCTATGGTTGCATTGACCGAATGTGACCTTGGCTTCGCCATCAACTGTTGCTGAGTAGCCAATTTCGATTTAAGTTCTTTGAACTTCAGTTTATAAATTTCATTTTTGGGTGGAAAATCAGCATCAAACTTATTGCTATGCAGAGCCTTATAATGGCGTTCCAAATTACCCTTTTTGGGCAAGGATACTGGGGCGTTACAAATTAGACAACACTTGTCTTTCACCATGATGAAGAAGAAGTCCATTTCCCATTCATCATGAAAGTGGTAGGTTTTGCTCTTCTTTGGAACACTCATCTTCGGTATATTGGGGTGGCTGGATGTAAGAAGGCCAAATCTGCTAAGTTAGTATAAACACTGGCTGAATCTGGTCCAAAACTGTCACTGTCCCAAAGTATTAAAGATAAACAGGAACTGAAGACCTCTGGATGATGTGCAATACAAGGACTGGAGATGCCAAAACCACACATGCAGTTCTAAAAGTAAAAATAAGAATTCATCATACTGGCACCAATAATCAAGTACCACCAAACAATCATCAAAAAAACTCAAACACCTGTCCAGTAAACCAGATAAAATCAAATACTGCCAAACAAGTTCAAATACCACCACACGCGATTTAATAAATTCTGCACACAGTGTAGAATCAACGCAAAGGTAAGGCAAAATAAAATTGCAGTGTAGAATCAACACAAAGGCTAGGCAAAATAAAATTGCAGAGGCAAGCAAAAGTCACAGTGGTTTGAACAAATTCAAAAGCAAGGCATAGGCAAGTTAGAACAAAATTGGAAAAGCCCGCCAAAATCACCAAATTCTTGACACTTTGTTGTGTCTGCCCGAAAACGTTAAATGAAAGCGAACTATAAAGCGACCAATGACCAGCACATGACACAACTAATACGGTAACTGTATTCAGGTAAAGCCCGGGCAAATGGATATCGCCCGGTATATAACACACTTCTAAGGGGTGTTGGGGCGGGGGCAGGAATGGGTGATTCTGAGAGGCAGGAGACCGGATATGACACTGGGCCTGTGGCATCTCGTCGTGGGGCACGGGCCCCCTGGGATACCCACAAACTTTTGGCACGAAAACAACAAGCGCTCCCAATACACCCGCAGGCAAGATTCCCGCAGGCAGGGAAAAAAGACAGGCAAAGGATCAGCAGCGGCGGCAAACCCTTGGCAGACAACCTGCCAGCATGAGCTCTCTCCTAGCGACAGGGCGAGCTGCTGGAGAGATGGAGCCAAGTGGGGCTGGCGATCTACCTCTGACCCCTCTGCGATCTACAGATAGATCGCGATCTACCTGTTGGACATGCCTGGTTTAGTGTTTGCAGATGCCTCCTTCAGTTTGCACAGTTTTCTGTGACAGCATTTTTCTGCTGTGCTAGGTAGAATTGTACCAGCTGTTTTGGCCGCCAAGAAACAAAGAGCAGTTTCCTTAAATATCTACTGTCATAAAAGGGTATTATTTGACTAATACAGTTGCGGTCAACATTATTGGCACCCTTGCATTTTAGGTACACTATGTTCTGTACAATATTTTGAGAAATAATTGGAAATATTTCAACTGTATGTCATCATACTATTTTAATAGTATGTTCATAGGTATACAACAAAAAAAGAGATGTCTGTGCAACTTAGATATAGTAATTTCTTAGGAAAAAAAACAAAATATGATCTGGACAAGATTAATGGTACTCTTCAGTAATATTTGGTTGCACAATCCTTGGCAGTGATGACAGCCTCCAAATGTTTCTTGTAGCCATCTGTAAGTTTCGTACATCTGTCTGCTGGTAGTTTCTCCCACTCTTCAACTGTGATTTGTTCCAGCTCATGAATGTTTCCAGGATTCCTTTTATCAATGGCAGATTTCAGCTCTTTCCAAAGGTTCTAGATCGGATTGGGATCAGGACTCATTGCTGGCCAGTTTAAAACAGTCCATGTCTTCCTTTTTAACCATTCTTTTGTACTTTTGGATGTATGGTTTTGGTCATTGTCCTGCTGGAGGACCCATGATCTTCAATCCAGACCCAGCTTTCTGACAATAGGTAGCACATTTTGCTCCAAAATACCTTGGTAGTCCTCTGACTTCATAATTCCTTTAATACGTTCCAGGCCTCCAGTTCCTGAGGCAGCAAAACAGCCACAACACATTATGGAACCTCCACCATATTTAACTGTAGGAAGGGTGTTTTATTCCTTATAAGCTTCATTTCTTCACCTGTAAATGTATCGCTCTCCCTCCTACCCCCAATAACTGAACAGCACTCCTAAATTGCACCTAAAACCCAACATTACAAGAATATGTAGATAGTTCATCAACCTGTACATAGTTAACATACCAAACATTACAAGACTATATAGAGAGTTCATCAATCTGTACATAGTTAATCATGCCAAAACACCCCACTCCTTGTTTACTGTACAAGGTTGCCTATTCTAATGTAAAAATTGCTTGTATAATTTCCAGTTCTTTGTAAACCACTTCAACCTTTGTGAAAAGCAGTATATAAACATAGCCAATGTGCATTGCCAAAGAGCTCAAGGTTGGTTTCATCTGTCTACAGAACATTTTCCCAGAAGGACTGTGATTTCTGAAGGAAGGTTTGGACAAAGATCAGGCGTACCTTTTTATGACTGTCTATGAGCAGTGGGGTCCTCCTTGGCCTTCACCCATGAAGTTCTTCTTTGTTTAGTGCATGATGTATGGTGTGGGTTGAAACCACCACTCCAGATGGCTCCAGGTCAACCTTAAGCTCTTCGGATGTTGTATGTGGGGTTTTTCCAACAGTTTGCACTAACCTTCAAAGACGTCTTGGATTAATTTTCCTCTTCCACCACATCCTGGGAGGTTCTTGATAGTTCCATGAGCAGAAAACTTCTGAATAACATTGTGAACAGTAGAGACAGGCATCCAAGGCCTTTGGAAGTTTGATGTTTGGTGATAATGACTTTTCTGACAGTCTCAAGCAGCTCTCTTGTCTTCACCATTGTGAAAATGGAACAGGAAATGAATGTGGCCATTTTAAACATTAGAGCCATCATTCATTGGTTGATTCAAGTCATATGAGTGCAGACAATTGATCACAGGTGTGTCTAATTTTACTGCAGTGGGAATGTGATTCTTCTGTTCAAACATTTGAATTGTTTATAAGGGTGCCAATAGTCATGTCCTTCAAACATCCTAGAGACAAACCCTAACTCCCTCTTATAACCTGAAAAAAAGATTTTTTTGTTGGATCATTTGCCTTGAAAGGATTACTCCTCTCTCGCAGCAAATCCTCCTTTTTATTCTATTTAAAAGAGAGAACCATCTCTCAAAAATCACACCAAGGTCTAATTATAAAATTAACCTCAGATACTTTAAAGCAGTACTTAGCTGCAGTCAATTTAGCACGAAGTAGGACTGCGAGTGTCAAGGTCTGAAACACGATGTTGTGTACAGTTTCTCACGTGTCATTGAAAGGTGTTCCGTTCGAGTTTTGGGATGCTTCTAAGTGAGGGGAAGCCAAAGAGTAAAAGAATAAGAAGGCTTGGAAAGGTTGCTATATCCAGGAGTAGGACCTGTTGGTAACTGGTGAAGTTCATAGAAGTGGACATTGGTATTTGGTGGAGGAGCTGCGGTTTCTTACAAGCGCTGGATGACAGGAAACTGCTGACTGCAGCTAAGAACTTTTTGCTGCTCTTCTTGCTTTAAAGTATCTGAGGTTAATTTTGTAATGCTGGCAGGCCCAACCAATATCCAGCACTCCCCCCCCCCCCCTCAGGTCATCACCCAGGTGCCATAGACTGTGCCCCCCCCCCCCATCCCTTTCTCCAGGAAATCACTGGTCACTGCTTGGAAAGATGGATGAATTGATAAAGCTCACTGCTCATTTAGGTCTTCCGCAAGATGAGGAACCAATGCACATCTAAGCCTCTTGCTAGACGGGAGCCAATGCTCATCAAAAACTCCCACTAGATGGGGGACAGTGCTCATTGAAGCCTCCTGCTAGATGGGGACCAGCATTCAATGCAAATTCCACTGAGGGTTGTACTACATAGATAAACAGTACATTTCAGTGCTGGTTGAGGCACCTGATAGAGACCAATACACAGTGAGGGCAATTCTACCTGCTTAAGGTAAAGGCATTTTGCCATCAAGGGCACTAGTGGAGTTACACTATAGATTTGCGACATCACAGGTAAGAATAATGTGGAAGCAAACTTCCTCAACCATCATGCTCTGTAGCTAGGGGAATGGGAAGCCAATGAGGAAGTTGTCGACAAAATCACAAGACTATGAGGACACCCCCATATCAGCTTGATGACTGTAAAACAAAACTCCAAGAGGCATAGATTGTTTAGTTGGTGGAAGATAGAGGGGTCCAGCTGAGTGCCTGCCCTCACCCAGGCTTGGCCTCAGAAGAAGTTTCTGTACATGTTCTCTCCTTGATCACTAAAAAGGCAGGGTGTTGCAGAAAATCTGTGTGCTTATCTGACTCTGATGCCTGGATGTCTAACCGCCATCTGAAATTGAACATATCCAAAACTGAGCTCCTTATTTTTCCCCCTAAGCCCACCTCCCCCCGCCTCCTTTCTCTATTTCTGTGGATAATACTCTACTCCTCTCTGTTTCCTCGGCTTACGACTTTGGGGTTATTTTGACTCCTCCCTCTCCTTCTCCATACACATCCAACAAATAGCTAAAACCTGTCACTTCTTTCTCTATAATATTGGCAAAATACATCCCTTCCTTTCTGAACACACTACAAAGACTCCTATCCAATCTCTAGTCCAGGCTTTGACAAATTTTGTTTGGATTTAGAAGCCAGGTCAAAATCTTAGGAGCCTGTGTCTGTGATCTCCTCAGCTCCCCCCCCCCCCCCACACATACATTGTCTCCATTCTCCACTGAAGTTCAGGGGCTGGGGGGAGGGGATGGGCGGAATCTCCTCTGAGGAGGTATATCACTTCTCCTTAGGGCCAGATTTGCTAAGGCTGTTTTTTCCATTTTATGTTCAAGAGAAAAAAAGCTTAGTAAATCAGGTCCTTAATGCAATCCTGCAGGTCACTGGTAGAATACACAGCTGTCAGCCCCCCCAACCCTCCCTGTTACCCTGTGTCAAACAGTCTCACACTCTCTCTCCCTTCCCATCCTCTTGTTACCTAGTCTTGTGCCTCCCTCCCCTCCCCTCCTAACCCTCTCGCTAGCCAGTCTCACTCCTCCCTTAAAATGGTCCACCCAAGGAAGTGACATCACCTTGCCTGATGGCAGCATAAGTGAATCGCTCCAGCGCTGACTTTAAGAACTGCATACTCCCTCCATGTATGGCGGAAAACTACAGAAGGGTGGTTCCCAACCCAGAAAACAAGGAGGGGCTCAGAATGACCATTCGGCAGCGCACAGCAGACTTAAAAGAATTTGCGTACACAAGAACCTGGCCTGAAGCATGCGGAGACAATAAGATGGCATCTGGAGGGGCTCAGAACCCCGAGGCAGCTGCTAGAGAAGAGAGGGCATAGAGCATGGAAGGGAGCATGGTGACTCTGACCCAGGTTACCAGGGAGGAGCTGAATGAATGGTTTAAGGATTTAAAGATGGTGGTGAAAGCAGAACTGGGTGAGATGGTTGGCAAACTCAGAGGAGATAACTGAAATGGGCCGGAGAGTGGGTGAGTATGAGGAGCGGCTTGAGGAGTTGGTGGCAGAGCAGGAGGAACTTGTGGCAGCAGCACAGGCAAATGAGGAGTGGAAGGAGCAGATGCTGCTGAAAATGGAAGATCTGGAGAATAGATCATGCTGCAATAATCTCCGGATACAGGGAGTCCTGGAGGAGCCAGAGTTTGCTGGTTATAGGAGAGTGGTAGAATCTATTTGCAAGGAGGCCCTCCGACGAGGAGGAGAGACAGGTACTGGACTTGATTGAGCTGGATAGAGTACTGGGGCCACCCCATAATAATGTGCCCAAAGACATTGTGATTTGTTTCCATATCTATAAGATGAAGGAGCAAATAGTGGCGAAAATGCGCACTATGGGCAGCTTCGCATGGTAGTGTTATCAGATTGCCCTGTATGCTGACTTGGCGGTTGGGACCTTACAACGCCATATGGAAATGTCAGAAATCATGAGAATGCTGTGACAAGCACAGCTGAAATACAGGTGATTATACTCGTTTGGAAAAGCGTTCACGAAGGAAGGCCACACCTGGAGAACATGTACTTTGGCGGAAGCAACTGAAGCCCTGACGGCAGCCCGTCTGCAGGTGAAGAGGGTGGGAATACAGGAGCAGTGCAAGTTGGAGGCGCCAAAGACAGTAAAGTGGTCAGTGGTACCCTTGAAAGGTCTAAAGAAAAGGTGCAGGGTCCATGAAGTCAGTGGGGTGCTTGGACTGTGTTTGGCTTGGACTTTATATTGGACTCTTACAGCACCCTGGTGATGGGAAAAAATTCTGGCTTAATGGAGTGAGTGGAGAGAATGAATGGGGGTGAATGCATGGGGGGGGCCCTAAGGTGGGGTGTAGGAGGTCCCAATAATTTTATTTGATGAGGGAGGGGGAACTGGACCCTGCTGGAGGGGAGTTTAATCCTTCTTGGGTGGGAGAGAGGGAGAGTTTTGGGGTATTGGCAGGTTTGGATGAATGACTGTGGTGAGGGTGAATGGAGTGTGATGGGGGTGGTAAGCAGTATGAGAGTGGGGTGGAGTAAAGAAGGGCAAGCTAGGGGGCTGGAGGAGGGGGAGGGGAAGGGGAAGGAGGAGGTTAAAAGAGGGATGGGGGGATGGTTTGGGGAGTTGGGCAAGGACAGCACTATTCCTAGGTAGGGCCTCTGGTAGGAGGGGCACAGAAGTTAGGGGAGAGGGGGGAATGAGGGGGCTGTATGGAGGGGTAAGAGGGAGGTCAACAGGTGAATAGGGGACAGAAAGGGGAGAGAGGATGAAGGGGGTATGGGAGGGAGGGTGGGAATGGCTGCTATAAATACTAAAGGGTTAAATTTGTGGCAAAAAACAGAAGTTGTTGGAAAAGAAGGGAGATGACTTAAGGCTGACATATTGTGTGTTCAAGAAACACATCTGAAAATGGGACAGGAGTGGCATCTCTCCAGCTGCAGAGATATTCAAATGTGGTTTTGTCTGTGAATCGGGAAGCCCCCGGGAGGGGGAGGGGGAGGGGGGATGGAATCTTGCTCAGTGATAGGCTACGAATACAAGTGGATCAGGTGTTCTGGGATAAAGGGGGTCAGTATGTAGGTAGGGATGAAGTTGAAAATTGAAGGGGCGGAGGTGTTGATGGTATGTATTTATGGGCCAAATGAACAACAGGAGGTATATTATGAAGTTTTGAGGGAGAAACTGAAGGACTTTGGTGCTTTTCCTATCTTGATGGGAGGAAGGGGCATTTTAATTTGACAGTAAATCCCAGAGTGGATAATAGGATAATAGTGGGGGGGGGGGGGCCTCTATGGGAGGGAGGAGGGATCGCAGGATGTTGCTGCACTTCAAGGAGCAGTTGGGGTTAGTGGACATCAGGAGAATTCATCACCCAGGAGAGTGGAAATATACTTTCTAGTCACATCCACATGACTCTTGTAGTCATTTAGATATGGTTTGGGTGAGTGGGGTCGATTACATGGTCCGATCATGCCCCTGTGAGTCACTTTTGATTTGGGGCTGGGAGTAGGGGACATAAGATTCTGGAAGCTTAACAATTCCCTATTAGAGGAGGAAGACAATTTGGAGTGGGTTCAGGGGGGATGATTGCTGAATATCTTAAATTTAATAAGGGCATAGGGGTGGAGCTGGGCACGGTCTGGGATGTCTGAATGTCTGATGTCTGTAAGAGGCCATTTGCTAAGTATTGTGGCTAGGGTACAGCGGGCTAGGAGTAATCACTTCGTAGCTAGATACAATTCCTGGAGATGAGGCAGCAGAGTGATAGATACTCGATGGCTCAGGTGGCTTTGATCCAGTTATGAGCAGAGTTAAGCAGGCTACATGCAAGTCAGCTGGCACATGAACTGAATGTGTTAAAGCAAGAGCATTTTGAAGGGGGAAACCAGGCGAGCTGCATATTAGCTAATAAGCTGAAGGCTCAAACAATACAAAGTCAAATAGCGTAAAACAGAAATGATCAGGGAAAGCTGGTGTATGGCTCTGCACAGATTAGTTTTCGGGAATTCTACAATAACCTATACCAGGGGGAGGTAAGGGATGGGAAAGTTAGGAGTGACAGTTTCATTAGGGATTGTTACTTGGCTCAGCTAGAAACTGAAGAGGCGAAATAGGGATATCTCCTGGATATAGGAGAGGGAGAAGAAAGAGCGTCACTTAAAACACTTAAGAAAAGAAAGGCCCCGGGACTAGATGGAATGACAGCACAGTTCTATCAGAGGTTCCAGGATCAATTTGCCCTATTGCTAATGTAAGTGTTTAATAGGGTATTGGAAATGGGGGGTAGTACCTCTCACACTATATCCTGCGTTCCATTGAGGATTAGGTCTAAAATAACATCCCCTCATGTCAGTTCCTGAACCAGTTGTTCCATGAAGCAGTCATTTATTTCATCTAGAAACGTTATCTCCCGAGCATGTCCTGATGTGGCATTGACCAATTAATACCGGGGTAATTGAAATCTCCCATTATTACTGAGTTGTAAAACTTTGCTAGCTTCCCTAATTTCTGATAGCATTTCACCACTGTCTGTTCACTCTGTCCAGGCAGACGGTAGTATCCAATGCCATTCCCTTTATCCTGTTTGACTTGATGCCCTTTAACATATAGAGCCACCTCTCCACCAATGTGATCTAACCTATCATTGTGATATAGTTTGTAGCCTGGTATTGCATTGTCCCATTGGTTATCCTCCTTCCATCAGGTCTCTGAAATGTCAATTATAACAAGCCTTTCATTCATTGCTACATATTCTAACTCTCCCATCTTATTTTTTAGACTTCTAGAATTTGCATACAGGCATTTCAAAGTTTGTTTTTTGCTAATATTAACAGTTTGCCTATTTGATGACAATGTTAATTTGGAATCTTTCAACTGTCTGATTTTTTCTTAAAGACACCTGGGTTACTTTTACCTCTATTGGAACCTCTCTATCGGGATCCCCTGACTTCCCTGTTTTGCTAGTATCCTTCAAGTATACATTATTCTGAACCATGCGCTCTTTGGCGACTTTCTGCTTTCCCTCATTATCTAGTTTAAAAGCTGCTCTATCTCCTTTCTAAAGGTTAATGCCAGCAGTCTGGCACCCTGGTTAAGGTGGAGCCCATCCTTTCAAAAAAGCCCTCTTCTTCCCCAGAATGTTGCCCAGTTCTTAACAAATCCAAAACCCTCTTCCTTGCACCATCCATGCATTGAGACTCCAGAGCTCTGCCTGCTTCTTGGGTCCTGGATGTGGAACGTGAAGCATTTCTCAGAATGCTATCCTGGAAGTTCTGAATTTCAACTTTTTAGCTAAAAGGTTAAATTTGGCTTCCAGAACCTCCTTCCTACATTTTCTTATGTCATTGGTATCAACATGTACCAAGACAGCAGGCTCCTCCCCAACACGAACTAAAACCTTGTCTAGGTGGCACGTGAGGTCTGCTACCTTCACACCAAGCAGGCATGTTAAAAGGCAGAGAGGCTGCCAGACTGGAGGTGGGACGTCTCCACTATATCCCTGTAAGTCTCATCTATATACCTTTCTGTCTGCCTCAGCTCTTCCAAGTGTGCTACTCTAGCCTCCAGAGATCAGACTAGTTTCCTGAGAGCAAAGAACTCTTTGAACTTAGTGCACACATAAGACCTGTCACCAAATGGGAGAAAATCAAATATGTAACAGTGCAAAAGACTAGATAGCCCCCATCTTGCTGCTAGACTGCTGTGTGCATCTTAGATTTAAAGATTTCTTTTAGCTATTTAAAGTTGTTAAGTTATGTAAAGTTCCTAGGAGAATAGGGAAACTTGAACCAATACAATTATACCAAATAAGTATAAGGGATTTTTAGTGTTCCTCTCAAGATGAACTGTAAGGACTGAATTAATCTACTCCTAAGGCTTAACAACCCGCTCATGAAGATAATCAGTTAAACCTGAAAGTGAGTAAGATCACCTCCTTACCCTTAACTGGTTTAGGAGGCTATAAATCAAGGATTATGCCTGGGATGACTTATTTACATCTGTGCTTCTAATGCAATCTCTTAAGTTCCTGGGTGATTTACACTGCCCTTGGTTTGATAGAGGGAGCTTTTCAAGTTGCCCCTTTGATCTGCCACTTGGCTTTTTTTTAAGTGCCATCAAGTCAATGCTGAATCCTGGTAACCCAACAGCCCCTGGTGTTTTTGGCAAGGCATAATTGGAAGTAGATTTCCAGGCCTTTTCTTCCGAGGCAATGGAGGGTAAAGTGACTTGTCCAAGGTCACGAGGAGTACCAGTGAGAACTGAATCCTGGTTTCTTCTTAATCAAGACAGTGCTCTAACCCCTAGGCTACCTCTCCACTCCTTAATTGGAGAAAATATGTTTTCATTCAATCTGTAATCGAACTCTGGAATTCTTTACCATTGAATGTAATAAAAGTTCATAGTAGCTGGGCTTAAAGAGGTTTGGATAAACACCTATTTAAAACAGGGGAGGATAGCAGAGTGTGAGGTGAAGATCAGGCAGAGACTTAGATGCCTGTGTGTTATCCCGGGACCTGTTTGCAGCCGCGTCAGCGTCAGCTGATTCCACCAGGGAGAGCCATGGGGCTGAGGAGAGCTAAGTGCGAGGTGAAGATAGGGCAGAGCCTCAGGCACTTGTGTGTTATCCTGGGGCCTGTTTTCAGCTGTGGCAGCATCAGTCAATTCCACCAGTGAGAGCCACTGGGGCTCTTTAAAAGTTCTTGAGCTCTGCGGCGTGTGGCCATGGGTGTGTCTGAAGGAGCATGACCAAAGGAGCACATCAGGCCCCTTTGAAGCCCCTTCAAAGCACTGAGAAGCATCAAGGAGGGGTTTGTTTGACCGGGCTCCCTGGAGTTCTTTGTATTGTTTGTTTCCTTTATTGTATGGCAAATGGTAAACGTAAGGCCAAAGGGAAGCGGATGACCTCTTCCACCTCAAGGATTACAGACCTGATGGATAAACTCTTGGTTCCACCTTCGGTGCAAGGTTCCTGAGTTATCACTAAATGGAGCTTTTCTTAGCTCCCCCGAATGGTGCCCCTGCAACTACAGGTCAGATGTATTTTGCTGATGATTTTTCTGCTTTAGCGCATAGTTTACCTTCAGCTTCTGGGATTTCTCCTAAGCCCGTACATTTTCTTCAAGATATTCTTTCTCCCACCTCTACCATAGTTCATCTACAGAAGTTTTCTTAACTGACATATGGAGGGTGGTTGCTAGAACAGAATCAATGTTTATATTGTCTCAGGATGTTGCTTTAAAATTTTCTGATTTAGATTATAAACTTGATAATTAATCACGGCATGCTGCTAAGCTTGAACCTGCTGTTCAGTTTCTGCAGCCCGCTATAGCTTTGTTGGTAATTGACAGTTTATTACTTTCTAGTAGGCTTGAGGCTCTTCAGAATGGATATAATTCTAAACATTTGCGGTTTATTAATTTTCCTATTTCCCATTTGCTCTCTTCTGAAATTTTATTGAAAACATTTTTTCCAATGTCCTGGCCCTTCCAAAATCTGAGGAGATAATATTTTTAAATTTCTATTATATTCCACAGAGAGTTTGGAATGTTAATCTCGTAGAGAGTAAGCTAGATGAGTTTGGCCCTGTTTTTCCTGTTAATTTGAGGATTCCAAGGATAAGATAGCCTCTTGGGCTCTCTTATTTGTCTCCTTTGTAAGTGAATTAGAAAGAACAGCATTCTTAAATCTTTCTTTAAGGTAAAAAGTGCAGTGTTTTGTGGGCAAAGGGTGTCCTTGTTTCCTGATGTGTTGCATGTCACTCAGGTTAGAAGGAAATCCTTTCTCACACACTGTCCCAAAATTTTGGCTGCTGAGGGAACTTTCTTTTTGAAATTTCCATGCAAGTGTCTTATTACTTTTCAATCTGTGAGTTATGTATTTACCAATCCTTTACATCTTGAGATGTTCCTGACCCAGCATAATATTTCCTAAGTTTTGAGGAGGGTTTGTGGGGTATTTTGTATCTCTGCACCTCAGATAGTGAGAGGATAATACCCTCCTTGATTTCCCTTTTTTTAATTTCCTTTTTTCCTTAGGGTTTTTTTCTCCCTGTGAAGTGGGCTGGATCACTTGTTTGGGTTTGATTTCCTTTGTTAAAATTTTCTTTGTTTGTTCTTTTTTCTCTTTCTCTTTGAATTCTTCTATGGATTGGTTCCCCTTATAGCCCATCAACCGTTCAGATCGGGGGGTGAAATCTGGTTGGTGGTTTCACTTCCTGGTATGGATTGGTTTTTCTAAGCGTGCTGTCTTGGATGGGCGTGACCTATTTAGGAGATCAGGTGGCGAGCCGGGGTTATAAAAAACCAATTTTTAGCTTGGATTTAGTGCTGACGGTTTATTCTCACAGAGGTCTTACCTGAAGCAGGGGGCTGAGGTGTATACCCCCGAAACGTGACACGTCGTTGAAGTGACCTACTGATACATAATTGCTCTACGGATACGAAATTGCTCTACGGATTTTCATACCGTCATCACAGCCTGTTTTTTCCACAAAGCTAAGTATCAGCTAGTCTTGATTATAGCTGTTTTAAATGGACTTTCAATATTGATTAAAAAGGACGGGCCACGGTGGTAGCAGGTATTTTTCCTGTTTTACTGTGTTGGCCACTCCGACAAAAAAATATTTTTCATTGGTTTCTTTTCCTGAGTGTTTGGTTCATTTTATTATTAGTGTAAGCTCAGTTTGGAAGGTCTGCATTTTTCAATTTAATTTAACTGAATCATGAACAAAAAAAGTCATTGAGAAAATACACACCACTTAGCTGGAATAAAGGCGATTCCGTTCATCTACCGCCTCCGTTCATCCACCATGACATGCATGTTTCGGACCCCACCTGGGCCCTGTGTCAACTGATCCCGTTGCTCCAAAAGTGGTCACCCTAACGCAGGCCGAACCCAACGGTTCTTTTAATAGCTAAACGTGACTAGCGATTGGCTAAACCAAGCTGACCACATGATCAGAGGACTCAATAAGGAATCAGAACCCAGGGAAACCCCATGATGTGATCTCTCCAACCCATCACTGGTTTACTATTTTCCCAGGAGGCTATGAAGGGAAACGCCGTCATACCTCCCCCAGATGATAAATTGTCCAATCATAAAAGGCTCCACCAATCCTGTTCTCAGTTTAAGCCCAACGGTGTCACCGTCTCCAAACGATAAATCCAATATTGTTCCCTCCACTGCAAACGTTGTTCACGATTACCGCCCCTAGGGTGCGGCAGAACCCAATCAATAACCTTCCACCATAAATCGCTAAAGGAATGAGACAATGCCACGCAATGCTCCACTATCGGTGCTGCAAGAGATTTTGCCTGGATTCTAGAATTATGCTCCCCCATTCGTATCCGCACCAGACGTATAGTCCTGCCAATATACAGCAAGTTGCAGGGACATTGAAGTGAGTAAACCACATAGCTGGTCTGACATGTGGAAGCCCCAGAAAAAGAAAATGTCTAGACTGTAGTAGGATGAGACCATTGGATACCTTGTAAGGTGTTACAGCAATATTTGCAAGTATTGCATGCCCAATGGCCCTGTCGTGAATTTTGCTCAAAAAGGGGTTCCGATCTCGGGACCGCCTGTACTAATCGGTCCCTCAAATTCTGACCCCTCGTGTAGGCAAACCTTACTGGCTTCTAGAAACACGTGTGTACCTGCAAAACCCGCCAATACCTTTTTATTTATTTTATTTATTTATTTATCTATTTCTTCTATACCGCCCCTTCCAGAGATCAGGGGCGGTTTACATGGAACAATTGGATACATTTGCATAACATTACATAGAACAAGAACTTCTTAACTTTTTACATATAACAGAACAGTAAATTGTCAGAACTATTTACAGGGTGTATACTTTTGTATACTGCTGAATTTACAGAGGAAATGTCAGCGAGCTGGCATTGCTATTTATAGAAATTATTTACAAGAATACATGATTCGCTATTCAGGTGTGTGTGTGTGTATGTATGTGTGAGTGTGTGTGTGTATAAGTGTGCGTGTGTTTGTGTGTGTATGTGAGTGGGTTTGTGTGTGATGGAATTTATTTCCATTTTTTCGTGGGTTGTTTGGGGTGTCTTTGGGGGCTGTTAGAAGAGGAGTTGTGTGTTCAGTTAATTGTGTTTCTGCGGGTTTTTTTGTTTGTGTGTCTGTGGACGCTGTGTGTCTGGACTTGGAGGGTAGGGGATTCCGAAGTGCTCAGAGAATAGGTATGTCTTGAGTTCTTTTCTGAATTGGGAGAGGTCCTTTATGATTCGGATGTCTATTGGGAGGTCATTCCAAAGTGTGGGAGCGGTGAATGAGAAGGCTCTGGCACTGGTGGAGTTTTTGGTCCTCGTGAATGTTTTTGGCAGTTCTAGTGAGAGGGTTGCATTTAGTCTGCGGGCTCTTAATTCATTTGGGACGTGAAGGAGTGTGGATAGATGTGAGGGGGCAATATCGTTTAGTAGTTTGAAGGTTGTTAGTAGTATTTTGTATTTGATTCGATAATTTATGGGGAGCCAGTGTAGATCTAGCAGTATAGGGGTTACATGGTCTGTTAGGTGGGCTTTAGTGACTACTTTTGCACAAATGTTCTGTGCTCTTTGTAATAAGTAGATATTCTTTTGTGGGAGGCCGGTTAGGAGACTATTACAATAGTCAAAGTGAGGGGTTATGAGGGCACTAACGACTGATCTAAAGTCATGCGTGTCAAGGAGGAGCCTTAAGTGTTGAATAGTTTTGAGTTTGTAGAATATAGTTTTTACCGTCTGTTTTATGTGAGGTAGCATGGTGAGTGTGTGATCGATTATAACGCCTAGGTATTTTACCTCTTTTTTAACAGGTATCGTTGTGTTATTGATGGAGATTGTTGTTGGGTAGGTATCTTCAGTCACAGGTGATCTTGATACAAACATTGCCTCAGTTTTTTTGAGATTGATGCTGAGGAAGTTGATTCCCATCCAGGATGAGGTTTCCGCCATGCATTCGGATAGAGTGTTATAATTGGGGTTTTTTCGTGGTTATGGGGAGGGCGAGCATGATGTCATCGGCATAGATAAAGTGATTGATTTTGTGTTTTTTAAATATTTTTGTGATGGGTTGCAGGTACAGGTTGAAAAGGAGAGCAGAAAGGGCTGATCCTTGTGGTATTCCTTGTCCTTGGGGGAAGGTTTCCGATGCTTCCTGGTTTAATTGAACTTGTATTAGTCTGTGTGTGATGTAGGACTTGAACCAATTAAGGACAGTCCCACCTATTCCTAAGTTTTCTAATCTATTAATCAGTGTAAGGTGGTTGATGTTGTCAAATGCAGCGGAAATGTCTATGAAAAGGAGTAGGAGGCCTTGGGTGTTATCATCTGTATGTCTTATGAGGAAGTCCATCAGAGTAATTAATAGGGTTTCTACCCCATGGAAGGGGCGGAAACCGAATTGGTGGGAGTCAAGGGAGTTGTGGTCATCTATATGTTCTTGCAATTGAAGTTGAACAGTTTTTTCTATTATTTTAGCCATAAATGGAATGCTGGCTATTGGTCTATATGAGTTTGGGTCTTTTGGGTCGAGTTTATTGTTTTTTATTATTGGGCGGATTGTTGTGAGTTTGAGGGCATCAGGCATAATGCCCTGGGAGAGGGATTGATTTACTATGTATTGAATGTTTCCAGCTAGTTCTTCCTTAGTATTTTTGATCCATGATACGGGGCATGGATCGAGTGGGGAAGTTGTGGTGTTGATAATTGTTATAATCCTGAGGAGGTGTTTCCGATCTATCGTATGAAAGGTTGTCCAGCTGTTGTTATTAGTTTTGGTGTTTGTGTGGGTTAGTGTTGGTGTAGTATTAAGTTTGCATTTTAGTTTTTCTGCAAAGTGGGTTGCAAGGGCTTGTATACTTATTGCAGATTGTTTTGGTTCTGGATTTTTAACTTTTGTCAGTGTATTTACAATTGCGAATAGTTCTCTGGGGCGATTGATAGCTGAGTTTATTACCTTGGAGTGGTAATCCTTTTTTGATTTATTAATCGCATTCTTGTATTCGTTGAGTGTGTTTAAGTATTGGGATTTATTCTCAGCAGATTTAGTTTTTCTCCATTTCTTTTCTTGTTTTCTCAGTTGTTTTTTTAGGTTCACTAGTTCTTTCGTGAACCATTTTTCTGTTTTTTTTAACTGTCTATGTGTGGGTTGTGTGGGGGCAGCTGCTTTTTGAACTGTAAGGTTCCAGTGATTTACGGTGGAGTTGATGTCTGGGAGGTTTGTGTTGAGTATGGGTAGTACTTTGTCCAGGAAAGTGTCTTTGTTGAAGTGTGCAAATCGTGATATATGAGGTGTGTGGTGCGTAGAGTTCTGCATTGCTTGTATTGGGAGGTAGAGTGTGATGAGGTGATGGTCGGACCATGGTACTTCTGTTATTGTTGGAGGGGTGTGCTGCTGGTGGTTGATAAAGGAGCTGGGGAGGAAGATGAGATCTAGGGTGTTACCTTTTGTGTGGGTGGGTGCTTGTACTATCTGTGTATATCCCATTTGGAACATAGTGTCCATAAAGTTATTTGATTGGGAATCATTTAGGGAGGGGAGGTTTAAATCACCTAGGATTATGAGCGGTTTGCTTGGTGATGTTGTGCAAGCAAGTTCAAGGATGGGAGAGAGGTTTTTTTGATCAGCTGTAGGGGGTCTATATATGAGGGTGAGTGCAAGGGTTCTATTTTCTATGTTGATTATGTCCATTCCGTCTATATTATTTAAACTTGTTAAGGTGTATTGTAGGTCTTTTTTGGTGAGTATGAGAGTACCACCTCCTCTCTTTGCATCTCGATGACAGCTGAATATGTCATACTGGTGTGTGGTTAGCTGGTTTAGTAGTACAGTGTCTGTGGGAGAGAGCCATGTTTCGGTGATGCATATAATTTCAGGTTTTTCTTCTTTTATCATGTCGTTGATTATTGGTATTTTGTTTCGTATGGAACGAATGTTTATTAGGATGAGCTTTGTTTTTGCGTCTATGATAGTGGTTTTGTCAGTTATACGTCTGTATGGATTCTGCTTTATTTGTATGAGTCTTCGATGGTATTTGTTTGAGTCATGTCGTGTATAGTGATTATTGGAGTGTATTGAGCTATGTGATGGGTTTTGGTAAGGAACTTGTATGATGGGGTTAATGTTTTGTGAGCTTCTGTGGTGATTATGGATGATGGGGATGTTTTTGTAGGGGTTTTGATTGGTTTTGTATGTATAGATATGTTGTATTAGGAGTGTTATTAGGAGGAGAGTGAAGGAGATGCTTATTTGTTTTGTAGGAGGCATTGTGTGTATTTCAGAGGGGGTCTTTTAGTGTAAAGGGGGTTAGCTGATGAGTATGGGGGTAGAAGGTTACGATCAACAGTATGATGTTGTATGAAGGATGGGCAGAAGGTTTGATTTTTACTGACACTAAGAAATATGTCTGACAGTAGTTCCTTATGATCTGAGTGGTTACTGACAACAGTATAATGATTATTGATTTCTAAACTTAGTATAACAGTGTGTGAAGATGGAGTTAGTTTTTACTGTCAACAGTATAGTGAGTAGTTATTACAGATAATAGTTTACGATGGATTTGTTGGTTACTGACAACAGTAATATGTATGTTCTTTTCAGACAGCGGTTATATAACAGTATAAGCAATTAATTCAGACAGTAGATATATATCAGTAATATGATTGTTCTTTTCAGACAGTGGTTATATGACAGCATAAGCAATTATTACTGCTATATATAATAGTACAATGAGTTATTATTGAGAGCAATTTCCTGATGGTCTGGTTTGCTATAAGTTGGTTTATGATTATGTTGCTACAAATAGCAGTATACTATCATATATGCTAGCTAATCAGTATAGTGATTAATTGTGACTGGCAACATTATTCAGTGTATAGTGGGTGTGTGATGCGTGTGTATAAGAACTTTTTCTTACTAGTAATTGTTTGCAAATGGCATGTTTGGTCATTTGTAAACAATATAGTGGAGATTGCAAGATATTAGATTACAAGATATTAGCAGGATATTTTGTGAAAACAGTTATAGACAACAGTGTATAATTCTTATGACGATGGGATATGTGTGGAGAATTACTGACAACAGTAAGATTAATTGTGTTGAGAGTCACAAGTTAGTTATATTGTTATTTCATTTGAGAATGGTTTACTTGCTGTTCTGTGAGGGAGATTTGGTTGATGATGATTAGCGAGCTCGACCTAAGGGGAGCTCCAGCTGGTAGATTTGGTTCTTGTTTGAGATGTCGGTTGATGTCTTCAGCGGAGGTTGGAGTGATTGCTTGAAGGAGCTGTTCCTTGATTATCCAATCAATCTCAGACAACGGTGTGGGACCGAGAGGAACAGATGGTCTGGCTGCTGTTTGGTGACACTTTGGAGCGGTGCCTTCTGAGTGTTCAGCTTGAGAGGACCCCTCCTAAGGGCCACGCCAAAGGGCCCTCAGGCGCGGGCCCGCAAGGCGCGGGCGCGCTTGCCGGCGGCACGTTTTTAAAGTGCCCGCTGAGACCTCCCACAACCCCGATTGGGTTGGAGTGCAGGAGCGGGAAAGCGAAGGCTGCCCTGTGCTCTACCCCGACCGGGGAGCTGCTGAGATGGTTTCCCACGATGCAGAGGGCTTTTTCCTGCCGGCGGCACGCTTTTAAAGCTTTTAATAACCGTGAAACCTCACCTGTATATGTCATAAAAGGCAAGATCCCAGTTACTATCTCCAGATCCCCGCCACCTGCAGACCTCTCCTGGGAGTACTCAGTGGAATTAAACAGCCACTCGCGATGTGAAAAACGGGCTCGATTGTATGCAGTTTTTATTACCGCCATAGGATAACCTCGTTCTAACAGACGAGACCACAAATCACTTGCCTGCTGCTTAAAATCCTGTAAAGAGGAACAAATCCTATGTAGACACAAAAACTGTCCCAAGGGAAGGCCCTTCCATAATGGATAAGGATGATGACTATGATAACGGAGAAGGCTGTTCTGCTGACTTGGTTTGCGGAACAGTGTTGTACAAAATATCGATGAGCATCAAATTGAATTTTTGGACGTCTTGGTGAAGAAAGGGGACGGGGCATTTTGTAGGATTTGTTCCTCTTTAGAGATAGTAACTGGGGTCTTGCCTTTTATGACATATACAGGTCATAAACTGAAGGCTGGCTTGTTATACTAAGCCCCAGTTAACTTAGTTGTCCATGTTGTGACTCTCCCCTGGGTTTCCTTGGCAAGGTGCGAGTGGAAATAGATTGCCAGGCCTTTCTTCTGCACAGTAAGTTTACAGCACTTGGTATTTCAAGGTGGTCTCCCATCCAAATACTAACCAGGCCTGATCTGCTTAGCTTCTAAGATTGGGTCAGTCAGGATGGTGTGGTCGTAAGAATTTGCTATTCTTGAGGGCCAGAAGTGCATTTAAGTCTAATCCACTGTTCTGTCTAAGCTGTCACAAATCTATTGTAGCTCTTAGGCTTGTGAATTTGTGCTCCTAGGACTACTTATATATTGCTGGTGCTGGGTCAATGCATTCGAGAAGGGTACAATTGTATGCAGGGCTGGTACAAAGATTGGAGGTATCCTAGGCGGGTCCTCCATACTGATGCCCCTCCCCCCACTGCCACTCCTCTCCAGAGCCTGCAGCAATGGCTCAGAAACTGCGACACAGCGTTTGCCTAAACACGGTGCTGCATCATGGTTTCTGTCTTCTCCAATCTGCCTCTTCCTCCCCCTCAAACACAGACTTACAGTTTAGGCTGCAAAGGGGAGGCAGCGGGGGCAGTGGGTGCCCACGGAGGGCCAGCACTGGAGTTTGCATAATGGGGGCGACAGCCCTGATTGTAGGAGCCTGCCCCATGCATAAAAAGAGGGGAGTTTCATGGTGGTCAGAGTTCCTCCTGGGGAGTCTTTGCACTGAACTCTAGATTAATGGTGTCACTCGTCCATGAGTGGCATCACATTTGCCATCTAAAACACACACACCCCAGTAAGGCAAGTACACATGCACAACACCTGCAAAACTTCAACCATCCTTGCTAATTAAGCAATGAATTATTCAATGAACTCTGAACAGGACCTGTACCTTTGCCAGTCATGAACGCAGTGAAGAACTCATCCCAGGAGCTGAAGGACGGAAGTGAAGGCAGCTTGTTTGAGAAGTGGAACAATGAGACCGCTGTATCCTTTGGATTTTGAAACAGTACCAGCATCTGCAATAGAATCAGCTGGATACTTTCAGTTTCCTTTTTTCTAATAAACGCACCATTAAATAACAAACTTTCCATCATCAGGTGACCAGCAGTCAAGTTATCAGCATGCACAGCAATGTGCTAACCAGAAAATCTAGGGCCCGATATTCAGCGCCGGTGGCTAGCACTACTAAAGCAGCTAGCCACCGGCGCTGAATTTAAACCCGATATTCAATGCCAGTACCATATCCGGGCCCTGGTATTGAATATCCAGGTCACCCGGATTGCCGGGAAGCAAACTGAGCAGCAGCATTAGTGAACAGCGAAATTTAGGCCAATCTTTACTGCACCTAACTTTCACCACTAGTGATAACCGGGCAGCAGGTCAATAATCACCGCTGCCCAATTACCTCTGAGTGCCGCCCCTGGAACACATGATGCTAAGCAGTTTTCATAGGGGCGTGCAGCGTCACCTGCGGATATTCAGCAGTACCACCCAGGTAAGTGCCACTGAATATCCCGGCTGTGGGATTTAACACAATTAGCAGGTCTTCAAACCATGTTAATCCCTTTAAATAATTGTGCCCCTAGTTCCTAAAAATGTTTTACTATAAAGAGCAATAGATTTTTCTAATAAATAAACTGCAGTTCCATGTTCCAGTGTTTTGTGCTGCTTATTGGTGCAAGTCTATCATCCAGAATAAACAGGCATTTTGGGAATAATTTCATAAGGAGCGATCTGGATTTAGACAGCAAAAACCTCCAGTCGAGCCAAGGAATGGATTGGCTTCTGCTTATCCTCAGGGAGCCTGCCTCCCTTAGACTCTCCCAAATCCTTCACTAACTTATCCAGAACTTCACCAAACAAGAGCTTCCCCTTGATCAGTAGCTTACTCAAATGGGACTTGAAGGAGACATCAGCTGACCAATTACACAGCCACAAGTAACGGCATGTGGCCATCACCAAGGCCATACTCTAGGATAAGCCTTGGATAAGATCATAAAAGGAAGGCATCTGCCAAGTAGGCTGCACTGGACTCCAACTTAGCTGCCTCTGATGGTACCGATTGCGAGTCCCCCGCACTTTCCAAAATCCTTTGCGCCCACCTTAAACATGCCCTGGCCACAAAGGAGCTACAGATGGACACCTGCAAGGACAGGGCATTAATATCAAATGCCAGCTTTAGCAAGGTCTCCAATTTTCAATCCTGTACATTTTGACGGGCCGTACTGCCTTCCAAAGGGATAGTGATCTTCTTTGTGACTGCCAAGACCGCCGCATCCACCTTAGGTGAGCACAACAGCTTCCTGTCCTGATCCGGAAGTGGGTAAAGCCTTGCCATAGTCCGTATCCCCTTCAGACCTGCCTCCGGGACGTCTCATTCGTCTGAATCATCAGCTTGATCACATGATGCAGAGGTCTGTGTCTTTCTGACTGGCTGAAACAGAGGATTCTCCAGAGGCTCATCCTCCAGTGGAACCCCAGCCGCCATATTCAGAGCCTTCAAAGAATGGGAGATCAGTGCTGCCAATCCTTCCCGGCCAGAAGACCTGCATGATCCAAGAGTCCGGCCCTTGAGGGATCTTGCCTTCCTTGAGTTCTGCAGAGTCAGCATCCAGCTCTGCCTCCTTCTCTGGGTCCTCCACCTCGTCTGAGTGGATGGACCCCGTATCCTCCCAACCTTCTGTGGCTTGGACCAGGCTCCTCCTCTGCTCTTTCGGCCACCAAGGCCTTAGGAAGCCTTGTCTTTCTCACTCTCTCCCAGGCCCCCGAGGCCCCTTCCTCCCCATGCTGCTTCATGCAAAAAGTCTCAGGCATGAGAAGGACAAACTCAGGAGAACACCCCCCCCCCTCCACGAATCCTTCCATGGCTGAGTCCTGAGAATTGGAGGGCCGTGGAGATTTTCTGACCCTATCCTTTGACTCCAGCACAGGTAGAGCAGGGCTACAATCTGCCCCCTGAACATATTGCCTCCCTGGGATGGCTGCAGGAGAACGGCGCCCATCCGAAGGCTGAGAAAGAGAGTTGAGCCCTGCCGAGGCCCCTCATCTCTGGTCCCTGTCAGGCCTTTCCTCTAGCAGGCCCTTTTCTGCAAAACCCTTCAGAGGACATGGTGCCCTGACAGGATCCACATGCTAGGCACAAGGCTTTAGAGGGCATGTTGGAAATGTGCAAGCACTGCCCCCCTTTTATCTGTGAAAAACCATTCTGGCCAGGGTCTATTTTGTTCTTTGTTTGTTTGTTTATTTGTTTTGTGTTGTCTTCAATCCAAACACCCACTGGCAGCCCTCAAAAAAATAACAAAACGCGAAAGCAGAGCCTCGCAGCACCCGTACCTGTCCGTGGACTCCTTCCCGTTAATCAGAACTGTAAGGAGCTCAAAATGGTGCCAATTCCCATGCTCAGCAGGACAGCCCGACCAGAAACACCGTGCAATTTGTCCACTTCCAGCAGTATCCAAAATTGAAACAACAGAGTGGCCCAAACTTCCCCCAGCCAACTCAGTGATGTCGGCTCAGCACCAATCGACCACACTGATGCTAAAACCCCTGCACGAGACTTCTGGTCTGCTCGGCAAGGGAGATAGATGTGAGTGAGTGAGTGAGTTCCTTGAAGCCAGCCTGCCACCAGGGAGAGTTTGGCCTGCCTTTTGGAGAAACTAAACTGGCTCTTATCTGACTATGCCTAAGATGGCAAAATTGAAGACTGCAAAAATGATCCATGACTTATATGCCACCAAAATGTGACTTTCTGAAGCCTCAAAGTCTGCAGCCCAACCCCCAGCCTCGCTCACGTCCTTCACGTATAGCGAAGGGGATGAGATAGATAGAGGAATCCCGAGAGACAGACTTGCTAACAGTGCTGCGGGAAATACGCAATTCTAAAATAGATTGTAGAGAAAGTCTTAAAGTAAGATTGAAGAAAAATTTGCAGCAGTGGGTTTAAGGCTGGATTCGGACAGAGGACAATCTAGAGGCAATGTTATCTGGCTGCAACAACAGGTCAGTTGGCTACAAGATAAAGTGGAGGAACACGAGAATCGGGACCGAAGATCTAATGTGCGAATCTTCAGTGTCCTGGAAGGGGAAGAAAGCCAGAACACTATTGAATTTGTTCATGAACTGTTTAAGTCGTGCTTTCCTGGTTGCCCCTTCCCAGTCATTTATGAAGTTGATTGGGCTCATAGAGAGTTACGCACCAGACCAGATGCAACAGCAAGACCGTGTGCAATGATTGCAAAACTGTTAAGATTATAAAATTTAAAAGTATTAAAAAAGAAAAGAGGGGGCAATATGACAACAGGGATCAGCCACATCAAGGTCATGCTGCACAAACCTCCTGTTTGGCCCTGCTTAGCTGCTCCAGTTGAAGTGATGGGGTGGCGAAAGTGCAAACAAGCCAGCCTACACTCAGGCTTAGCTGGGAACATCTTTACAGCCCAGAAAATGTTGATGGTGTGGTTTCTCCTCAACTGCGACAGGAGCGGTATCTTCAGTAGGGCTACTGGGCGAGGATTCCGCAGCTCTGGGCACATTTGGGGTATGGCTTTCCTCATAGCAGTGAACCCTCCCCCCACTATGACCTGGAAGAACAGTGATGGCCTGTGAAGTACTCACCATCGGCTTGCCAACAAGCTCGCCAGTATAGGGGAGTGAAGAGAGCTCCGAGGCAGCTATATCTATTATCTCTCCTTCCAAGCTTGCTGTGTCTGTGTGTGGCACTGGGTCAGCAACCCCTGGAGGGGATTTGTCAGCAATGAGTGGAGGAAGAGGTCTGATTCCAGTGCCTGGGAGCATGGTTAAACCTGCTAAAATAATGTTGGAAGCGCTATGGGACGCCGTGGCAACTATGAACACTTCTCTTTTGACTGATGTGGGAACTGTGAGTACGGAACCTTTAACTTTGAAAACTGCATTTGCTGAGGCTTCTCGGAAACATGAGGAACAGGCTGGCAGATTGGCTAATGTGGAAGCAAAGTTGGGTCAACTTCGAGGACTGTGTGCTTCCCTTGTAAAGGACAAGACCTTGCTCATCAGGAAGTCAGAATACCTAGAAAATCAAGTTCATAGGAATATCTTGAGACTTTTAAATTTTCCCAAGTCACCTATTTTGTCTCTTTCTGAAATGGTTCACAAGTATTTCCAGGAGACTCTTAAGCTCCCTGGGGATAACTTGCCCCCCCATTGTTAGAGCTCAGTACTCATCCCTGGGTGACATGCCTCTGCCTCCGGTGATGCCTCTCAGATCCCCGGGGACCTTACTCGGTTCCTGGAGGATTCACTTGAGGTGGTCATTGAGCAGACCACCTTGCTTGTGACCCTGGCCTTGGAATCAGATAAGTCTATAGTTCTTTGATCCTAATTTAGGAATTTCAATGTATCTTTTCTAGCTTCAAAAGTGTGTATTGTCCAGATCTTTCACCTGTCACCCAATAAGGAGGAAGGAATTCCTGGATCTAAGGCCTAGGGTCCTATCTTTGAGTGGGACTTTTGTTTTAAGATTTCCTTCTCATTGTATAACTACCTACACAGATAATGTTTTTCTTTTGCTTGAACCAGGTCAGCTGTTAGAATTCCGACAGGTTAGAGAGGAGATTGTGGTTAACACAGCGACCAATATGGCTGACGCATACGTTCTCACCCTGCCATGAAAATTGGTTTCCCATTAGGGATGGGTATATATTCCCTTGGTTTTTATTTCCTGGTGTCTCTGCAAGTTATCTTTATATTGTGGTCTAAATTAATGGGGAAGATTATTGATTATTGCATGACTTCTTGTCTTTATCTTTATCTTTATTTGTTTCTTTATATACCGCACACGCCAAAGACACCAGCACGGTTCACAACAAGCTTAAAATAAGAGTCATAACAATGCTGCTGGAAACAAAGGATAGAAGAAAAAGAACTCCATTAACGCAATAGGAAAGGGACAGAGGTAGAGAGAGGAGAGAGAACACATGAGTAGGTCAGAGACAGATGGACAAACAAACTGGGGAGAGCGAGACAAGCTTATGAGGTGTCTGAGGGAATGGAGGAGTCGAAGGGAAGATCATGGGCCGTGCAAAAAAGGTGGGTCTTCAGACCGGCTTTAAATTTACTAAAGGAAAGTTTAAGACGGAGGGCAGGAGGGAGCGAGTTCCAGAGCCGGGGACCAAGGAAGAAAAAGGCAGAGGAACGGGTGGATTTGAGGTGAGCAGAGACGGGGGGGGGGGGGGGAGGCGGGAGGCGGGGGGGGGGGAGGGGGAGGTGGGGGGGGGAAGAAACATACGATTGGCGTGGATAGAACACAGGGAACGTTGAGGAGCATGAAGATGGACCAAGTTAGAGAGATAGCAAGGGACACCAGTGTGTATTGCCTTGTGAACGAAAGTGAGGATTTTAAACTGAATCCGGTAAGAGATTGTCGTTTTTTTCCTTGCTGTTGTACCATTACTTTTCCTACATTCTTGTTTTTGCTGGAATGTTTATCTATATAGCTATAAAGGACTTCCTCTGTTCCATAGGGAAATTAAAACGCTCTTATTTATTGAACATTTTGGAGGCACACAGGACCTGAATGAGCTATACCCAACATAGAACTGTGCTTATCTTTAACCCATTCTCTTCCTCAATTCACCCTTGAACTATAGACCCCCTTATTAGATCCTGGATTCATAAAGAACACCCTTAAGCCATCCCCACAATACAAGAAATGGAGATGCATAACCTCTATATATTATGTAAACATGTATATATGCTATGTAAATATGCTGACTGTAAATAATGTTATGAGCAATTTTTTGTTACACACACATTCTAAAGTTCAATGTACCTGTTCTGTTCCCTGTAAATTGCCCTTTATCTCTGGAAGGGGTGGTATAGAAATGCTTCTTTAATAAATTTAAAAAAAATCTAAACTTAATAAAAATAAAAAGTATAAAACTCTTTTCAGGATCGGGAGCACATAATTAGAGAAGCCCGAAAGACTGGCCACATTATCTAAAGGGCTGGAAAGTACATGTGTTCCCGGACCTAGCTGCGAAGACAGTGCGACAACAGAGGGATCTCTTCGATACTGGGTGTGAAAGTGGCGGTATGATACCCCGCAAGACTTACCCTCCTGGACAATGGAGTCCACAGATTTTTTCAAAGCCTGGAAGCACTCGAAAAATTTCTCAAAGGAGGTTGGCCTCGGATGGAAGATCTGCTCAGGCAATGATCCCGGGGTTCTAGGGGGACACAACAGATGAATGGGGGAGAACAATGCAGCCGGGGAACACGGAGGAGGCACAGCAGACAGGACTCAGAACAACACAGCAGCCCCAAATGCAGAACGCGGCATCAGTACCGAGCAACCAGCAGAGATCTCCGAGGCGGGGGAGCCTCTAAAAGTGGCGGGAAATGATTCAACAGAGCCAGATCCGAACTGAGCGGCCAGTGTTAGATGCCTATTCCAGTGGCGTAGCGTGAGTTGTCAGCACCCGGGGCAAGGCAAGTAATTCGCGCCCCCTAACCCGTGGATTTTAGCCGCCGGGGAGCTTCTTTGCGCGGGGGAGCCGACCGTGATCCTACCCCGGGAGGGAGCGATCGTCAGCACTGACCTCGCTGAGCCGGAGTCCAGGGAAACGAACAGCACAGCAGCAAGAGCCCGACAAGCATGGTTAAACGCCCAACAGCAGGGAAGAGGAGGAGATCCGGAACCAGAAACTCGCGATGCCGCCCTGCAGCTCCGCCTTCTCGAGCGCACAGGGCGATCCGACCCCAACCCCAGCTTTACATTGAGATCGAGGGGCGATGACGCGATAAACAGTCCCCCTCCCACCCCGCCCCGGCAGCTTGTGTGAAATAGCTACCTAGAGGGGGTCAATCGCATTGCCTGCGCTTTGTTGCCGAGGGTTTGCCAAGAACAATGCGACTCCCAGGACTGCGGGCTCGAGGGCTATAGCGCAAACCTCTTTGCAGTGCCACCACCAGATGGCGTACGCGTCAACATGTATCATAGGGACCTGCCTTTCCCCCTCATCAGCAACAGAGAGCTGCGAGTGCGAGCGCCCCCCCCCCATGTTGCGCCCGGTGCGGCCGGCCCCCCCTGCACCCCCCACGCTACGCCTCTGGTCTATTCTCATATTTCTCCATATAAGACACCTGCAATTGCTTGCCCTGGAGCATAAGGATTAATTGCTTACTGGGGTCAAATATTGCAGTAGCAGAGCAATTACAGGCACTGAGGGCAGAGTGGTCAAGGTAATGTTTGGGTTGAAGATGACCTGTAAACTTCTCCCTGAATCCCTTTTGTACAGTGGTGTTATAAAGTATAGTAATATTACATTGTTTGAGTGAGTCTGGGGAGGGGGAGAGACATGAAAGCGTGAATAGGTGGACGGCAGGGAGGCGGGCGGGCGGGCGAGGGAAAAGGGAGCTCACAGATGTTGAATCGGGCCAAGGAAGTCCTAACAACATTTATAATGTGGATAGAAATGCAGGAGCATGGGGTTCAGGAAGGGAGTTTTGTTGGGAATTGCTAGTAAGGGTGCTGCTCGGTGTGATTATAGGTGGGGATTATTGTGCTTGGATGTATGCGAGATGGGGGGGGGGGGTGGCTTGGTTGGTAGAGTGGATGGATCTAAATGCAGAGAGCCATGGAGGACTATAAGCTTGCTTCCCTCAATATCAGAGAGATTCACAGCCCAGTTAAAAGAAAGAGGATCCTCTCTTACTTGGTCAAAGCATGTATTGACATAGCCTACCTTCTGGAGCACATTTAACTAGAGAGGACTACTACAACTACTACTATTCAACACTTATATAGTGCCACACACACAGCGCTGTACAGACACATACAAGAGACAGTCCCTGCTCGTCAGAGCTTACAATCTAGTTACAACAATACAGAGTATTATTCAATCAGTGCAAAGTACAATATGGTTGTTACACACTAAAAGCATTTTGATAGTGTGTTCGGTCAGTTCAGACATGAGGTGAGGGTTAAGTTAAGATGATGGATAGAAGTCAGGATCTGAATGCGATAGTGAAGAGGTAGGTCTTCAACCTGGATTTGAAGAGGGCCAAAGAGGGTGCTTGGCATATAGACATAGGTAAACTATTCCTGGCGTGGGGTGCAGCGAGGTGAAAGCAGCGAAGTCGGGAGCTAGCGGTGCAAGTGAAAGGCCTAGAAAGAAGTAGTTTGTTAGCGGAGCGAAATTGCTGAGTGGGGATGTAGGGAGAGATAAGAGATGAGAGGTAATGAGGGGCTGTAGAGTGAATACATTTATAGGTCAGCAGGAGGAGTTTGAATTGGATGTGGGCTTGGATGGGGAGCCAATGAAGTGACTTGAGAAGGGGAGTGATATGGGCATGGCGAGACAGGCAGAAGATTAGTGGAGCAGCATAATTTTGAACGGATTGAAGGGGGAAGAGATGGCTCGCGGGGAAACCAGCAAGGAGTATGTTGCAATAGTCGAGGCAAGAAGAGATTAAGGAGTGGACAAGCATTTTGGTAGTGTGTTCAGACAGGAAGGGCGGATTTTGCTGATGTTATAGAGAAAGAGGCGGCAGGTCTTCGCTACGAGTTGGATATGAGTGAAGAAGGAGAGAGAGGTGTCAAAGATAACCCCCAGATTGCAGGTTGAGGGAACAGGGAGGATTGTGGATCCATCCACAGAGACGGAGAAGGGTGGAAGAGGAGGGGAGGAGTTGGGGGGAAAGATGAGGAGTTCAGTCTCGGCCATGTTCAGTTTCAAGCAGCGATGAGACATCCAGGCAGTGATGTCAGAGAAGCAGGCAGAGATCTTGGTCTGGATTGCTGGAGAGATATTGGGTGTAGAGAGGTAGATTTGGGAGTCATCGGCATAGAGATGATATTGAAATCCATGGGAGGAGATAAGCGCGCCAAGGGATTGGGTATAGAGAGAGAAAAGGAGAGGGACCAAGACGGATCCCTGGGGTACACCGACATGGAGCAGGGTGGGAGAGGAGGAGGAGCCGCCAGAGCATACACTAAAGGAGCGATGGGAGAAGTAGGAGGAAAACCAGGATAAAGCAGAGCCCTTGAAACCAAGCGAGGAGAGGGTGGTGAGGATAAGATTGTGGTCAACAGTGTCAAAGGCAGCGGAGAGGTCGAGAAGGATGAGGACAGAGTAGAGGCCCTTAGACTTGGCGAGGAACAAGTCATTGGAGACTTTTGTAAGGGCTGTTTCAGTGGAGTGTAGGGGACGGAAGCCGGACTGTAGTGGGTCCAGGAGGGCCTGGGAGGTGAGGAAGTCGAGGCAGCGGCGGTGGACTGCTCGTTCTAGTAGTTTAGATATGAAGGGAAGGAGGGAGATGGGTCGATAGTTAGAAGGACAGGTGGGGTCAAATGAGGGTTACTTGAGGAGAGGTGTGACATCAGCGTGTTTGAAATCAACGGGGACAGTTGCAATAGAGAGTGAAAGGTTGAGGATATAGGAGATGGAGGGGACAATGGTGGAGGAAATGGGATGTAGGAGATGGGGTCAGAAGAGCAGGTGGTGTGTTTGGAGGAGGAGAGGAGTGCGGTTTCCTCTTCGGAGATTGTAGGGAAGGAGGAGAGGGTAGCAGAGGGAGTATGGATGGGGGGGAGAGTTGAGGAGGGGGGAGGAAGATGAGGGAGGTGGGAATTGGAGGGTAATCTTGTGGATTTTGTCATGGAAGTAGTCGGCTAGGGTTTGAGCAGAGAGGGAGGGCGGGACTGGGGGCAGGGGCACCTTGAGCAGAGAATTGAGGGTATTGAAGAGGCGGCGAGGATCGGAGGCAAGGGAGTTAGTCAGGTGGATGTAGTAATTTTGTTTGGCAAGAGCTATGGCTGATTGGAAGGAGCCAAGCATGAATTTGAAGTGCAGAAGGTCTTCTGGGGAGTGGGATTTGGTCCAAGCATGTTCCACAGAACAGGCACAGGTGCGTAGATAGCGGGTTGTGGATGAAAGCCAGGGCTGGGGGCAGAGCGTCTAACTGGGCGAGGGGTGGGTGGGTCCAGAGTGTCAAGAGCCAAGGATAGAAACCAGTCCAGAGACATGATTATGTGGAAAAACAGAGCTTTAATATAACCAATCGACAACCCTAAGAACCGAGGATAGTGCAGCATTTATAGGAGGATACTGCCTCGTCGACGGACTTGGAGGACATGATGAAGGAAAGAGATGGGGAAATGGTGGAGGAGAGAGTTAAGGGATCAATATTATGAAGGTTTCTAAATAGGTGAAAGGAGATAGGATGAGGTTGAGACAGCGGGAGCTGAAGATTGAAGGTTAAAAAGTGATGGTCATGTGAGGGAAGGATTGAGTTGCGGAAGTTAGAGAGAGAAGAGTATCAGGTCAAGGCAATGGCCGTGCAGGTGGGTGGGGACCATGGAGCAAAGTTGGAAGTTAAATGAGGAGGTGAGGGCGAGGAACTTTAAAGCATGGGGATTGGAGGGGTTATCGACATGAATGTTAAAGTCGCCAAGAATAAGAGTGGGGGAGGAGGGCTCCAGAAAGATGGAAAGCCAGGAGTCCAAGTCGGTAAGGAAAGTCAATTTGGATTTGTTGGATGGGCGATAAATGACTGCTACTCGGAGGGGAAGTGGTGAGAAGAGGCGAATGGAGTGGATTTCAAAGGAGAGGGAGGAGTGCGATTGAGGCTGCAGGAGGGGTTGGAATTGGCAAGAGGGAGAAAGTAGAAGCCCAACACCGCCACCGCGGCCAGTGGATCGAGGTGTATGGGAGAACTGGTAGCCGCCGTGGCAGAGAGCAGCCGCAGATGTAGTATCATCTGTGGGGAGCCAGGTCTCAGTTAGGGCAAGGAGGTGTAGCACATTAGTGATGAAGAGATCATGAGTAAAGGCAAGTTTGTTAGGGACCGAGCATGCATTCCATATGGCACATGAGAACGGGAGAGCAGGGGGGGGGGGGAGAGAGGAGAGGGATATGGATAAGGTTGGATAAGTTACATGAGGATTTCTTTTCAGAGTAAGACCGTGGTCTAGGGGGGCTGTTACGTGAGGATCTATTTCTAGAGTAATACAGAGATCTAGAGGGGCCAGGGTATGGGTGGGTGTGGCGTCAAAGAGGAACATGAGGGAGGTGAAGTGAAGGGGGAATGAAGGGGGGTATTGATGATGTTAGATAGGTTACATGAGGATCTCTTATTAGAGTGAGACAGAGCTCTAGAGGGGATGGGGTTGGGGACGATGTCTCTAGTTGAGAGATTGGGGCAAGAGTGAGAGAGGGCGGAAGGGGAAAGGAGGGGGATGTGGATGAGATTAGATAAGGTACGTGAGGAGCTCTTCTTAGAGTGTGAAAGAAATCAAGGGGGGCCAGGGTTGGGGTTGATATTACCTGATGAGAGAAGGAGAAGGACTAGTAGAGAGCGGGGTAAAGCGGAGGCAGTATGGCGGAAGCGAGGGTGAGGTTGTTTTAACGAGAGAGGGGCTGGTTGAATGACGGGGAGGGTGTGATGAAGCTCAAGGGCAGATGCTAGGTTAGAGGATAGAATGGAAGGAGAAGTGAGGAAGGTAGAGGGAGTGTAGGGGGAGGAGGGGTGAGGGTGCTGGTGGGAGGGGAGGCAGTTGGGAAGTATGAGGAAGAGAAGGACAATGTGATGTGGGGCCATAGAAAAGGAGTAGTGGGGGCTAGGCAGCGTAAGTTAGCTAATAAGCTAATAAGAGAGGAGCATAACAAGCTGAGGGGCATGGGGTATGAACTAATGTTTTGTTTGGCATACAACTCCAAAAAAAGAGGAGTGGTCATTCTGGTGCATTAGCATCTGCCTTTTGTCTCTTATGCGTCAGGAGGGGACAGCCAAGGGAGAATAGTGTGGATAGTAGGGAGAGTGGACAAGCATGAGGTGTCTCTGTTGAACTTATATGCCCCTAAAGGGCCAAAAGGGACCTTTTATCAGAGGGGCATTTGAGAAGGTGGCAGGAATTTGAGAAGGTGGCAAAGAGGGATTGGATAATCTTAGTGAATATGAACTGCAAGGTTGGGGAGGCTGATTGCACTAACTATAAGGGAAAAGTATATCACTGGGAGGGGAAAGAGCTGCGTAAGTGCATGCAACAGTGGGATTTGATGGACATGTACAGGAGGAGCACCGAGGGTGTAAGGAATTCACATGCTACGCAGCACACTCCCAGACAAATTCCCATTTAGATTATGTTTTCGGGAAGCCCAGCCAATAAGGGGCATTGAAGCATACAAAAATACACCCAATAACAATAGCAGATCATGGGTTGGTCATTGGTCGATGGAGCCCAAAGGGGAAGGAGGGAGAGAAAGGTCTTAGGGTATGGAGGGCCAACATTTTGCTTCTCCAATCGGGGAAAAACTTACGTCAGGCATGGAGGGACTATTTAATGTATAATGATATAGGAGAAGTTGGGGTAGGGACTCTCTGCGGAGAAGAAAAGGGAAAGAGAAGCAGAAATACAATGGCTGACAAAGACAATTGCAGAGCTCCAGACAGAGTACATCAGAATTGGAAAACTGAGAGTGTACCACCTTCTCTGTGCTGCCTGTGCACAGTTGCTGACGTTTGATATGGGGAGGATGGTGCACCTTCTCCAGTTCACTAAGAGAAAGTATATGGAAGGAGGGAATAAGGCAGGGAAACTGCTCGCATGGCAATTAAGGAAGCAGAGGGAGTCATGGCTAGTGGGGGAGATTAAGAGGAAGGAATGAGCGGGTATGCTCAAATGAAGGGATATGTGAGGAATTCTAGAGATATTATGAATCCCTATATGCTAGGGAGGTGGATTCAAGGCCTGAACACATAGAACAATACCTGGCCGGGACAGATCTTTCTAGGTTGGAAGAGGAAGAGGCAGAGGTCTTGGGTTGCCCGCTGATGGTGGAGGAGGTGGAAAGGGTGATACAGACCCTTTCTAAGGGGAAGGCAGCAGGGGAAAACGGATTCCTGGCAGAATACCATCATACCCTGCAGGCAGAGCTGGCCCCAATAATGGTGCAAATTTTCTCAGGGGCGCTACAGGGAGAACGGCTACCGGAGTCGCTGGTCATGGCTAACTTGATCGTCTTGTCCAAGGCAGGGAGACTGTCAGATCAGTGTGGGGACTATCGACCAATCGCGCTAATCAATAGTGATGCTAAACTATTTGCCAAAGTGTTGGCACTGTGGCTAGAATGTGTGCTTCCCAGACTGATCCGGGAGGACCAAACAGGATTTATAGGGGGTAAGACAATCTCTGACAACATATGTCAGGCGGTTAACCTTATCCACTTGGTCAGAATACAAAAGCAGAAAGCCTTATGTGTAGCACAAGATGCCGAGAAGGCTTTTGATAGGGTGGAGTGAGGTGGGGGGTTTTAAATTTTTTATTTATCACTTTATATAATTCACTTCGATATACAATCAAGTGAAGAAATTGAGAAATTAAACAAATCAAAAAGCATACAACATACAATCTCTTAAGACCACAAATAAGGAAAATAAGGAGCCAAGAAAGGAAAAACAATTTTCACAGGAAACAATTTGAAACAAAAGTACCAGGTCTAACACCTCCCCCAAAGGGCCACCTTGAGCAAGTCAGTGTGCCACTGGGATATCAACTACTCATTAGTTCCCTCTTTTGCCACTACGAAATGCAAAGGCTTTACCCTCAAAAATGACCACACACATTTAAGGAAATCCTAAAGCAAAAGTAAGACCAAGGGCAAAAACCCTCGGTCATAATGACAGAAACTCCTGTCGTCTTTTCTGCGTTGACCTAGACAAATCAGGAAAAATAATATTTTTTGAATCAAAAAACAGCTTATTAACCCTTCATCACACACGTTAAATTACCGACAACTTTACACACCTGGGGTCAAATTCATCCACATAGGATTGGTATTTTAATGCATTTATTAAAAACAGTTATCAGTTTTTGCTGTTTACAAATGTTCAGTGTTTATGATATAAAAGTAGTCTAACTATTAACTTCAGTTTATCACTTAACTGTAATTAAGTCTTGACACCCCTTGTATAATCATCTGTCTAGGCGTCTTTTAGTCAGCACATTCATTGCATAACAGCTGGCAATGTTCTGGGCATATGGCTGTAGCACATTGCTTGCAGTATTTTGATGTTTTCTTATCTGATGATCTGGTGCAAAGCTGGCAGCGCGATCGTGCCCCTCTGGATTCACAGCCTGTAGGACCAGGTAAGCTGAATCCAAGTAGTTGCATGCAGATCCGCACCCCTTTCTGAAGTGTTCTTGGGTTCTGCAATCGCACAGTCTGCTGTGGCAGAACTAACTCCTTTGCCAGTTCTGTTAGGAACAGTCACCATTTGTGGGACACCTCTGTTTGCCATTCGGGTTTTTGCTGCACCCAAATTATGTAAGCTGCCACACCAGCGACATCGAACATGTTCATCAGCAGGCAGAACGGCCATCTTCTAGTGCCACGTTTGCATGTATATGTACATACAAGCTTGTCCAGATTGTCTACTCCAGACTTAGTAGCATTATAGTGCAGAATCATCTCAGGCTTCTTTTCATTCTTGTCGTCTATCGCCGTGTCATGATGCATGCTGCTCAAAAAAATGACCGTTTTGTTTTTCTTTGGAACATAACTCTCTAGTGTGATCTCTTTGCAAAAAACAAACTGTGATGAAAACAGTTCCTTGGAACAATAAAATAACTGAAATCACAATAAATAATTGTTATTACCAATCAAATATATCTCAGAAAAAAGAAACAATGTTGGCGGCAAAGCGCCATTACTTCTATAACATCAATGAATAGGTCTATACGAACACATGCCTGGTATGAACTCAAATGCTAAAAAATGTCGCCTTAATTTCACATGAAGATCACAGTAGCCTACATATGAAATAGCCTAGCAATGCCATATTAACAATAATAACTACAACATGAACCTGAAACAGGAATTCTGACAACACTAGTTTCACTAAGCTGGGGTCAATTTGACCCCAGGTGTGTATAATAGGTATATACACCATAAAAATGTTAATATAAAATTACTGTTCCGATTAAATGATAACACTCTACGGGAAATTCAATGGCTGTCAATATTGAGAAGCTAACGGAAGTTTTAAGTCATGGCTGAAATAAGTAAGTAATTTGACATAACAAAAGGGCTTGGGGTCAAAATGACCCCACGTGTGTAGTGAAGGGTTAATAAAGCATAGTTACTCACCTGTAACAGGTGATCTCCGGGAACAGCAGGAATTTAGTCTTCACATATGGGTATCATCGGTACCGACTGAGCCTGCGTGGGAATGCTCCCCAGCGTCTAATTAGAAAGCTTTTGGGAGCATCCCACAGCGCCTGCGTGTTGCCTTCCCACCTTTCCCAACTGCCTCTCTCCAGTTGCGTTTTAAAGCTGAGACAAAGAGAGAGAGAGAGGGAAAGAGAAAGAGATAGAGAGATACAACTCCTAGGGGAGGTGGGTGGGTTGTGAAGACTAAATTCCTGCTGTTCCCGGAGATCACCTGTTACAGGTGAGTAACTATGCTATCTCCAGGAACAAGCAGGAATGTAGTCTTCACATATGGGGACTCCCTAGCTTTAGATGCCAGGGAGAAACCCCAGAAGTTGGGTGTCCCTGAGAAAGGGCTCCACTTCCCCCCATGGATCTCTGGCATCCAACCAGGGATGGTGGGTAGGAGTTGATTAGGTATGGAACAGGTGTTGGAGAACAGCCTGACCAAACAGGGCATCCCGGCAGGAGTCCTTGTCCAAGCAGTAATGTGCTGCGAAGATATGAACGGAGGCCCAGGTGGCTGTTCGACAGATGTCGTCGATAGACACAGAGTGCAGATGAGCCATTGAAGCTGCCATGGCCCTCACATTGTGAGCTGTGACATGGCCCTCCAGAGGAAGATTCTTACTCTGATAGGCAAAGGAAATACACTGAGCAATCCAGTTTGACAGTGTTCTCTTGGAGACTGGAAGTCCCAAATGAGAAGGATCAAAAGCAACAAAGAGTTGAGAGGACTTTCTATGTTGCTGTGTTCTTTGTAAGTAAAAGGCTAGAGCTCTTTTACAGTTCAAAGTATGAAGATTCCTTTCTGCATTTGATACATGAGGCCTTGGAAAGAACACAGGTAGGTAGACCGCTTGGTTTAGATGAAAAGGCAAGACCACCTTTGGCATAAAGTGTGGATGAGTCCTAAGGACTACCTTGTCATGATGGAACCTTGTATAAAGTAGATCAGCTACTAGTGCTTGCAACTCACTGATGCGACGTGCTGATGTGATTGCAATGAGAAAGATAACCTTCCAAGAAAGGAATTTCAATGAGGTAGTAGCTAAAGGTTCAAAAGGTGGCTTCATGAGCTGACCAAGAACCAAGTTTAAGTCCCATGCCACAGGTGGTGGCCTAATGAGAGGCTTAGTTAGCAGAAGGTCTTTCATAAATCTCGCTATAAGAGGATGGGAGGAAATAGGTTGTCCATTTAGAGGCTTGAAAGAAGCTGCAATAGAACTCAAATGGACTCTCACTGAGTTAGTCTTAAGTCCTGCTTTGGATAAATGAAGGAGATACTCCAGTAATGATTCCAGAGGTACCGCAAGGGGGTTAAGACCCTTCTGCGAACACCATATGGTAAACCTTTTCCACTTGAAAGCATAAGAGCGTCTTGTGGAAGGCTTCCTGGAAGCATAAAGGATATCCTTTACTTGCTGAGGGAGGTTAAGACCATGGAGATCTAGGCCTTCAGCAACCAAGCCCTGAGATGCAGAGACTGGGGATTGGGATGTCACAACATTCCGTTCTCCTGAGATAGGAGATATGGAGCAGACCCTAACTCCAGGGAGGGAGCTTGAGAGAGATTTAGAAGCAGAGGGTACCACACTTGCCGAGGCCAATGTGGAGCTATGAGAATCATACGGCCTCTGTCTCTCTGAAGCTTGAATAGGGTCCTGGGAATTAGGGGAATGGGTGGAAAGGCATAAAGGAAGTCTTGGCCCCAGAAGGAGGAAAGCATCCTTGGCCTGAGAGTCCTGAGCCGGGATTCTGGAACAGAACCGGGGAAGTTTGGCATTCAACGGACTTGCAAAGAGGTCTATGTCCGGGGTTCCCCAAATTTGAAAAATCTTGGTCACCTGGTCTACATGTAGAGACCATTCGTGTGGAAGCAGAACTCGACTGAGTCTGTCTGCCCAAGAGTTTTGTATGCCTGGAAGATACATTGCCAGTAGATGAATCTGATGCTCTCTGGCGAGGACCCACAGTCACAAAGCTTTATTGCAAAGCGACAGAGAGCCTGTTCCTCCCTGCTTGTTCACGTAGAACATGGCTACTTGGTTGTCCCTGTGAATAAGAACTGTCTTGCAGCTGAGCAGAGTGTGGAACACTCGAAAAGCAAGGAAGATTGCTCTGAGCTCCAAGAGATTGATATGTAGATGAGTCTCTGTGGAGTCCAAGTGCCTTGGGTGGAGAGGTCTTGCAGGTGAGCTCCCCAACCCATTGGTGAAGCATCTGTTGTGAGAGTTGCCTGGGGTAAGGGTTGCTGAAATGGGGACCCCAGCAACAGGTTCTGAGTGGACTGCCACCATTGGAGGGACAAAATAAGGCGATTTGTGTTTGCTATTTTGTCTGAAAGGCATCCTGATGCCTGAGTCCACTGAGTGGATAAAGTCCACTGGGCTGCTCTCATATGGAGGCGAGCATAAGGAACCACATGCACGGTAGATGCCATGTGGCCTAGTAGTTGTAGCATTTCTCGGGCAGTGAGATGAGGCTTTAGCACTGCTTGAGAAGCTAACTGGTGAAGATAGGCCCTTGCCTTTTTGGTATCCAGCCCTTGCCTTTTTGGTATCCAGCAAAGCTCCTATGAATTCTAGAGAGTGAGTGGGAGTTAGACTGGATTTTGGGACGTTTATGACAAGACCCAAATACTGAAGGATACGCATTGTGCAAGATAGGGAGGTCCCGGCCTCTGACTGTGATGGGGCTCCAATGAGCCAGTCGTCTAAACAGGGGAAGACGAATATCCCTAGAGTGCGGAGAAATGCTGCTACCACAGCCATGCATTTCGTGAACACTCTTGGTGCTGAGGCCAGGCCGAAAGAAAGCACCCTGTATTAGTAGTGCTTTCCCTGAAAAAGGAACCGAAGGAACTTTCTGTGAGATGGATGGAGGAGAACATGAGTGTATGCATCCTTGAGATCTAGAGAACATAGCCAATCCTGACTCTGAAGGTATGGCAGCAGAGTTCCTAGAGAAACCATCTTGAATTTCTCCTTGAACAGGAATTTGTTCAATTCTCTGAGGTCTAAAAGAGGTCTGTGTCCTCCTGTTTTCTTTGGGATAAGGAAATAGGGGGAGTAAAACCCTGTACCCTGCTGAGGAATGGGTACTTCTTCTAGTGCCCCTTGGACAAGAACTATAGTGACCTCTTGATCTAATAGGTTGATAAGAGAGGTCAGAGAATTGAACTGTTTTACCATTGTGGGAGGGGGCATGCTCGAAAAATGGAGCTTGCACCCCTCTTTTATGATGGAGAGTGTCCAATGCTCTGCTGTTATCTGCCCCCATCTGGGGGCAAAGTGACACAACCTTCCTGGAATGGTGGAAGGCTCTGGTCCATTGAGAGCCAGGAAGGCTAAGTTCTCTAGATGAAAGTCAAAGGCCTTGTGGAGGCTGAGACTGCTGAGACAGTTGAGGCTTAGCAGTCTTTGCTTTCCTTTGTTTGGGTGGTTGCTGACCTTTCTGGACAGTTTGACCTGCAGAGTGTCCCTGCTGGGAATAAGCAGGATAAAACCTCTTCTTTTTGGAAAAGAATGGTTTTTTGAAAGATTTTTCTTGCAGGATCAGCTGTGGCCTTGGATAATCTATCCAAGGTGGAGTTGTCAGCATCCAACTCATTGGCTTTTTCTTGCCAATTTTTGCCAAACAGGTTCTCACCAGTACAAGGAATATTGCCCAGTTTGTCTTGTACCCAGAGCTCCAAATCAGATGCCTGGAGCCAGGCAATTCTACGTGCACCTAAGGCAATGGCAGAGGTTCTGCTTATGCACTCAAAACAGTCAAAAGCTGCATGGTTGACAAATTTAGAAACATCCTGGGCATGTTTGACCAATGTGAGAAAATCCTGTCTTCTATCCTCAGGAAGAAGAGGGCTCAAAACCTCTAAATCTCCTGTGATTTCCTTTAGGAACATTCCCATATATAAAATATAGGATCTGATCCTGGCAGAAAGAATGGAAGCTTGGAAAGTACGACTTCCAAAAGCATCCAAAGTTCTGCACTCACGTCCTGGAGGATTAGAGGCATGCCTTTTTGCACTCCGGATCCTTCTCATAGCTGATTCCACTACAATAGAGTGGTGAGGAAGCTGAGTCTTCTGGATACCAGGACAAGGAGGGACTCGATACATAGTATCCAGTCTATGAGAGTGAGGAGAGGTGGTAAGAGGCGTCTCCCACATTCTTAGCATGAGATCATGCAAGATCTCATGGATGGGTAGAGTAGCTGCCTCCTTAGGAGCTTTGGGATATTGTAAAATTTCCAACTCCTTTGCTTTGGGCTCTGTTTCAGGAGCCACAGTAATGGACAGACCTCGAGCCACCTCCCTGATGAAGTCCTGAAAGGAAATATCCTCTGGAGGAGACATCCTGCATTTGGGGGAGGAAGGCTCCTCTGGGAGAAGTATTCCCGTACTGACAGAACTGTCAGAATCCTCAGATTCCTCTGAGGACTCGAAGTACCTTCAGTCCGGATGCTCTTGAAGAGCCCGATACCCGTACCGACCGAAGTCGGTACCGGGAGGAATCGGTACCGGAGGGCATCGCATGACTGGGTGCCGGCAATGCCGACACCGATGCCGATGCTGTCGGTACCGGTACCGATACCGGTGCCGGAGTCGGTGCCGGTACCAGTTGAACTGTCTGACGCGGTTCCGAGGGTGTCGATACCGCAAGGAGAGCCTTCAGACTGCATTCAATAGCCAGGAACCTCTGGTCTATCGACGCTGCCGATGCCTGTATGTCGGTATCGGAGAAAACAGCCGGTACCCCAGAGCATGGCACCAGTAGTTCTGCCGAGGTCGAGGCCTCGAGAACGTCCTGGAGCCCCGATAATGCTTTGGAAGCCGAAGCCTCCTGCCGGGGCAATTTTGCCAGTGCAGAATCCTCAAGGGCAATGCCAGGGGCATCTCGATGCTTAGAAGGAGATCTACCCTTTGAGGACCGGCTAGACTTGTGTTTAGTTACCTGAGATCCACGGGAGGAAGAGGAAGCCCTGGAAGACGTCAATGCCACCGAGGCTGCATCAGAGGGAAACGGTACTGAGCTTAGCAGCTCGGTTCAGCCGACCTCTTTTCGACATCATGGCACAGGCCATATATTCCATGATGGAGTGGTCAGGACCTAAACATTTGAGACACCACTCATGGGTGTCGGTGATGGAGATGGTACCGCTACACTTGGTGCACTTTTTGAAACCCGAAGTGGGTTTTTCCATTGTGGAGGAATTTTGGGCCTAGGGCCCAAAATGGCGCGTGCACGTGGAAAAAAGAACTAAGTATATATATATATATATATATATATATATATATTTTTTTTTTTTTTTTTTTAATTTTTTTTTTTTAAAGAACAGAAAAAAAAAAGAAAGAAGAACCGGCAGTACCGGTAAAGGGTCGAGGAATGCAGACGCGACCACAAAAAAGAAGGGAAAAAGGAAAAGGTTTCTGCGGTGACAGGAACAACGACCTGCTGGCTCCGCGGAAAACGAAGAACTGGAGAGAGGCAGTTGGGAAAGGCAGGAAGGCAGCACGCAGGTGCTGTGGGATGCTCCCAGAAGCTTTTTAATTGGATGCTGGGGAGCGTTCCCGCGCAGGCTCCGTCGGTACCGACGATACCCATATGTTCCTGGAGATTGCGGAAATACAAGCGCAAAACAGAGTTGCGGTCAAACTCTAGCGCAAAAGTGGCAATAAGTGTAGTTCTTCGAGTGGCAACCTCAAGGGATGACTCAAGAAAAGCTGTGAGATTCAGCCCCTCAGGACTCCCTACCCCACCAGGCTGAGGACCCGCTCCTAAAGGGAGATATTGAGCCCTCACCAAAGGTGGGAGCATCTCACTCACCATCCCCAATACTTCAGTTAAGTATTTCTTAACCATGTCCACTGGAGTCACTAAAGAAAATCTAGGGAAGTTCAAAAAATGAAGGTTATTCCTCTGTACTTGATTGTCCAGATATTCCAATCTCCAATGAATTATATTCCTATCCTTCACCAGAGATTCTCCCAGAACTTGACACTCTGTAACTTTCGGCTCCAGCTCATCACACCTATTGGCCAGATTTCCCAACACCAGGGACTGATCCACCACACTCTGAGACACAATCATCATATCCCCCACAAAACATGTAGAAAAAGCTTGCAAAGAAGAATTAAGATGCTGCATGTCTTCCCAGAGAGACTCCATAGTCACCGCTCCCGCATGGCACTGAAGTTGAAATAATCCCATAGTAACCTCTCCCCCTCCTCATACAATTTCATTCATGGACCGCTGTGAAGCTTCTACAGCAGAGGCTGCTCTCATTTCCAGGAGGGGGGAAGAAAATGCCACGGGAGAGACTCCAGGTGAGATAGCACCACCATCCTCTTCGGCATGAGAGCCCTCCTGCTCTCCCTGCAACCAACTGCTTCTGGGTCTGGGCGGCGGAGTGTGGGCAATCGGACTCAGAGATGCCCTGTCACTGTTGCTCACAGACTGAACTGAGGGCTGACTGAAGGAGGGAAACCCCGGAGAACCAGCAAGCACGCAAAATCTCTCCAACATTGTCTGTCGCAGCAACTGGGTCTAGAAGTCATTCTGGAGACCGGTTTCCCCTTCACCTTGCATTTACCCATTTTACAGGCATGCTAAACCTTTGGCAGTGAGAGGAAGGGAACCGTGTCTAGCCAGTGCCGCTAGACCAGCGCTATCTTGGATCTAGCCCAAGTGGGGGGTTTTGTTAGAAATGCTGCGCAAGTTTAACTTAGGGGAGGGCTTCAGTCATGGAGTTCAAGTGTTTTATTGGATCCCTAAAGCCAGAGTCTTAGTGAATGGGGAACATTCTACTGGGGACAGAGACGTTTGCGGCCTGGGTGAGGCAAAATAGCACCATTAGGCCAGTGACAAAGGTGGAGGAGGTCGAGCATAAAATTTTACTTTATGCTGATGACACTCTGATCTTTATGACTCACGCAAAAGACTCACTTTGGGCATTGATAGAAGAGATTGAGAGCTTCTCAAAAATTTCTGGATTTAAGGTTAATTTGGCTAAGACGGAAGCCATGGCATTGGGAGGCCTGCAAAAGGAGGAGATCAGCAACTTTCCATTTCACTGGGCGGAGAGTGCGATAAAGTGGGAGTATATATTTCCCTGAATCCTGGAGCTCTTTTCCGACTTAACTATTCCCCTCTGTTTAATCGATTGAGGGAGGACTTGGAGAGATGGGCAGTGCTCCATTTGAGCTGGATCAGGAGGACAGCAGCATTATAAACATGATCCCCAGATTTAACTTTCTCTTTCAGCAGCCTCTGATTGCAGTTCTCCCCACCTTCTTTGCTAAATGGGAGGCTTGTTTGGTGAGGTTCACTTGGGATAAGAAAAAAGTCTGTATTGGCATGTAATGGTTGTGCCAGTCAAAAGAGTCGGGGGGGGGGGGGGGGATACATTTCCCATCGCCGAAATGGCATTACAGAGCAGTTGTTCTGTGAGCGATTTGGGGACACTATGTACAGTCAGATTTGACCCTGTGGGTAGACTTGGAGCGGACCACCATCTTTCCCTTGTCCCTCTTTTAGTGGTTGGGGAAAGGGAGGGGGAGTGGGCAGAGTGGGAGGGTTAGGGGTTGATCACCCATCTCTCCCCCCTTTGCAACGGGTGACCAACATGTTGCGATGCAGGGGCACTGTCTCTTTTCTTATTTCAAAATGGTAAAAAATAATGGATTTTTGGCCTTTTTCTGAGGAGGGGTACAAAACTTTAGGTAGAAGATGAGAAGTAGAGGGTTTATATGTTTTTCAGATCTCTTTCTGGGGGATATGCTTCTACTGTATCTATGCATGGGGTAGAGGAGAGGTTAGGGGATCGTATTCCATTTTTTCAGTATTTCCAGCTCCGATACTTCATTATGCATGCAGAGGTGAGGAACCCTTCTTAGGAATCGGTCAACCAATGGAAGGGATTCTCTTTAAGGGGCTGGGATCGAAGGCTCTGATATCCAGGCTATATGGAGTTTGATACCCAAATTACTGCAACCAAGTAGATTTAACTTTTGTAAGACCCAGCCACTACGACCGCCAGTACTCTAACCATAAGACCACCAATATTCTGAATCTAATCTTGCTATCTCTTGGCTACAACTAATAGGAATTAGAAATATAACCTACTCACTAGCACAAATCCCCTTTTAAGAACCTTTACCACACAATAAGCTACAAAAAAGCTACTTAAACCTCAAATAATGCCTCCTCAAATACCCTCTCCCATCAGGATTGTAATTATTAGTGTCACAATCCTCACACTGATAGACCTAACAAAATGTTTAAAAAATAAACATAATAGACCAATCCCTATAATACAAGGTGCAACACGTAATGACAACTTAATATCTCCGTTCAAAATAGGACCCAACCTCAGATCCAGACAATCTAGACTTATAAATATAACACTTGCACCAGAATGTGATTCACCACAACCACGTTATGCACAGAAATACACAACCCTCACTTGCCAACTCATTAACGCAAGATCCATGAGAAACAAACTGCCGATCTTTACAGATATCCTCAATGACAATAAACCAGATATTGTCTGTATAACAGAAACCTGGCTTAAAGATACAGACTCAGTCTTCATAAACCAATTAAAGACACCTGAGTAGAAACATAGAAACAGAAACATGACGACAGAAAAAGACCACATGGCCTATCTAGTCTGTCCTTCCATATCAACAACTACAACAGTCCACTTTTTACCTTTAGAGATCCTCTGTGTTGGTCCCATGCTTTTTTGAATTCAGTTACTGTCCTCATCTCTACCACCTCCACTGGGAGACTATTCCACGGATCCACTACTCTTTCCCTAAAGAAATATTTCCGCATATCACTCCTGAATCTATCTCCCTTCATCCTCATCTGTGAGTATGAGATCTTCCATACTCACAGAACCCATAAAAAAGGCGGAGGCCTTCTCATGATAATAAAGAAAAACCTCAATGCAAAACTAATATCATCTTGTAATATTGATAATGTCGACACGCTTACTATAAAAATTAAAAATATAAGGATATGTCTAATATATAGACCACCAGAATACAACATAGATAATACTGACACAATAATTGAATTACTGGCATCATCTACAGACACAAACCCAGTAATACTAATGGGTGATTTTAATCTCCCCTCAACACCCAACAACCAATCAAATCACTTCTTAGATGTGATAAGCAATAAGGACTTCCACCAAATAATAACAGAACAAACACACAATAAAGGAAAAACACTTGACATGGTCTTCCTACCAAATTCACTCCACAACTTATATAACACTGAATCACTCTCTAACATACCTGTCCCCTGGTCAGACCACTACCTTCTAAAATTCAGTATCACCCTCACTGACAACAACCAAACAAAAAGACCACAACCTCCACAAACTAAGAGATTCAGAAAGTTCAATGAAGAAGAATTTCTAGATCAAATAATTCCACACCTAACACTAACACCGACAAATCTTGAGGAATCAAAGATTGGAACAAAACAATCTCCATGGCTGCAGAAAGAAAACCAAACCCGTCACATCAAAATAGCAATGACAATAAGATTAAAAAACGGGATGCCCCATGGTTTAACTTGACACTCAAAAAACTGAAAAGACAAGTAAGAAAGGAAGAAAGGAAATGGAGACAATCCAAATCACTAATAAATTATGAGAAATGCATAAATACCCTCCATATATATAAGGAAACAACAGACAGTACCAAGAGAAACTATTACTCTAACATACTCACCAATTCCATTAACCGACCAAGAGAATTGTTCTGTATAATACAGAACTTAACAAACAAAACATACAACTCAGACGAAATATCCATAGATATTTCCCCACAAGAATTAGCACAATACTATATCAATAAAACAAAACCACAAATGACACCCCCAATAACACATACTGAAATGAATGCCACTACCCCTGATAACTGGTCCAACTTCAATCTAATATCAAAGACCACTCTCAAATCTACTATATCTAACATCAATACAACTACCTCCTATCTCGACCCATGCCCTGTGGACTGGATAAAAAAGACATTCTCAATGCTCTCTTCCTTCATCCTCCCTCTGGTCAATCTGTCACTAGAAAAAGGCTATTTACCACCATCTCTCAAACATGTTCAAATACGACCAATACTCAAAAATAACACTTTAGACAAATTATCCCCAAAATCATACAGACCCATATCGAGTATTCCCTTCGTGGCCAAACTTATTGAAAAAATAGTCCAAACTCAACTACAGGAATTCATCGATACATTGAACCTCCTCGATGAACACCAATATGGCTTTCGATCATTTCATGGGGTAGAAACATTACTAACAGTCTTTTACGACACATTACTAAGAGGAATTGATGACACTAAACAATCCTTCATCCTAATATTCCTTGACATCTCTGCAGCATTTGACAGCGTCAATCACTTAATAATGTTAAGTAGACTTCAACAAATTGGAATAACCTCTACAGTTTATAACTGGTTCAAATCTTACCTATCAAACAGAACCCAAACAGTGAGAATACTCAACCAAACATCTACCACTTTCAAACAAACACAAGGCCTTCCACAAGGATCCGCACTATCAGCACTACTATTTAACATTTACCTACAACCAGTCAGTAGCATTTTTAAACGCCACGGCATCCATTACCATATTTACGCCGATGATATAATGTTCTACCTCCCATTTAAGATCCCGCACCCACCACTACAACAAATAACAGAATGTTTTAAAGAACTAACAATATGGCTTAAAGAACAGAACTTACACATCAATTTCACAAAAACTGATGTACTATATATCACTAAAAATCAAACATACACCCCCCAAACACCATTACCCTAGATAACCACGAGATCAAAATAAAAAAAGAAGTAAAATACCTAGGTGTGATACTTGACAATAAACTCAACATGGACTCACACATAAAAAACCTGACAAAAAATATACACTACAAACTCAAGACATTGAAACAATTAAGGCCATTGATTCACTTACAAGACTTCATAACTATAATTCAAGCTGTCATAACCCCACACTTTGATTTTGCAAATATAATCCTTCAAGGCATCACAAAGCAAAATATTAAAAAGATACAACTCACTCAGAATATAGCAGCAATGATTATAATGAATGTAAGTTCAATAGAGCATATTACACCGATTCTGGCTAAACTCCATTGGTTACCAATTTACAGCAGAATAAAATACAAAATTCTAGTCACCACTTTCAAATTAATAAATAACCTAGCACCATCTGCATTCAATACACTCATTAACGTAGAAATAGATAAACGATCACAAAGGAGCAGAAACACAAACACTATAGCAATACCAAAAGACTACACAAAAGCTAGAAAACAAACCAACAAGAGGGCCTTCTCACATTCAGCACCTATCCTCTGGAATAATCTGCCTGATAACATTCGCCTACTGTCAGACATAAAGGAGTTTAGAAAAAAATTAAAAACTCACTTATTCACTTTACACTACACTACACTACCTAATCAGAATACACAAAGAGACACAGGTTAACAACCATACTACATAACTAATAACAAATAACTACATAACTACATAATACTTAACCATACCACATACACATACAGATGAAGAATCTCACAATCTTATAATTATGTGCTTAGTCACATTTAAAATAATTTAAGCATTTAAAATGATCATCTCACCCCCTCATATAATTGAACCATGATATAATTTGCAAGTACCTACAATGTAAATATGTTATAATATTTTATTGTTCAAACGTTATATTGTTACTTGTAAATAGTTCACTTGTTCTATGTAAAACGACTAGGTATGCACTATCACATACCATATAATTTACTGTTCCTTGTAAACCGCACTTGATACTTGAGAGAGTGGTATAGAAATAACTGTTAAATAAATAAATAAACTGCAGGAAATGGAGTTGGGCAGACCCTACACCAGGCAGGATGGCAGACGTGGCTGCATCAGAATATCTCTGAAAGGGATAGGCAGAAAATTCATGAGCAATAGAGATTATATCCTGGCGCCAAACCCAATTACAACTCATCCACCGAACATATGTCACTCCCCTAGCACTGGCCAAGGCAGGCAGAGGGTCCTCTACAGAATGCTGGCGGGAATGTGAGGGGGGGGGGCAATTTTTATCATATGTGGTGGGAGTGCCTGGTGATACAAGGGTTTTGGAGTCAGGAGGGGCAGGAGATACGGTTGATACAGGGGGAAACAACTCTGTTAAACCCCCTGGAACTGCTGTTAGGCGAGGGGCCAGGCATGTGTTTTGCCATGGAAGGTGACATTGCTGTCTAAGTTGTTACTAACTGCAAGGGTGGTGATTGCCTGGAGGTAGTGGGTAGTAATAGGGCCTCGGTGGCCGATTGGTGTCAGAAGGTGAATGAGGCCGTACAGTTTGATAAGATGACCTTCCAGTTAAGGCAAAAGGATTGGGAATTTTAAAAAATTTGGGGCCCATACCTCCACATTTACCGGGTGGATTAAAGAGAATGTGGGGGATTTAGAGGGGGAAGAGAAGGGGAAAGTAACATTCAAGCACAAGTGGAGGGGAGACACACTGAGCAATATAAGTGTAGTTTGAGGGGGGGGGGGGGTTGGGGTTTGGTTGTTTGGTTATTTGATGGTTTGATTGGAAAGAGGTATTTGGGAGTTCAACCATGGGGTGAAAGGGGAGTCAGGAGATGATCTGCTCTGTGGCAAAGGAGAAGGAAAAGATATTCTGTATATTTTGGACATACTGTATAAGGAATGAATGTAAGAGGTAGTTGTTATGGGGTTCACTCTCCCCCTTTAGCCCTGTAAGTACAAGGACTCACCTTTTTTTATGTAATGTTTCTTTGGCTGTGATCTGATTATGTTCCACGTTTAATAAAAAACATTTTCATAAAGACAAAACAAAACACATGCATGCTCAGTCCAGCTTCAGTGGCATCGGGAGTTCTTTGAGGGCTTGAAAATGACCGGCCTCAGCACGGCTAGCGGCTCTTCACCCACTAAAGGGATCGGGAGCTGCCCTGGTCAAAGAACAGGTATCGGGCAAGCGTCTTCCCTGTCTGGAGACGGGTTTGACTGCCTGTATCATGCAATCTCCACAATTTAAAGCTGTATATGTCATCTCCTCGATGTCTTTTTTTTTTTGCTGGCTGAAAAGGGCTTAAAGGGCCAGAGCCCTCCCAAGGAGGCTGTGTACCCAAATTAATTTAACTAGCCCTCTAGCCTAAAAATGATAATAAATTCTCTCTCTTAGTTGCCTCTTCAATGAGTCCAGATCAATGGGATCACGCCTCTCCAGCGGCTCGGAGACTGAGACTACTGGGGCTGATAGAGGGTGCCAACTGCCTATGTATGGTGATGTCATCAAAGTTGACATGCTCAGTCTCCAAGCTGCTGGTGAGGTGAGATAACCCACAGGTTGGGACTGGACTGGAGAGACAATAAGGAAATTGGAAATTACCCTCTACATTATGACCTCTACATCTAGAGCTTTACTTTGTAAAGAAACATCAGCAAATAAGCTTTCAGGGAGGAGAAATACAGGTTAATAAAGACAAAGTGGCCAATATTCAAAAGGACATATGTTTAGCAGCCACTGCTAAAACGTATGTTATCTGTGGATTTTCAGTGACACCATCCAGGTAGTGCAAGAGAAAGTCCCTCTAAACTGCTGGAACACTATACAGATAGTACTGTATGTAGATTTGTCTATACATGAAAAATTCCCTTACAAAACAGTAGGGGTTAGATTTATGTATATACTTTTCCTGATTCAAATTTCAAAGGGAAATATTTTGCCTTTGAAAATTCATATAAAGTCTGTGCATAACTATTACTTTACTGATATGCACATTGAAAATTGTTCGATCTTGACTAGCTTTGTGGAGATAGCACCCCTTTCCACAGGTCAGAACAGCATAAAAGGCACCCCAATGATAGTCTAAAGGGGGCTGGGGGGGAGGGTAATCAGAAGCTGATAGAAAATCCAGATCTTGTTAACAAGCATGTCTCTTCCAAAGTATCTGATCTCTTTCGTGTCAAAAAAGACTTACATTCCTGGAGTGTTATCATTTTTTCTCTGAGTGCCCTGATCATAAGGTCGTTGTTTTAAATCCTGAAAAGTGCTCTCCAAAAATGTGTCATTCTGATCTGCTTTGTGGCATTTGATGTTATATCTATCCTCTCCCACCAATGTAGCATCCTTCATATTTTCTTCATGAGCAGGATCCCCTTGTGATTAATGTCCTTCCCATGTGAGTTACTGTGATATGTGCTAGCATATTGCAAACACCTGAATTATTCTCTTCTTTTAGAGTTTCTATTAGAAGCTTGCTTTTTAGGCCAGTACTAGTGGAGCAGGGAATAGTTCCTCCAGGAACTCATCCTCCATAAGTAGTGGCTATAGGTCTTATGCTTTTTCAGTTCCAGGTTGTGTGTCACTTTAAGGGGTACTCTAAAAGGGTTAGATTTGCCATGGGCGTTTGAAGTGAAGAAACAATCTTCCTGGCAATGATTTGGGGCTTGTAACCTTTTTGTTTGAAAGGTTCAGTCAGGATTTTAAAGTGTTCCTTGCATCAAAGAATATATAGTGACGGCACTCCATCTGAGCTGCATGGGAACCCTCCACCTGCCTTCCTGCCCTTATGGGATGGTGGTTTAGTGGCATGTTTACAATATCAAGGGGCAGGCCACCTATCTGCTTCCCATGACTGAAATGTGATACTGAAGCACTACCCCCTACCGACAGGAATGCGGATAGATCCCTGTGTAGCTTAGAAGAAATGTTATACAGTGGTAATGAGTTTCTTGGAAAGTGCAACTGAAGCAGATTGCCAGGCCTTTCTTCCGCTCAGCAAGTTTACAGCACCTGGTCTTCCTAGGCAGTCTTCCATTCAAGTACTAGCCAGGCCCAACCCTGCTTAGCTTCTGAGATCAGTCAAGAGCAGGCTCAGGGCAGCAAAACCATCATATATAATGGACATTTTGGTTGAGATAGGCTACCTGTCACTCCTCGCCTCACCTTTTCTCTTCACCCACCCCTACATACATACATATATATATATAAATAGAGAGAGAGATAGAGAAAAGGTCAATATTCAAAAGGTTTATAATCCTAGCTTTGAGAGTTAAGCTTCTAAACTGGCATTTTTGAAAATTTACTATTGCAGAGTTTCTAAAACGTTTTGTTCGAAATTTTACTAACCTCCTAAATTTGGGCAACAAGAGCAGATTTAGGGAAGGAAAAAAAAGTTAGGAGTTTAGCACCAATTTTCAGCAACAGGCTCATAACGTAAGACTCAAATCTAGGCAAATGAATGGCAGGTCTAAATTTACAAGTATAAAGGGCCGATATTGAATTGGGCAGGCTATGCATCCCTATGGTGCCTAGCCCTACTACTAATACTACTACTGAACATTTGTATAGCGCTACAAGGCGTATACAGTGCTATCCTGCCCGCCAACCCTTAACCCCAGATATTCAATGCCGGTGTCATATGCAGCCCCAGCATTGAATATCCAGGGATCGTCGTAAACACCAGAAGCTGCAGTAGCTAACCGGGCGGCATGCAATATCGCTGCTGTCCAGTTAGCACTTGTCACCACCTCTCTCCGCCCGGGAACGCCCCCGACACGTCCCGATGCTAACCAGATAGCATGGGGCATGTAGAGGAGTTAGCAGGGGATATTCAACAGCACTACCTGCGTAAGTGCCCCTTCCTCTCCGAACACAATACTAAGACCCTTATCCATTCTTTAGTCACCACCCATTTAGACTATTGCGACCTTCTCTTCACTGGTCTCTCTCTAAACCATCTCACCCCTTCAATCGTTTCAAAATTCAGTGGTGCAGCTAATCTTCCACCAGTCTGGAAATACTCATGCAACCCCTCTTCTCAAGTTACTTCATCAGCTCCTTATCCATTTCCTTATCCAGTTCAAACTTCTCCTTCTGAACTATGTGCATTCATTCTGCTGCGCCTCACTCTTATCTCTCCCTACACCCCTCCTCAGGAACTCCGCTCTTCTGGCAGATCACTTCTATCTGTGCCCTTCTCTTCCACTGCCAACTCCAGGCTTTGATCTTGCTACCTTGCTACTCCTTATACCTGGAACAAAATAACCTGAATTGGTACGTCAAGCTCCATCTCTCACTCTTTTTAAATCCAGGTTAAAAACTCACCTTGTCGAGGCTGCTTTTGGATCCTGAGAGTCTCTTGCTCTCTAACTATGTGTTTCCTTACCATTCCCCTAGACATAACCGAATCCCCAGTTACTGTGTTGTCTGTCTTGCCTAGACTGTAAGTTCTGATGAGCAGGGTCTGTCTCTTACATGTCTCTGCAGCACTGCATATGCCTTGTAGTGTTATACAAATGATTACTAGCAGTAGCAGCAGCAGCAGCAGTAGTAGTAACAGGCACAGTTTAAACTTTTTATTTTGGTCCATCAGATCTTGAGGTTGGGTAAGCCAGATCTGCTGCGCAGAAGAGGAAGGCCGGCAATGAGATGGATCAATACAATAACAGCAGCTCTGTGTGCTACTCTATCAGCAATGAGCCGCCTGACTGAAGACCGAACAACACAGTTTAGGACAGCTATCCAGAGGGTCGCCATGAGTCGACACCGACTCAATGGCACTTAACAACAGCAACAACAACTTACGATGAGGGCTGTGCAGAGACAATACTGGAAAAGGAAGGAATGTTCTGTGAATGCAGGGAACATAGAACAAGTTCTAAAGCAAGCAGAATCAGCTTCCTGTTTAATTGAGGTATTTGGTGCCATCAAAAATGTGGCACCCTAGGCATTTGCCTATGTTAACTATGTATAAATCCGGGCCTGTTCCCATCTGAGATGCTCCAGAAGAGGAGAGGAGCCTACCTACCTTCAGGATGACACTAAACACGTTTGCGTTCTGATGGTTAACCCTTTGAAGGCCTCCTTTAAATTTTTAATCCACATTCTGCAGCCGGGTTAATTCTTGCATATTTCAGGAAAATTGTACCCGTCTTATTCAATATGTTCTAATAGTGATTTTCTTTCTGCTATGGTCATGTATTATATACCATTTGATAGGAATATTTAGTCAGAATTTTGGATCCCAAATTAAGAGGGACGTAGGTTTGTAATGGAATGTTATTTTTGCCTCAGTGACAAGCCTAATTTGTACTGTTTCTTGCTGTGTGCGATTGTAAACGACTTTAGACAGGCTTTGGACTCAGTGATGTAGTATAAAAGCTCTTTAAAATAAATGAGTAAATAAAAAGACACGACTGCTGTTTGTACAGTTTCCCTAAATGGATAAATTTATTTGGATTGCAACTATATGAATACATTTGTTCCTGTCCCCGATCCCTCCTTTTACTAAATGGATACACTTTGGATGGACATAGATTTTATATATTTGATAACGTGTAGGTTTTTTATTGTTGTTTGTTTTTTGAAGTACTTACATGATCAGCACTCTATGCTGGTTGCATAAATGCTTTTTAGTATCAGACTGTGGTTTTGCTGAAATGCCATTTCAATGTTAATATTTAGATCGATATTCAAACACCATCATTAACACTTTTTTAAAGTGACATCTGCGGCATTTAAACCATCCACATATATTCAACAAATGCTATCCGGATAGCAAGCAGCACCGGATATAGATAGACAGCTAGCTTTACAGATAGCAGGTATATGTATAGCGGCTGAATATCACTATGTGGTTTTAAATTTAGGACAAACTACCTAAAACAAAGGTGCACACACCTTACTCAAACAATCAAACACAAAAAAAGGTTTCCAAGTGAATATTCTAAAACTAAAGTTTTAATTTTATGCATAAAACTATGCTTTATTCAGACCACAAATATTCCACTCAGTTATATACAAAAAAGATTGTTTTAGAGATATCATAATTTCAGATCAGTCACCTTGAATTATGCAAGTCTAGGCACATGGTTATGATACCTCTAAAACCTTTTTTTGTATATTTATTATTTATTTATTTATTTATTTATTAACATCTTTTATATACCGCACTATTCGTTATCAGCGCGGTTTACAGAGAACAAGAAAACTTCAGACAAGTTACATTTATCTGGTTTTTACATATAACAGGAACAATAACTTGGATAGCCGGGGTAGTATTTACAATAAATAGCAGTCAGAGAAATTATTTACATTCGGAAGACATATTGTCTGAAAAGAGCATTGTTAATATGGGAAAGTGGTGTAATGTGTTGTTGGGTCAGCAGAGGTTACGTGGACAGAAAGGGGTTGTTGCTATTTGAGTGTGCCTGTGTTTCTATGTCCTCTGGGAAGTAATTGATGAAAAGGTGATGTTTCAAGGCCTTCTTGAACTGGATGAGATCAGAGATGGCCCTAATGTGTGATGGAAGGGTGTTCCAAAGTTTTGGAGCGCATAAACTGAAGGATCGACTTACTGTTGTAGAGTTGTATCTTAAAGTCTCTTTTGGTACCATTAGCATATTTAATTCTGTGGTATATAACTGAAATAGTGGGATACTTGTGGTCTGAATAAAGAATCATTTTATGTGTAAAACACAAATTAAAATTTTGGGTATAGAATATTCACTTGGACAACTTTTTTAGTTTTTTTTAATTTAAGACAACCTTTTTTCTCTTCTAAATTACACTGTATGGCCACATAATAATAGCTGCACATTGCTGGCTATCTATAAAGTTGGGCGAAATGCCCTCTCTCTACCCTGATACTATCCGGACACAACCAGGGTGGTCAGTAAGAATTTTCAGATAGTGGCCTACTATATAAATAATCATTTTTAATGTTGACCCAAGTGGCATCTGTAAACTAGGCTCTTACCTTTGTTTTATTCTTGAAGATAGATTTAGGAAGAAGATTATAGTAGCGATAAGTCACATAAACTCTTGGGGAACGATGTTTCTTCATCCTCTGTGAATAAAGAAAAATATTCAGCAATTAATAAAGCATTATTGTTATCATTAGCATTTGAATAGCACTGCCAGATGCACATAGCACAGCAATTTGTTGCTGCTGCTAAGAGCCGTCACGTCAATGTTGACTCCTGGTGACCCTGTGGATAGTAAACTATATGCAGCACTTTACCACCACATTATAATACAGTTCTGGCTTCCCACTGAAGGGGAGATGAAGCCTAGTGGTTAGCTTGCTGACCAAAGAGACCAGGATTCAAATCCCACTGGCACTCCTTGTGGCTTTGGGCAACTCGTAATCCTCCACTGCCTCTAGTATAAACAGGTTATAAGTCCACTAGGAAGAAGAAATACCACTTGCAACTCACCCTGAGCTACTCTTGGAAACATGAGTAGCTCAGGCAAAACACAGGCAAAACACAGGGCCTTTACGTTAAAGCAGTGGGGCTGACTGCACAGAACAAGACTTAAGAGTTCCTCTGGCAGAGCAGCATGTGGGCATTTTAGCTCCCTCCTTCCCTTTTGCCACTGCAACCTATCACCAGGCTAAGCTGGTGGCAACAAAAGCGGCAGAGGTCGCACTACTAAAAAATAAGCGAGCGCTGTGGAGTCATCATGCCCCTTTGCTCTCCAAAGCTCTTCTGCATCCCACCCCCTCTAATGCAGCAGCAGCAGAGCCTCAGAGTGCAGGAGAGTGACAGCTCTGCAACTTTCATTTCCTTTTTAATAGTGTTACTGCTGCTGCTTTCACAGTCATTGGCTCAGTTAGCTGATGAGCCATGGAGACATGAGGGAGGGAGTTTAGATGTCATTGAGCCTGTCAGGCCTTGTGGCTCAGTCCTTTCCAATGTCTCTGCAATCTCCAGCATCCCCTTCAGGCCAGCACCCAAGACCCTTGCCCCCCCCCCCCTCCTCCTCCCAGTCTCCTTCTCCAGGAAACCACTAAAAGCTCACTGCTCATTTATGCCTCCCACAAGACGGTGCCCAGTGCTCATCAAGGCGTCCTGATAGAGGGGACTAACACTCGTCAATGCAAATTCTGCTGAGGGTTGTATAGAGGTCAGTACATATCAGTGCTGGTTGAGAGACCTGATGGAGGCCAAAACTCAGTGAGGGCAATTCCACCTGCTTAAGGCTAAGGCATGTTTATTTATTTCTTTTATTTAACTAGGCTTATATACTGCTTTTATACCAATCAAAGCGATGTACATTCAGGTACTGTATATATATTTTCCTTGTCCCCGAAGGGCTCACAATCTATGTTGTCATTAAGGTCATTAGTGGAGGGACACTATTGATTTGTTATATTATAGGTAAGAATAATGTGGAAGCAAACTTCCTCAACCATCATGCCCTGAAGTCAGAGGAATTGGAGATCAATGAGGCAGTTGTCAACAGAATCACAAGACTATGGGGGCAACTCCAAATGGGCTTGATGACCGTAAAACAGAATGCCAAAAGTCTGAGGTTTTTCAGATGGTGGAAGATAGAGGGGTCCAGCAGAGGTATGACCTTGAAAGAAGCTTCTGTATGTGTTCCCTCCTTGACCACTAGTAAGCAAGATGTTGAACAAAATCACAAGGCATGAGGTTTGGCAATACTGTTAGCACCATATTCACCCAGTTATCCCCGGAGCTTGGTGGTACTAGAGCTAGTGACAGACACAGTGCTGAAGGCCAGGAGCACCTCTCCTTCTACATAAGATTATGGAGGATTTTTGAGGCATGGTGTCAAGATCAAGGACTGTCCTCTTTGTGGAGATAGGGGCCACACATTTGCAACTTCCTGCAGAAGTGACTAAAAAGAAGTTTCTCTCCAGGCTTTCTTAAGGCACAATGTGCTGTGCTGTGTTCTCCAGCTATAGGGGACAAATCTTGGACAAGACTAATGGCACAGAAGGATATAATAAGGTTGTGGCAAGGGTTGTGCATATTAGACTTCCAGTACACAGATTAGTACAGATATGGGACATGGTACTTGAGGCTCTGGTACAGGAACCCTATTGGTTGCATTCCTCATGATCCTTATTCAGGAGACTTTGTTTCTGGTGATGATTATTTCAGAAAGGAGGTGTTTACCCTTCAGATCTTGTCCTCTAGAGAGTCCTATATGAAGGGACAGGATCTCCCTATGCACTGTCCCATCCTTTAACAAAAACAGTTCAGCCCTTCCAGGTCACCAGTCAATCAAATTGCCAACATTTTCTCCACAATTGGTTGAATAAATAAGTTATCTCTTCCAATTAGTCATATGTAGGTATGTAAAGGCAACCCAGTCCTTCTGCAAGACAGAGATTCTGTGTCTTTTTGGGGAGCCTCATAAGAGGAGAAGCAACATCTAAAGCATCCATAGCCAGGTATATCAGAGGCAATAACATCTTTGTTAGTGATATAGCGGAAGGGCTGTCGGGTAAGGTTTGCCTCTTTGCGGATGATACCAAAATCTGCAATAGAGTAGACACCCAGGAAGGTGTAGATAATATGAGGAGGGATGTAGCTAAGCTTGAAAAATGGTCTAGAATTTGGCAGCTGAGATTTAATGTTAAAAAATGCAAGGTCATGCATTTGGGCTGCAACAACCCAAGGGAGCAATATAGTATAGGGGGTGAAGTTCTGTCCACAAATGAAGAGAGGGACCTAGGCGTGATTGTGTCTGATGATCTTAAAGTAGCTAAACAGATAGAAAAGGCAATGGCAAAAGCTAGAAGGATGCTTGGGTGCATAGGAAGAGGAATGGCCAGCAGAAGAAAGGAGGTGATAGTGCCTCTGCATAAGTCTTTGGTGCGACCTCATTTGGAGTACTGTGTGCAATTCTGGACACCGCACCTTCAAAAGGATGTGAACAGGATGGAGTTGGTACAGAGGGTGGCTACTAAAATGGTTAGTAGTCTTCATTATAAAGCATATAAAGACAAACTTAAGAAGCTTAATATGTACACCTTAGAGGAAAGGCAGGATAGAGGTGATATGATTGAGACGTTTAAATACCTCTGTGGCATAAATGCACAGGAGGACAGCCTTTTTCGATTGAAAGCAAGCTCTGCTACAAGGGGACATAGGATGATGGTGAAAGGGGATAGACTTAGGAGTGATATGCAGAAATATTTTTTTTTACGGAAAGAGTGGTAGATCCATGGAATAGTCTCCCAGTGGAGATGGTAGAGATGAGGATAGTGTCTGAATTCAAAAAAGCATGGGACAAACAGAGGATCTCTAAAGGAAAAGGGGACTGTTGTAGTGGTTGATATGGAAGGGCAAATTAGATAGGCTATGTAGTCTTTTTCTGCCGTCATGTTTCTATGTTTCTAGAAATCACTATCTATGCTACTCAGGGCTGCATGTCATATTCCATGACTTATGCTATCAGCTGGGACCACACCCAGTTGGTTGGGCTAGCTCTTTAACCTGCCCTAAGGTGGAGCTTACTTGAGTCACAAGGGAAACATGGTTTCTCACGGCCATTCCCTTATCACTATCATTTGCTAGGCCTTTCTTCCGAGGCAATGGAGGGTTAAGTGACTTGCCCAAGGCCACAAGGAGGCACACATTGCATTGCATCATTTGCTAGAGTTCTCAGACACCTACTGAAGCTCCTCCTAGTGTTCAGAACATGGAATTGCACTGGTGTGCATGCTTGCATGCTGCAATAGTTATACAATTAAAAGTGATTGATTATGGGAAAAAGGGAAGAGGTAACGGGGAGAAACAGGTTTGGGGTGGAGAAAATCAGTTCTGTATTGGCCGCACTGAGTTTTAGGAATTAATGAATCATCCACGCAGCAATGTTCGACAGGTAAGCAGATATTTGCAGATGGACTCTTGGTGTGAGTTCTTCTACAAAAAGCTAGATCTGGGAATCATCTATTTAGATGGTGGAAGAGAGAGAATATGGGGAGAAGAGGAGAAAGCCTAGGATGGCAATGGAAGAAAATCCTCCAGAACATACTGAAAATGCATTGAGAGAGGTAGGAAGAAAACTAAAATTAAACTGAGTTTTGAAGTCCAAATGAGAATAGAATGCGAAGGAGCAAATGATCAATTGTGTCAAAAATAGCAGGCAGGTGAAGAAGAACTACACAGAGTAAAGTCCCTTGGTCTTACACCAGAGAGTTGCCCTCAAAAAAGGTATCAAATGACATCCTGCAGGCTAAGGGGCAAAATCCTGATTGGAGAGGTAAAGGATATCTTGTGATGCAAGACAGTCAAAGCAGCAAAGGTAAATGGTCCTTCCAAACACATTGGACACAAAAGGGAGAACAAATATGGGATGAGAGCAGGAAATAAATAAGCTGATAAAGAGTTTGAGGAATGGAAGGCTTTAAGGCAGTGGCAAAGGTTGCAGTAGAAAGATGGACGAAATGACAGCATTAGGGATAGCAGTGAGGAACTGGGTAGAGATGGGGTCAGAGGATGAAGTAGTTTGGAGGATGAAAGAAGAAGGTGGGCAGTTCTGTGAATTGTAGCTTCAGTAAAAGAGAGTGACAGGATTTGAGGTATGAGATGGGTGGGGTAATGGAGGGCTGGTAGAGAAATATTCCCAGTTTAACCTAAACTCTGATAAAATTCACTCTGAAATTTCAGTTAATTGAAATCTTGCAACATCATCAGCAAATTTAACAAAGTGCAGGATTCTGGTTCCTGAGCTATGCGCAAATTTGGTAGCCGAGATGTAATGCTGAAAAATGCAGGATCATGCATTTGGGCTGCAAAGACCCAATAGGGGTGAAGTATTTCTGTCAACGAAAGAAGAGTAAGACCCCCTACTTAATCTCCTGCTTACTCATGTGTGTTATAACCATTTCCCTTAGTTCTAGTCTAGTGATCTTACGGCAGTAAATCTAACGATCTTAGCATAGTAAACAGGTAGAAAAGCAACAGCCAAAACCAGAAGGATGCTTAAATGCATAAGGAGAGGAATGACCAGCAGGAAAAAGGCAATAGTGCCTCTGTATAAGTCTCCGGCAAGACCTCATATGGAGTATGGTGTGCAATTATGGAGACTGCATCTTCAGAAAGATTGGATTTAGCTCATGTCTTTTCTAAGAAGTTCATGGCAAATTACATTTATGTACAGTAGTTATTTTCCTGTTCCCAAAGGGCTTACAATCTATCAGGCTGATGCAGAAACTCTAGCACGCCCTTTGTGCGCAGGTAGCGTGACATATACCCACAACTATTGCCAACGACCGATGCAAAGAAAAGATTAACGCATGCATAATCTGCGCAGAAAGGAATGTGCACACAGCAGCGCCATGCATATTCAAATGATACCCAAATGAGATGCCCGTATTGAAATTAGATGCTAATAAGGTCTTTGTCCAATGCAGAGAATTGCATAGAGGATTACATGGCCAGGTGCAAAGTTCAGTAGCGTCATTGTCCTTATGCCTGTCTAAGGTGATATAAAGTTCTTCCACATGTAGGGAAAGAGTTTTGGCATGTGTACCGGTGAACAGCTTTTCCCTTCAGCATGGATCTTTTGGAGTATAAGCAAAATGTCTGGTATGCAAGAAGAAATGTCTTTTGCTTCTTACCCTTGAGTGGCTTTGCTGCTTGCATGAGCTCGGGCTGCACATGAAAGAAAGGGGGGGAAGCAACAGACCCAGAGGAATGCAGGGGAAGAAGGGAGGACGAGGAGGTACAAGCTCAGCCCCTCATCGTGAGGCCCTGCAGATGGCGCCTATTTCAAACATGGCAGCACTGGATAGACTCCCAAAGAGGCATGTTGCACAAGAGCCATTTTGTCATGCAGAAATTAAAGATGATATAGATCCAGTCACTGTTCATGAGCACGCCATACCAGGGCTGGCGAAGTCACTCGCTATGTTAAAGTTTTTGGGCACTGGATCATTCCAAAATGTTGTTGGAGTAGCTTGCAGAATGCACCAGTCATTTTTCAGGCATTTTAAGCAGGTTTTACAGGCCTTGAAAATAACTGGATCAGGGATCATATCGGTACCCAGAACAGCAGGCAGAATGGTAGGTGCTGAAGGTGGACTTTTTTTAATATTGTTAAAATGCCAAACATGATGGGTGCAATACACTGCACCCACGTAGCTCTAACATACACCTCAGGCAGACATCAGCATTTAGGGAGTGGAAGCGTTTCCTGTTCCAGAATGCCAAGTGGTGAGTGATGCATGCCACCTGTATTTTAACTGTTTTCTTGAACCATACGATTTCCGTTCAGTATTTCTGGTGGTAGTCTTCCCACATTTTGACTATGGCAACATTATATACCATGGACAACCAAAATGTACTCTCCATCCTTTGCAAATGGCACAACATACAGCAACCCGTATCTTCCAATGAGAATCAAGATTTGAGAACATTACGCCAATACTGAAACAACTGCACTGGCTCCCAATGACAAGTCAAATTAAATACAAAATCCTGATACTGATATTCAAAATCATGCATAACTTATCATCCACTTACCTAAACACACTCTAACACATGATATAGAGCAACACGGCCAGAAGATAAAGCACACAAAGTATGCTAATGATACCAATTGAAAGAACAAGAACAACCGATATGCCTGCAACTGCTCATTCTCCCTTTATGCGGACTATGGAATACAATTCCTGAAAAGACCAGAAATATTTCCGAACTTATAGCATTCTGCAAGGCACTAAAAACCCATCAATCCATGGAGCACTTTGGAGACATAATAGCATAAATTTCACACCCCACCAACAGTTAGCTATGCTCAATCTTCTATTCTTAAGAAGTTCATGATCTAGCAATGCTTTCACCTCCCTCTTTTCCAGTTGAAGAACATGAATAACTTGTACATCCTATGTTAGCATGTTTTCAGTTCCTCGTTTTATGTAAAAAACTGTTACCATTTCTTGTAAACCATTTTGACCTGGAGAATAGTACTATAGAAAAAGTCAAATAAATAAATAAATAACTACATACATACGAGGTGTGACAAAAAACCCGAGACTGTCTGATAAATGTTTTATTACAAAATCTACAGAGAAATTATGCATTGTCCCCTTCAAAGTAATCCCTCCCAGAGTTAATGCACTTCTGCATTCGCTTCTGTCACATATGGAAGCACTCAGTAAAGTCTTCCTCCTTGAGGTCCCTCAGCTCTCTCGTCACAGTGGCCTTGATCTCTTCTACAGAGGTGAAATGAGTTCCTTTGAGCACAGTCTTCAGCCTGGAGAAGAGCCAGAAGTTGCACGGTGCGAGATCTGGGGAATAAGGAGGGTGGTCGAGAGCTGTGGTCTGTTTGTAACATAGTAACATAGTAAATGACAGCAGATAAAGACCAGTATGGTCCATCTAGTCTGCCCAGTAAGATGCAAGAATAGGTGCACCTGCCGCTCTGTGCAGGCCACCCATCCCCATGTCTTTGTTTAGGGGTGAGCCCTCCGCTCCCTGTAGGACACCCCCATTTGTTGAGAAATTAGTTAAGTTTATTTTGATTTTATCCTGTTGCAGTAAAGGGATCCACTGTGTCTGTCCCATGCCATTTTGAATTCTGTCACTGTATTTGCCCCCACCACTTCCATCGGGAGGGCATTCCAAGCATCCACTACCCTTTCAGTGAAAAAGTATTTCCTGACATTGCCTTTCAATTTACCCCCTTGCAGCTTCATGTTATGCCCTCTAGTTTTACAGGGCCAAGAACTGCCTCACACTGAGCACGGTGTGTGCGGGCACATTGTCGTGGTGAAGCAGCCATGACTTGTCTCTCCACAGAGCACACCTACTGCGCTGAACCCGATCATGGAGGCGATTGAGGACCTGCTGGTAGAAGTGCTGGTTGACTGTCTGACCCTCAGGCACAAAAACATGATGGACCACTCCCTTCTGGCTGAAGAATGCGATCAGCATGAGCTTGATCCTTGATTTGGACATGTGCGCCTTCTTGGGTCTGGGTCACAGTCGAGTCTTCCACTGCAGGCTGTTTCTTGCTTTCAGAGTCATACTGGAAGACAAAGTCTCTTCTCCTGTGATGGCTCAGCCAACGAACTCTGGATCTTCTCCAATCTTTTCTAGAAAGTCTCGACAAACATTGACCCGGTGCTCCTTCTGATCGTCCGATAAAAGCTTGGGCACAGGGCCGGCCTGTCCATTCAGCGAGAATGTTTTTTGCACAGGGCCCCTCGTTTCAGGGGGCCCCACGCAAAGAACATTCTGCTTTAACAGTAAATTTTTAAAAAAAAAGCTGTCTGCTGCCGCTTCCGCCATGGCAGCGGCAGAATCGAGTTCCCGCGGCCCCCCTGCCCAGCAGAGCCCTCCCTCCCTGCATCAGCCCCTCTCTGGGCCAGCTTTCAGAGCCGCAAAGGGAAAGTTTCTCCCTCGTGGCTGTTAAGCCCGCCGGGGCTGATGGGAAACTAGGCATTTCCTGTTTCCATCAGCTCCAGAGGGCTTAACAGAGCCGCGAAAGGGAAACTCTCCCTTCACGGCTCTGAAAGCCGGCGCGGAGGGGGGCTGATGCAGGGAGGGAGGGTTCTACCTGGCCGGGGGGGGGGGGCGTGGGACACTCAATTCTGCCACTGCCACAGTGGCAGCTGCAGCAGCAGCAGCTTTTTTAAAAAAAATTTTCCCTGGGCTGATATAGGGGAGGGGGGGTAGGACTGGTAATGGGCAGTGGGCTGATGGGGGGAGTTAGGACTGGAAGTGGGCTGATGGGGGTCTTAGGACTAGTAATGGGCTATGGGGGGGCTAGGACTGGTAATGGATTGGGGGGTTGCTAGGACTGGAAATGGGCTGAGTGGAAGGGGAGGCTTGAACTGCAAATAGCTGATGGGGACGGGGGCTTGGAATGGAAATGGGCTGAGTGGAGGGGAGCTAGGATTTGACATGGGCTGATGGTGGGGCTAGAAAAGGACTAGAAATGGGCTGATGGGGGCTGGGATTGGAAATGAGCTGATGGAGGGACTCAGGACTGGAAATGGGCTGATTCGAGGACTAGAAGGGAGCGGATGTTGGGTGGGGCTGGAACTAGAAGGGAGCTGATGTTGGGGGAGGATTAGAATGGGATGGGGCTGGAAGACTGAAATGGAGAGGGGAAAATATTTTGTGTGGGAGGGAAGAAAAATCTACAATTGGCTGGGTATTGGGAGAGTAAGTGGGGATTGAGGATGGAGGGGTAAAATTTGAGTGGATGAAACAGGAATGAGGAAAGAGCAAAAGGAGAAAGATTAGTATGTTAAAGCAGATGTAGAGAGAGAATGGAAAAAAACTAGAAGAGAGAAGAAAGGACAAATGGATAGCAGACGATGGAGAGTTAGCAGAAGACACGAAGAAACCAGAAGAAAGTGGCTGGAGCAATTGCAACTGGAAAAAAAAATGCACAAAAGGTAGAAAGATATCTTTTTATTTTGAATTTATTAACTGGAATATGTCAGCTCTGGGAAATGTGCATCATTAACGTCTGCGCTTTGTTTAGTACAAGAGGAAATTAATTTATAGTTTTATTTCTACAGTGTTGTTGTACATTCCAAGTTTGGCTTTTGGGGTTCCCAGTTTAATTATTGTCTTCCTATTTCTAAATTGTGATTCCTTGTTTGGTGATGGTCTATGTTCTGCATGTGTAACTGAACTCAAGTATTCTGTTTATGTAATTCCTATTTGACATTGCCACTTGTTCTCTTTCCCCAGTAGGTCATATATTGTTATTCTCTGAAATGTATTGGTTTCATATTTGCAGTGTTGCTTTTTGATAGGTAGGGTCCGGTGCTTTGTGAGTCCTGGTAGTGCTGTTACAATACGGCAGGTTTGCTATGGGTTCTAAATGGGCAGTGTTTGTAGCAGTTCCTAATGTGCCTGGGAGGTTGGCACTGGATTCTCCTAGGACAAGCAGGATGAGTCAGCCACACTTGGTGACGTCATCCGACGGCGCCGAGACGGAAGTACTCTCCATAGCTCAGAAGGGCTTTTAGCCCTTCTGAGCATGGGCCAACTGGCCCCACCCCCTGCCCGCCCCTAGCTAGCCAGTTTTCAGTTCTTCCGCCTTGCCAGCAAGACGGACTTCTACTCTCCACCAAATTTAACAAGTAAGAAATTCTAATTTAGTTTTATACTTGCCTTAATGTTTCCCAAGCTTCTTTTTCAGAACTGTTCCAGCGCTCTCAATCTCAACACGGCCAGTGGAAGGGGATTAAGGCCGGAAAGAAGCGAGAAGCTCCCAGGCAGCAGCTACCCAGGGCAGCCCAGGATGCGCCGATCAGGCCTCCGTTCCCGGCTAGCATTCTTCCTCGCTCCTCTGGTGCCAGAGGGACCTCCAGAACGAAGGAGAAGAAACTCGTGGATGGTAGCGGCAGCCCGGGACGTGCCTAAGGCCTCCGTCCCCAGCCGGCCCCCTGGGTCCCTCCGGTATGGCTGTCGTAGTGCCCGGATGTTTGCTGCTGTTCCCCTCGGCAACTCTGCGTGCGCCCTCGGGCCTACATGCACAGCACTGCTGCTCCTCCGGGGGTCGGATCAACGATATTGCAGCGGCCTCTGCTCACCACTCCGGCGGCTATGAGGGCTCCCTCAAGGCCTCGGCTCTCAGCCCGCGGCCCTGGACAACCCGGGTGACTTCAGCTGTTTTTTTTTTCCGGCCTCGTGGCTCTCATGGCGGCGGCCATTTTGCCTATGTCGTCACAGCCCCGGCTCCTCCCCTTCGGCGCTAATTGTCGGCGCCGACCCAACATCACCAGGGAAGGAGTAGCCGCATATTCAGGATACACCCCCATCAGGAGGCACTCCGAATCCAGAGGCAGGCTTGATCGCAGTCTCGGCGCCGAAGAAGAGATCCTTTCTGCACGTCACTGCTGCAGGCTTGATCGCAGTCTCGGCGCCGAAGAAGAGATCCTTTCTGCATGTCACTGCTGCAGGCTTGATCGCAGTCTCGGCGCCAAAGAAGAGATCCTTTCTGCACGTCACTGCTGAGGCGGCATCGCGCGGTATGAACCTGGCCACCGGTTCTAGCTGCCCTGCTTCCCCTGTCTCGGCGCCGATATACTTCCCGGATGACACGGGAGCGTCAGAGGCAGGCCGCCATGAGCCGGCACTAGCAGACACAACTCTGGCCTCAGCGCCAAGTGGCCTCCCTGGGTGGCGCGGTAAGTTTACTGTATGCTGCTTGCCTCAGATGTGACTCTACGTCCTGCTGCCCTGTGCCACCATCGGTGTAAGCCTGCCACTCCTCCCGACGGATCTCTGTCCACGGAGCAGATTCTCTGCTCCTGCCAGCGGCTGACTGACACCACTGTTGCCAGCGTTCACGGGATGGTGAGCGCATGGCTCGGAGGAACCTAATCCATGGCTCGGAGGGAGCTTCCTTCAGGGCTGGCGCGTTGGCAGCCAGCACCACAGCAGGTTCAAGTCCCAGCTGTGGTTCCTGCCAACCCATTCCCCATATTTTCGGCCAATCGGGCCAGCCATAGGCGGGGCCTTCCTGGATGTGCGGGGATCGGCGCTGGCGTGGGGAGGCTCCTGATGATCCTTGCTGCTCTCTGACGCCGCGGCTATTCTGCTTTGGTTGAAGGAGCAGCAGGCACAGGGGAAGGAGTTCTGGCAACCGGACAGGGATGGAGTGCCCCTTGACGCACATCCTGGGTCGCGGCTGTGTCCAGAGTCCTGATGATGACCATCTTGGATGCATCAGGTGGTCACTAATTTCGGTTCCTAGTGGAGGTGAAACGCCACTATGATGGCCATGGACTCCCCTCAAACTGGTTAGCTCACGCTTGTGCTCCAAGCAGGGGCAGGCACAATCCTCTGAACTCGTAGCACCTGAGAGGTCCGCTCACTAATGGGGAATCTCAGCACGCACACGTGCTATGCTACCCACCTGCCTGAGCCCACAGCATGCTGGTGCCAGCGAGGGGAACAACTCCAGCACTGAGCCTATGCATGAAGGAGAGTGGCAGATTGCACCACATCACTCCGAGGCTCTCCCCCTACCCCACTGACAAGATTCAACAGCTCCCTCAGCCGGACCACTGGCGCTGCTCAATGAGTATTCCTGGTAAACAACTCCTACTCTTCAGGTTTACAAGCCTTGTGCAGCTGGAAGGGCCCCGGCAAGCACCTGATTGGTGCCAACAGCAGACTCGCCCAATGGGTATGATGATCGCTCTATCAGGCAGCCTAGGAACAGGCACCTTAGAACGCTGGCTTTTATTCATGCGCCTTAATTCCTCAGCGCACCTTAAGCTCTGGCTAATCCCTTGGCATGCCTTTAATCTGTGCCACCTTTGGTTGAAGTACTTTCAACGCAGGCATCTCAAGCGCATATCTCGATTGTCTCTACATCAGGCACAGCAACATCAAGCTCCTCCAGCAACAGATCACTACCCAGGAAGTCTGGAGCTTTTTCCAGTGTCACCCCGGTGGCCCTGGCAAGTCCCTCTGGGACATAACACCGTATGCCTTCTGGCATATTCGCACTGCCTTCTGATTCAGAATAGCTTGCGTGCTCCCGCCAAACGACGGCCAGCAGTACCCAGAGCAACACAAAAAAAAAAAAAAAAAGGAGGAATCTTCGCGAGTCGAATGAGCTGCTTCACACCTCCTTCCCTTCAGTGCCTGCGTGGCAGGAAAGGAGTTGGGGATGTGCAGGCCTCGCATCAGTAACACGAATGCATAGGCCACCCTGTCCAACGTAACACTGTGTGCCTGCCCGAGGAGTAGTCCGAAGACTAAAAGGACCCACCCCCTACCTGGAGACGTGGGTGAGCCCCACCCCTTGCCACTCCCGACCAGGACACTAAGGTGGACTGCACCCCTCGTAGCCTCTAACAGCGGCCTACAATGGAGGACTTGGCAGATGAGACGCACTCCTCGCTCCTGGACCAAATCCCGAAGGAAATCTGACATTCCACCATTGATTGCGGTGACAACATGGTGATGCAGCACACATGGTCAATGGGTCATCAAACAGAAGTTCGCATGTCCGGACCCCAGCTGAGGATCTTGCTCCACATGCCCCTACTCCAGCTAAAAAGACTAAGAAACCCGCATTGTCTGCGGGCATGACCTTTATGACCAGTTGCCCTCTGGGCACTACCTACATTAAAGGGTGAAGGTTGACATTCACAGCCCTCTGGCACAAAGGGAGTACCTCATGGCCCACTATTCCCACTGGGACTTCGCCTTTGGTAAGGCATGACCTTAAGAACCAGTAAACAGCGTCAACTGATGGTCAGGACATTGTCCATAGGCACGGGACGCGGTGTTTCCCTACCACACAGGGACAGTCTGCATGGGTCCCTGCACACCCATGCACAGTTGCATGGGTCCCTGTGCACGCCCCCTGAGGAAAAGGCCACAGGTTTAACACCCACCCACCATTAGGTTGGGATCTACCCTTCCGCTTCCCGGACGCGGCAGCGCTTTTGCCGGCAAGAGCCGCATGGCCTAGTACCCATCCCTTGCGGACTACCCAGCAGGAAAAACCCCACGGGATCCCTACCCTGCCAGACCCCTTCTGGGCAGATGGACCATGCTGTGCCCTCAAAGCCGTGACCATGAGGGACAACTCATCTCGGCGGAAAGGATATTGGTCGCCCCACGCCTATTGACGGGTCCGCCACTGCCCATCTTTGGAGCTTTACTGTGTCCTGACAAACCATACCCACCGTAACTGGGTGAAACAATGTCATCTTCATGCGAGGTGGGTCATCTTCTCCCCCCTGTGAAGAGCACCTGCCCCAGTAGGCTCTGTAGCACTAAGCCAACGTCACGGGATGCATAGGTTTGAGTGACAGGCTCATGGCCAACCCGGGATCCCCAGTCTGGATCTCATGCTCAACTCAAGGGCAGCACCCTGCCTCAGCATGCACAAGGCAGGTGTATCTGTCAAGCGAGTCACTGATGCTAGACCAGGCTGATGACCATATTAAGGTATTACAATGCATCCCCACAGTCGGGATGGCGAGGGAACGGACGCTCCTTTCAGGCCTTCCCCTCAGAATCATGTGGGAGCTCAACCCTTAGGCATTCTCCGTCAGTCAAGCTCTCCGTAAACGGATCTGCAGACTGTCTGTCTGGCACCTGTGTGCCTTGTCCCAACAGCCTGACACGGTGGACAGGTTGTGACCCTGTTGACAGGTTGTGATCCAGGTTGACAGGTTGTGATCCAGACCTGCCCTTGTGGTCCTTACCCACCTACACGACCCGTGCCTATCGTTGCATGACTCAACGGCGTGAGCATCCTCAAGCCATTGCTCTGACATCATGCTCCCATATCAGAACATGATGGCCTGGGATAGATATCCAGCAGGCCCAGTATCTTCACTGAGCAGTGCCCAGTCCCAATCAACTACACCCCTAGGGATGACTCCTGCATCCAGTCTATCCGTGCCCAAGTCACACTGGCACTCTTTCTGGCCTGGGCGGATCATCTTGCTGACTACCCACAATCAGATAATCAACCATCTACCCAGATACAGGCAACCGCCTTGCCAGCTTCCCATATGCAGGAAAGGGCTCAGATATAGGTAAGGGCCCAAGCCATTCTTGGCATGCACATACACGCAACCATCCCAGAGGCCCTCCCTACGTCCGGCTCATGCAAGGCCACCAAGACCTTGCAGCAAGAACTATCACAGTACACACCATCCAAGGGAAGGATAAGGTCAAGAATTCCCTTTGACCAGGCAGCCCTAACGATCTGGTCTGCCACCCCCACATGCCACCCGGCCGGGCCCCATGGGCTTAGTGATTAACCTCTGTCTTAGCGTAGACGATGCTGTGCACCGATCGACCAAGGAGCACCAATCACCTCACTAGTGACAAGACCGGATGGTACGCCATACTGGGTCAAACTTCTGTTCCCAACAGTGCCCAATCTAGGACAGGTCTTCCAAAGACACAGCTTTCCGATACCGGTTTCAGGCCGAGCAGCGATTACCAGTCCCTGTTATTCCCTATCCGGCCACTCCAACGGTTGCAGCATCCTCCGGTAACAAGCTCCAGAGATGACTGCACGTAAAAAAGGTCCTAAGGTACCATTTGCACCAGCGATCCTTGCCATTGCTTCTTCATTGCGGTGACTCCCACACTTCTGCCCAACGGGCCTGCCACTGCCGCTTCAGGGCGGCGACTCCCACATCACTACTGCTCGATGGGCCTGCACCACCGATGTTCCTTGTAACTTCACCATTGGCACACGCGTACACCAGGAATGCAAGCCGTCGCACAGTGCCTGGTAACAGGACCTTCTCACGACGTTGCTACCGCACATGCGTACATCGTCACTACATGCCTACAGGTCCTGGTTGCAACATGCAGCATGCTGCACTAAGGCACATGCCTGACCTGAAGAAGGTTCTCGGCTTCCCCCTCCCACCACTGCACATGTCAGCTTGGGAGGCACCAAGTGTGGCTGACTCATCCTGCTTGTCCTAGGAGAAAACGGAGTTACTTACCTGTAACTGGAGTTCTCCGGGGACAGCAGGATAAGTCAGCCACACATACCCGCCCACCTCCCCTAGGATGGGGTCAGCCTCCGTCCTGGTGCCTGCCTCCTAGTGGCAAAAGGCTCAGCTAGGGACGTACTGGCTAGCTAGGGGCGGGCAGGGGGGTGGGGCCAGTTGGCCCATGCTCAGAAGGGCTAAAAGCCCTTCTGAGCTATGGAGAGTACTTCCGTCTCGGCGCCGTCGGATGACGTCACCAAGTGTGGCTGTCCCCGGAGAACTCCAGTTACAGGTAAGTAACTCCGTTTTATAGTAATGTAGAAATCTTTTAGTCTTTTTTTATCCATACACTCATTAAGAGGCATGTTTGCTAAAAGTTAGTGTATGGTAACATTATGCAAATATTTATGCAAATGAGGCCCCTTATGCAAATGAGGCCTGCACCGTGTCTCCGCACATGGCCCCGCACCCCCCTTGGGCCGCCCCTGCTTGGGCACCATCTTGGAGCACACCATTTGCATCCCAAGCTCCTGCACCAAGATGGTCCGCACTGACTCCCTGTTCAGGCTGAGCTCCTCAGCTATCATTCGCACCGTCAATCTGCGATCACTCCGCACCAGCTGGTTCACTCTGTCAATGTTCTCAGCTGTCTTTGTCGTGGAAGGCCGTCCTGACTTGGGGTCATCCTCCACCTCCTCACGACCAGTCTTGAAGCATTTGTGCCACTCGAAGACTTGCGGCCTTGACATTGCATCTTCTCCATAAGCCTTTTGGAGAAGTTGGAGACACTCAGTTGGGCCCTTCTCCAACTTAACCAGAAATTTCAAGTTGATTCTTTGCTCCATATTTCTGCCACCTCCAGTTGTATGACAAAGCGATGGAGCAGTGTGCTACAAAAAAACCTGAAAAATAAAAACAGAGTGAGAGAGATGAAAAATATTATAGCAGAATAGTGGTGAGATGTTGCACAACACAGTGACATAAGCGGTTAGCCAATTGGCATTGAGTCATGGACGTGGTTGCCACAGTCTCGTTTCTTTTTTGTCACACCTCGTACATTGAGGTACATTCCCAAGAACACGTCCAGGCCCCTGTGCATCTGATCGTAACAGTATGCCCAGAGGGGCTGGGCAGTGTCATGAAGTACTCAGTAATTCTATTATTCACATTGACATTGGTACTGGGCAAAAGCGAACTTACTGTGGTCTGCATTTTCCTGTGTCATCCCTGGAACTTATGTTTATGTTTGTTTATTAAAAGATACTGTATATTATATTGCCTTGTGCTGTCACAACAACAAAGCAGTGTATAACAAGTTGAAAAGTGAACACTACCAGGGTGACACAATGGTGCGTTTCCCCGATTTCCAGAATCAGGCATGTGTGTCTGCACACACGTGTGTCATGGACTGCTTGTGTGCACGTACGTCATGGGGGGGATGTCATGGGCTGTCTGTGTGCACATGCATTATGGGGAGGGGTCAAGGGCTACCTGTGTATGTGTGTGTACATGTGCACATGTATGTGCCATGGGGAGTGTGGAGAGTTGTGAATATGCATGTCTCTCTCAGATTATAATAACCAATTTGAAAATTTTAGTCAGAAATGTATGGAAATTGAATTATTTATTTATTTGTTTTTTTGTTTTGTTTTTTTAGGAAAAGGAGTTTTTTCAGACCCATAATGTGGCAAATTACAGCTTGGACAATATAACTGTAGCTAAGCGTCTGAGGACATTTTCTCCTTTCATACCCATTTGTGATTGAATTACTGAAAAATAATCAAGCTACTACAATAGCCTTTTTCGTAAGTGTAAGTACATAGTTTGTTGCAATTATCAGCAGATATTTTTTGAGATGAAGTCTAGATAGGCAACATCTACCACATCCTTCTGATATACCATTTCTGTCACTTCCTTAAAGAACTCAATCATGTTTCTTAGACATTGTCCCTTTTGTAAGCCCATGAATTTGACAGTTTATATTTGATGTGTGTTCCCAGCAGTTTATAGACCAAGTCAAAGCACATTAGGATCTCCTTAAATGACGAGGCTAGCAATTTGATTCAAATGGCATTTGGGTTACAGTTACTTGTAAATCACTGCTCACTTACTTCCTGTAACCCAGAGGAAGATGTCACTCCTAGTCGCGGTGGCTAAATATTTTCAAAATGTAAGCATCTTTGGTTATTACAGTCTGCTTTGAAATTTGTATAGTATATATTTGGTTTCTGTTTCCGGTTGTATAGTTTATATTTGATTTCTGTTTTCTGTGTTTCTGGTCAACACAATTTTTGTCACAGACCCGCTTTGACCTGTTTCATATGTAATTTTTCACATTGTTTGCAAATATGTTATCAGAATTATTCTATCACCCATACTTCAGGAGACATAATCTAGTAAAGTGTGTACATTACTGTAAATTAGGAACCAAAAAGAAGAGCACCTACTCGCAAACTCTCAGAAGACACAAAAAGCGAGCGGAATTGGGGTCACAAGCGCTTTATTGATAAGGAAACGCCCCAACACGTTTTGGCAACGCCTTCATCAGGGGCTGAAAACTGCAAACAAACAATAAATAGATAACAAACATAATCCTAAAAACATATAAATTTACAGCATTACAAATATAAGAAACATACTAAAAACCTATAAGCATAATACAAAAATATTAAAAATATTAAAAACATCTGTACGTACTATAAAAGAAAATGGTAAATAAATAAAAGAAGAATAAGTAATGAAGAAGGACAAACAATGGCTTAATTGACAAGAAAGAAAGAAAGTAAACATGCAAAACATATCAAACTGTGAGAATACTTACAGTTATAGATATCAAAGTACACAATGGAGCGCACAATGGAGTATAAATTTGTTGCAAAGAATCAATCCTATGGTTGAATATGCTAAAAAATACATTGCAATATCATAAATCACTTCAAAGAAGTAAAAGAAATTACACACAATAAATCATAAATAATGGGAAACCCAGAATCCAAAAAGAACCAGACCAGGAATACAAAGTGTACTGTAAATTCCAATAAGTTATGGGAAGATGTGTTTAAAAATGTGTGTGATAATAATAAATTAGCAAATGAATAAATTATGATAATAGGGAGCACTACACTAAGAGATAGGATAGGCCAACTAAAAGTTATAATATATTTGCAACTAAAACCATTAAAAGGGCACACTGGCATGAGATGAAAAAACAATCTGACTTCATAATATCATAAAAGTAAAATATTAAAAATGATAATAACACCTGTATAAAATTGTGTAGAACATTAAAAACTTAAAAGCAGAACTGATGGCACATTGCGGCCAGAAAGTTAAAATCGACTACCGCAGTTGGGCCGTGTCCATCTCAAAAATAGTCTGAAAAAACAGACAAACGATAAAACCATGGTCAGAAAGCAAAGAGACCTATCTATTAATGAAACTGAATAGTAACATAACATAATAATTATTAAAAACATGTTACAGACCAAACCACCGTAAAGAAGGCAAATACCTCTGTTGTTGACAGCCTGTACAACACAGCAATGAATCCTTGGAAAACGCCGAGAAATCCCGCTCTTTTAAGAAGGTCAAGGGGTGCATCATGAATATATGCATATGCAACACCTTATGACATCACCTTGTGACATCAAGGGGCTGAGAACTTCAAAAAAGTCGGAAAAACTATTTAGGAGGAACAAATCAATGTAGCTAATAATGAAGGAATATCACGTTACATATAACAATATGTGTATATGTCCCAACCATGTTATTATTTAATCCAAAGGTTAAAAACCGACTGTTAAGAAAATGTGAAACAAATCCTTAAAAACAAAGCCATAAGCATATTAAAAATGAATGATGAACCGGCCAGAAATTTAAAAACAAACTACCGCGATCAGGCGGTACCCGTAAAAAGCGGTGTACGAAAAAGGGAACCCGTCTAGCAATAAAGGCTAATGCCAAATCATAATGGCTATTGATTAAACACATACAATAGGCAAAACTAAAGTTAAAAACAAATACCTGTACTGTGACCAGCTTGTACAGCAAAGCACTGAATCTGTTGAGGACATAACAAACCCGCGCTTTTGTGATTAAAAAGGTCAAGGGGCACATCATGATTATACAATGAAGAAGAAAGCAGAAAACAAATCTGTGCTAGAAAATACAGAAATAAAAGGACCTACCATTAAAAAGAAGACATTTTATACAGTATAAGAAGTAATCTTAAACAAAAGGTAAAAAGACAGAGAGAACTAAAAAACTACCATAACAAGTAAACAAAACACCATTCACGATACACATGGCAGGTGTCATATATTTATATTCCCCCTCGACTACAAATCTGTACCTTAATTATATAAGAAGCCATCTAATAAAAGGATACTTCCTATAAAAAAACCAGACACATTAAATTCCTGATTCAAGCCACGAGGCTCAAGGGACTGCAACTTGTAAATATACCACTGTTCTAATCTAAGGAGTATTCTATCTATATTGCCTCCTCGCCAGTGAGGATGAACGACTTTAAGAACAAAAAAACTTAAGGTCGGAAACACGATGGTCCTTATCTACCCAATGGGAAACCAATGGTTTATCGGGGAAGCGTCTAGTTATGAAACTTTTATGCTCTATGATTCATGTCTTAATTGGGCATGTGGTTTTGCCAACATATTTATTTATTTATTTAACAGTATTTCTATACCGCCTTATCTTACAATCAAGGCAGTATCACAGCAAACAATCAAAAGGAGTGATCGTGTTTTTCATGCAGTGAAAGCACAGTTACTTACCTGTAACAGGTGATCTCTGGGAACAGCAGGAATTAGTCCTCACATATGGGTACGTCGGAACCGACGGAGCCTGCGCGGGAAAGCTCCCCAGCTTCCCAGAAAGGAAAGCTTTTGGAGCCTCCCACAGCGCATGCGCGCTGCCTTCCTGCCTTCCTGACCAACTCTCCTCAGTTCGAGTTTAAAGCTGAGACAATAGAGAGAGGAAAGGAAAGAGAGAGAGAGAGATACAACTCCTAGGGGAGGTGGGTGGGTTGTGAGGACTAATTCCTGCTGTTCCCAGAGATCACCTGTTACAGGTAAGTAACTGTGCTATCTCCAGGAACAAGCAGGAATGAGTCCTCACATATGGGGACTCCCTAGCTAAGATGCCGGGGAGATCCCCCTCCAAGGGTTCCTCATCTTCCTATGGATCTCAGGCATCCATTCAGGGAAGGTGGGCAGGAGTTGTTTAAGAATGGAACAGGTGTCTGAGGACAGCCTGACCAAACAAGGCATCCCAGCGGGAGTCCTTGTCCAAGCAGTAATGGGCTGTGAAGGTATGAACCGAGGCCCAGGTGGCTGCTCGACAGATCTGATCGATGGATACAGAATGAAGATGAGCCATAGATGTGGCCATGGCTCTCACATTGTGAGCTGTGACATGGCCTTCCAGAGAAAGGTTCTTACTCTGGTAAGCAAAAGAAATACACTGAGCAATCCAATTGGACAGTGTTCTTTTTGAGACTGGAAGTCCTAAATGAGAAGGATCAAAAGCAACAAAAAGTTGAGAAGACTTTCGATGTTGCTGTGTCCTGTGGATGTAAAAGGCAAGAGCTCTTTTACAATCTAACGTATGTAGGCTCCTCTCTGCACTGGATGCATGAGGAGCTGGAAAAAAGACAGGTAGATATACCTCTTGATTAGGATGAAAAGGTGAGACCACTTTAGGCATAAAGTGAGGATTTGTCCTAAGGACTACCTTATCATGATGGAACCTTGTATAAGGTGGATTAGCCACTAAAGCCTGCAGTTCACTGATGCGGCGAGCAGAAGTTATTGCAATAAGGAAACTGACTTTCCAGGAAAGAAATTTCAAGGAGGTAGTGGCTAAGGGTTCAAAAGGTGGCTTCATAAGCTGACCAAGAACCACGTTTAAGTCCCATGCCACCGGAGGAGGCCGAATGGGAGGTTTAGTTAAAGTTAGACCCCTCATAAATCTTGCAATAAGAGGATGAGAGGAAACAGGTTGTCCATTGATAGGCTGAAGAGATGCTGCAATAGCACTCAAATGAACCCTTACAGAATTTGTTTTAAGTCCTGCATTGGAAAGATGCAGGAGATATTCGAGTAAAGAATTCAAAGGTAGTGCTAGAGGGTTAAGACCCTTTTCAGCACACCAAATGGAAAATCTTTTCCATTTAAAAGCATAAGAACGCCTGGTGGAAGGTTGCCTAGAGGCATGGAGGATATCCTTCACCTGTTGAGAAAGATTGAAGTCTTGAAGGTCTAGGCCTTCAGTAACCAAGCTCTGAGGTGAAGGGACTTGGGGTTTGGGTGCCACAAAGTCCCCTCCTCTTGAGATAGAAGGTCTGGAGCAGCTCCCAGATCCAGGGAGGGTGCCTGGGAGAGATGCAGAAGTAGAGGGTACCACACTTGGCGTGGCCAGCGTGGAGCTATGAGGATCATAGATCCTTGATACCTCTGAGGTTTGAATAGAGTCTTGGGAATCAAAGGAATGGGTGGAAAGGCATACAGGAAGGCCTGACCCCAATGAAGGAGGAAGGCATCCTTGGCCTGAGCTCCCTGACACGGAATTCTGGAACAGAACCGGGGAAGTTTGGCATTGCACGGACTTGCAAGCAGGTCTATGTCCGGGGTTCCCCATTTCTGAAAGATTCTGAGTACATAAGAACATAAGATATGCCATACTGGGTCAGACCAAGGTCCATCAAGCCCAGTATTCTGTTTCCAACAGTGGCCAATCTAGGTCATATGTACCTAGCAGTTTCCCCAAGAGACACAAGTTCCACAATGCTTGTATTGGGTCAAGCATTGATATCTTCGGTCACTTCTTAATAATGGTTTATGTACCTTTCCTCCAGGAACTTGTCCAAACCTTTTTTAAACCCAGCTACACTAACAGCCTTTACTACATCCTCCGGTAACAAATTCCAGAGTTTGATTACACGTTGAGTGAAAAAATATTTTCTTTTATTAGTCTTAAATAGTTTACCCTGTAGCTTCATTGCATGTCCCCTAGTCTTTCTATATTCTGATAACGTAAACAATCGATCTACGTTTACCCGTTCCACTCCGTTCATTAATTTATAGACTTCTATCATATCTCCCCTCAGCCGTCTCTTTTCCAGGTTAAAGAGCCCTAACCTTTTTAGCCTTTCCTCATAGGAGTATCCTTCCATCCCCTTTACCATTTTGGTGGCTCTTCTCTGAACCTTTTCTAAAATCGCTATATCCTTTTTAAGATACGGCGACCAGAATTGCACACAATATTCAAGGTGCGGTCTCACCATGGAACGATATAGAGGCATTATAATATCTTTTGTTTTATTTTCCATTCCTTTCCTTATCATACCTAGCATTCTATTTGCTCTCTTGGCCGCCGCTGCACACTGGGCCGAGGGTTTTAACATGGTATCCACAATGACGCCTAAATCTTTTTCCTGGGTGGTGGTTCCTAATATGGAACCTTGCATCGTGTAACCATAGTTTGGGTTGTTCTTCCCTAGGTGCATAACCTTGCACTTGTCCACATTAAATTTCATCTGCCATTTTGATGCCCAGTCTTCCAATTTATCAAGATCCTCTTGCAAATTTTCACAATCCTCTTGGGTTTTAACAACTTTAAATAGTTTTGTGTCATCTGCAAATTTGATAACCTCACTCGTTATTCCACTTTCCAGGTCATTTATGAATATGTCAAAAAGCAGCGGACCCAGCACAGATCCCTGGGGTACACCACTATTCACCTTTCTCCATTGGGAAAATTGGCCATTTAGCCCTACCCTCTGCTTTCTATCTTTTAACCAGTTCCTGATCCACAATAGTACACTGCCTCCTATCCCATGACTCTTTAGTTTTGCCAAACGTCTCTCATGAGGGACCTTGTCAAAGGCTTTCTGAAAGTCCAGATACACAATATCAACCGACTCACCTTTGTCCACCTGTTTATTCACTCCTTCAAAAAAACATAACAGATTAGTAAGACAAGATCTTCCTTGTCTAAAGCCATGTTGGCTGTCTCCCATTACGTCGTGACTATCTACATGCTGAGTAATTTTATTCTTTATGATGGTTTCTACCATTTTTCCCGGTACTGACGTCAGGCTCACCGGTCTGTAGTTTCCCGGATCACCCCTGGAACCCTTTTTAAAAATTGGTGTTACATTGGCGATCCTCCAATCTTCAGGTATTAGAGATGATTTTAATGATAGTTCACAGATTACTAATAGCAGGTCTGCAATCTCATATTTCAGTTCTTTCAACACCCTTGGATGTATACCATCCGGCCCAGGTGATTTGCTACTCTTCAGTTTATCTAATAGTTGTAAGACATCTTCCCGATGTATCGATATTTCCTTCAATTCTTCCGCACCTTTAAATACCACTTCAGTCATGGGTAACATCCCTACATCTTCCTCAGTAAAGACCAAAGCAAAGAATTCATTCAGTCTCTCCGCTATCGCCTTGTCGCCTCTTAGTGCTCCTTTAATCCCTTTATCATCTAATGGACCAACTGCCTTATCAATGCCTTGCATTTGACTTGCCAGTGCTTGTGCTGTTTCCAGGTTTCGTCATTTGGCTCTTTTTTCCATTTCCTGAAAGATGCTTTTTTGGCAACAACAGCCTCTCTGACCTCACCTTTAAACCATGCTGGCAGTTTTTTGGACTTCCTTCCACTTTTCTTAAAGCGTGGAATACAGCTGGTCTGGGCTTCCAAGATAGTATTTTTCAACAACATCCAAGCTTGATGTACGTCTTTAACCTTTGCAACTGCTCCTTTTAGTTTTTTCTTAACTGTTTTCCTCATTTTATCATAGTCTCCCTTTCGAAAGTTAAAGGGTAGTACTGTGGATTTCTTTACTATCCCTCCTCCACTAATTAAATCAAAGGCGATCATGCTATGATCACTATTTCCAAGTGGCCCCAACACCCTTATCTCTTGCACTAGATCTGGTGTTCCACTAAGGACTAGGTCTAATATGGCTTCCCCTCTGGTCGGTTCATGAACCAGCTGCTCCAAGAAGCAGTCATTTATTTCATCTAGGAACTTTATCTCCCTAGCATGTCCTGCTGTGGCACTGACCCAGTCGATGCTGGGGTAATTGAAATCACCCATTATTATTACTGCACTGTAACATTTGCTAGCTTCCTTGATTTCTTTGAGCATTTCATCATCCATTTGTTCATTCTGGCCAGGCGGACGATAGTACACCCCCACTGCCATCGCCTTCCCCTTTTTACATGGAATTTCAATCCATAGAGAGTCTACAGCAAATTTTGTTTCTTGCAAAACTTTAATCCTTTCTGACTCAATGCCCTCTCTAACATAGAGCGCAACCCCTCCACCAATTTGATCAGCTCTATCATTACGATATAGTTTGTACCCAGGTATCACAGTGTCCCACTGGTTGTCCTCCTTCCACCATGTCTCTGATATTCCAATCATAACTAACCTCTCGTTTAGTGCTATATATTCTAACTCTCCCATCTTGTTTTTTAGACTTCTAGCATTTGCATACAAGCATTTTAGAGACTGTATTTTATTCATATTAATTTGGCTATTGGTAGACATGGGTAATTTGGGATCTTTAAGCTCTGTCTGCTCCATACTCGAGGGCATTTGGGCTACTTTACTCTTTTTTGGAACCTCTCTGCTTTTTGTAGTATCCTTCAAGGATACATTCTTCCGAACCATGCACTCTTGGGCGACTGTCGGCTTTCCCCTATTATCTAGTTTAAAAGCTGCTCTATCTCCTTTTTAAAGTACCTGATCCATGTGCAGGGACCATTCGTGTGGAAGCAGAACTTGACTGAGTCTGTGCCCAAGAGTTTTGGATTCCTGGGAGGTATACTGCCAGGAGATGGATTTGATGCTCTCTGGCGAAGGCCCACAATTTTAGAGCTTCGTTGCAAAGCGACAGAGAGCCAGTCCCTCCTTGTTTGTTTATGTAGAACATGGCTACTTGATTGTCGGTATGAACAAGGACTGTCATGTTGATGAGGAGGGTATGAAAGACCTTGAGAGCAAGGAATATTGCTCGCAGCTCCAGAAGGTTGATATGAAGGGTGGTCTCCTCTGGAGACCAAGTGCCCTGAGTGGAGAGGTCTTGGAGATGAGCTCCCCAACCTGTTTGGGAGGCATCTGTAGTGAGAGTTGCTTGGGGTAACAAAGGTTGGAAGGGGGCCCCCAAGAACAGTTTTTGAGTGGATATCCACCATTGGAGAGACCAAAAAAGACGTTTTGAGGTTGCTATTTGGTCTGAGAGAGCTCCTGATGCTTGGGTCCACTGGGTGGACAAAGTCCATTGAGCTGCTCTCATATGTAGGCGAGCATAAGGCACCACATGAACTGTGGATGCCATGTGGCCTAGTAGCGGTAGCATCTCCCTGGCAGTCAAGTGGCTTCTGGACTGAATTTGAGAGGCCAAGTGCACTAGACGGTGGCAACGGGCCTGAGGAAGATAGGCCCTTGCAGTGGTGGTATCTAGCCAGGCCCCTATGAATTCTAGGGACTGAGTAGGGGTGAGTTGAGACTTTGGCAGATTGATGACGAGTCCCAGATACTGCAGTATGCGTCTGGTGTGGTCCAGGGAAGTCTGAGCCTCGGACTGAGATGGAGCTCGAATGAGCCAGTCGTCCAGGTATGGGAAGACAAATATTCCCAGAGTGCGTAGAAATGCAGCCACTATTGACATGCATTTGGTGAACACTCTTGGAGCAGAGGCTAGACCGAAGTGGAGTACTCTGTATTGGAAATGTTTTCCCTGGAACAGAAATCGTAGAAATTTTCTGTGGGATGGATGGATGAGTATATGGGTGTACGCATCCTTTAGATCTAGAGAACAAAGCCAATCCTGACTCTGTAGGTATTGTGGCAAGGAGAGAGTAGTGCCACCTAGAAAAGCAGGAAACATTGAAGGTTTTACCTTGGCTGGGGGGATGGGCACATTAGAAAACACTTGTCAGAGAAAACCCAGGGTTAGAAGTTCACAGCAGAAAAACCCCAGGGTTGATAGTCAGTGGGCCAAAACTAGTGTTGAGTCATTCCCACGTTACACACCAGATAGGAATCAGAGAAGCAGGTACTCGGAGGAGGAGCCTGCAAGGGAGTGCCCTTGTCACGTAGCTGCTTGTAAAAAAGGGCAGACAGAAACGGAAAGGAGAAGGGAGAGAGAGAGGAGAGCAGAGGAAGAGAATCACCTGTCTTACCAGCACGAGGATTCTGAACCTGACTGGAACCAGGCTCCCAGGCTCTATGCTGAGAGGAAGGGAAGACCTGAAGCCAGATTCGCTCCCCAGGAGAAAGGGAAATACTGCTGCTCTCCAGGAAGAAATACTCACAGGCCAGGCAGCTGCTGTTGCAAGGCCCAGAGATACACTGCTAGTGCAGTGAAACCACAATGCAGGTTAGTGGGCAAGCTAAACCCTGTATTTGAAAGAAGCTTAAAGAAGCCACAAGAAGGCAGAACTTTTACCCAGGCAAAACCCTTGCTGGAACCTAGATGCAGGCATTGCTCTGCTAGGGAAGCTTCCAAAGCAAGAACTTTTTATAGAGCCCGAAGGAGGTCTGACCGGTCCTCTGATTACAGCTCAGAAGAGGGTTTTATTGATAGAAGGCCTGTATGTAAAACTGTGCAAGTTAAGCATCAAACCAGGAGAAAGCCTAGGCCCAAAACTGAACACAGGGACAGTTCTTCAGATGAGGAGGAGATTACCTGTAGACATTTACATGAAAGGAAAGGAACTTTTAAACCACGGCTTTTGAAACCCCATGAGCTTTTACTTAAAGGGGAGAAACCTATTAGGTGGCCAAGACTGAAGAAACTGTTAATGTATGGAACTAATACCATTCCAGTTAAGAGTCCAGAACCACTACCGGAGAGTCCTCCAGAGAGCATGGAAATTGACTCTTTCAAAGGGGATTCAGATCCTTCAGTCACTGACATGGAATGTGATTGTTGCACTGTATGTGAATAACTGTTAAGAGGGAAAATACCTTTTGTAAGAGCTAAGAAGAAAAGCTTGTTTAAAAGACTTTATTTTTGACCTGGCAAAGTTTGCATATATTTTCTTTGGGAGGAGTATCCCTACTTTTGTTTTCCTATGGACATTACCTGTTGTGAGTCTCTGAGAACCCAAATAAAAATCTGTGATCTTTAACCAACGGCTCAACTACAAATTCTTATACAACCTCAAGGTTAAGGTGCAGCGCCTCCTGCTGGTCAAGCTATTTGGCACAGGGGCGGGGCTCACAGTATGGAAGGAGAGTACCTAAAGAGAGCATCTTGAATTTCTCCTTGTATAGAAATTTGTTCAATTCTCTCAGATCTAGGATGGGTCTGTGTCCTCCTGTTTTCTTGGGGATGAGAAAATAAGGGGAGTAAAACCCTGACCCCTGTTGAAGAAGAGGAACCTCTTCTATTGCCCTTTGGGCAAGAAGGGTGGTCACCTCCTGACCCAACAGGTGCAGGAGAGATGGGGGAGAATTGAATTGTCTCACCATGGTATGGGGAGGAAGGCTGGAGAAATGTAGTTTGTAGCCCTCTCTGATGATAGAGAGCGTCCACTGTTCTGATGTGATTTGTTCCCATCTGGGAGCAAAATGAGTTAACCTTCCTGGAATGGTGAGAGGCTCTGGTTGTTGCAGAGCCAGAAAGGTTAAGTTCTCTAGAATCAAGTCAAAAACTCTGAGGGGGTTGGGACTGCTGGACTGTAGCAGCCCCTGTAGACTTTGTTCTGGCCTGTTTAGATTGCTGACGCTTAGGAGCAAAGCGAACTTGGGAAGATTGCTGGCCAGTATTTGTGGAAAATCAGGTCTTTTTATAGAAAGGCTTCTTAAAAGATTTTTTCTTGGCAGGAGTAGAGGTAGACTTAGAAAGTCTATCTAAAGCAGCATTCTCTGCATCCATTTGAGTGGCTTTAATTTGCCACTCCTTGCCAAACAGATTTTCACCTGTACAGGGCAGATTGCCCAAGCCTTCTTGTACCCAGGGTTCCAAATCAGAGGCCTGGAGCCAAGCAAGTCTGCGAGCAGCTATGGCAATGCCGGAGGCTCTGCTAGCTCCCTCAAAAGAGTCAAAGGCTGCTCTGTTGGAGAACTTTGAAACATCTTGAGTTTGCTTTAGCAAAAGAAGGAACTCCTCCTTTTTATCCTCTGGGATAAAGGGGAGAAAATGACGTATCTTTAGTGTAATCTCTTTCAAAAACATGCCCATATAGTGGCTGTATGAATTGATTCTGGCAATAAGCATGCTAGCTTGGAAGATTTTTCTACCAAAAGCATCCAGAGTCCTACATTCTCTTCCTGGAGGGGTAGAAGAGTGCCTTTTGGTACTCTTTATCTTTTTCATAGCAGACTTCACCACAATAGAGTGGTGAGGGAGCTGAGTTTTTTGAAAACCAGGAGAAGGAGGAACCCGATACATGGTGTCCAAACATCGAGAATGTGGAGATAGGGTGAGAGGAGCCTCCCATAAGTCCATCATGTGTTCTTGAAGAATTTCATGTATGGATAAGGTGGCTGCCTCTTTGGGAACCTTAGAGTATCCTAAAATATCTAATTTTTTTGCTCTAGGTTCCTTTTCAGAGGTTACAGAAATGGAGAGTCCTTTAGCTACTTCAATAATGAAGTCTTGAAAGGACAAATCCTCTGGAGGAGACATTCTCCTTTTTGGATTAGAGGGCTCCTCAGGAAGAGTAAAAGAGACATCAGCAGAATCATCTGAGGTATCAGAATCCTCAGAAGATTCAAAGTACCGCCTATTAGCTTCCAGAGATCGATACGCGTACCGACCGGTATCGACATCGGGCGTACCGGGAACCGCATCGGTATCGAGAAAACCTCCGGAACCGGAGACCGGAACCGGCATGCTACTGGAAGTAGATGCTCTGGGTACCGGTATCGGTTGTGGTACCGGAATCGGAGTCGGAACCGGTTGTCGCGGTACCGAGGGCGTTGCAGCATTAATGAAAGCCAGTATGGCCTGCTGCATGGATTGTACCGTAGTACCCATAGACGCCACAACTGCCTGGATGTCAGTACCGGTGTTAGCCGGTACGCCAGAGCAGTCTAACAGGTGATCGGTCGAGGCCGTGCCATCGATGTCAAACTGTAACCCCATAGGAGGAGCTTTGGAAGCCGGAGCTTCCCGCCGGGGTTGTTTGGCTGGGGCAGGGTCCTCAGGGTCAAACCCAAGGGCCTCTCGCTGCTTAGAGGGAGATTTGCCCTTTGAGGACTTGCCGGAAGAATGTTTGGTTACCTGAGATCCATCAGTAGAGGAAGACCTGGAGGATGTTGATGCTGGAGTATCCGTAGAAAACAGCATATGAAACTTGGCTGCTCTGTTCTGTAAGCCACGTTTGGACATCAGAGAGCAGGATGGACAATCCGGGATGGAATGGTCAGGCCCCAAATATTTAAGACACCATTCATGGGTTATCTGTGACTGAAATAGTATTGGTACACTTGGTGCATTTTTTAAAACCAGAGGCTGGTTTCTCCATGAGGGAGAATCTGAGAAGGCCTAGAGGCCTCACAGAATAAACACACCAAGTGGGGAAAAAGTAATTTTTTTTTTTTTTTTAAATAAAGGAAAAAAGACCGGCGGTACCGGTCCGGAATCGGGGAAGGCAGACACGCGGTCAAAGAAACAAATTAAAATAACAATTTCTTCAGCGGTGACAGGAACACGACCTGCTGGCTCCGCGGAAAAAGAAGAACTGAGGAGAGTTGGTCAGGAAGGCGGGAAGGCAGCGCGCATGCGCTGTGGGAGGCCCCAAAAGCTTTCCTTTCTGGGAAGCTGGGGAGCTTTCCCGCGCAGGCTCCGTCGGTTCCGACGTACCCATATGTGAGGACTCATTCCTGCTTGTTCCTGGAGATGGGTATATCGTGATTTGGGTGTAAGATGTGTTGTGTGTTTGATTAGGTGGAGCTATATACATAGTGCGCTATAATACATCATGTCCTATAATACATTCTTCTATACATTGTGTGTTATGAAACATCGTGTGCCATTATACATTCTCTTATCAGAGGGTCGGGGGGGGGGGGTAGGTTGGTTGTTCTTGGTAGTTAGGTCATGTGACGTGTCCATAGTGTTCTTTGAATAGCATTGTCTTCAGCTGTTTGCAAAAGTCTTTAAGGTCCGTCGTTGATCTCAGATCGTCTGGGAGGGTGTTCAAGATTGTTGGGGCAGCCAGGGAGAGTGCTCGTTCTGTGGTGTTCTTGCGTATTTTTCTGAAGTCTCTAGGGGTGTTAATATTAATTTACAAGGACACATAATAACATATATGGCATTGATGGTATTACAGTTTGAATAATGATTCAAGAAAAACTTCTTCTTAGTAGATGGATGCATAAAAACATCTTTTAATGAAAGAGCATTCAGACATACCGAACATCGTCCACATTGGAAATGACCTTTGGCTTTACAGACCGGTATTGGCTTCGAAAGAGCTGAAGGAACTAAAATATTCTTTAAATTGCGATTCCTCTTATGTGCAATAGTAAGGGACTTATTTGCCATGGCAGGAAGAGACGAAACAAGATGCCATTCCTTTCGAAGAATATTAGAAATATCTTTAGACAGAGCTGAAAACGTCAGGGCACAAACCACCTGATCATCTTTAGACTGTGTTTTCTTCTCAAGAAGCATCTTCCTGTCTATAGCCTTGGCTTTATTGTATGCCCTACGAATGATATTCTCAGGATAACCACGCTTTCTGAACCTGTGGCTCATATCTGCTGCATGCTTTTCAAAGTCACTTTGTGAAGTGCACAATCGCTTAACTCTCAAGAGTTGACCAATAGGTAAATTCTCTTTTAAAGATTTGTTGTGAAAACTATCATAATGTAAAAACGCGTTACGATCAGTTGGTTTGCGGTACAGGTCGGTAGTAAAGCCATTTACACCATTTTTGATATTAATATCAAGATAAGAAATCTTATCTGAACTAAAAGAGCCTTCAAATTGTAAATGTTCATCTCTAGGGAATTAAGCCAAAGGAAAAAAACTTGTAAGTCCTGTCCCATCCCAAATCAAAAAAACATTGTCTATATAACGTAACATTTTAATAAATTTTTGAAATAGATGACACCGAAGGAACTCATTTTCAAAATTAGCAACATATAGATTGGCAACATCTGGTGCCATAGAGGAACCCATGGCTATCCCTTTGTCTTGCTTATAGAAAATCCCATAGAAGCAAAAGAAATTTTCACACATAACAAGTGAGGCCACCTGAGTTAGGAAACAAGTAGGAGTACGTATTGGTGGGGTTCTTTTAATGCGAGTGTTAGCAATGATTTCTAAGGCAGCATCTTGCGGAATGTTGGTATATGTAGGCTGCGTGGGCAGCGTCCCAAGCCGGCCGCCCTTAACCGGGTGGCTCGGCGAGATGTGGAACCCGATTTCGGGTCCGCAGGATGGGGGGTGGGGTGGAGGAGGGAAGAGTCGTGGTGATGTAGGGGACATTTTTTGAATGCATTGGCTCCCCCAGCGTATGGTGCGAAGGGAGAACCAATGAGGAGCACGGTGGAGGCAGGCCGGCTGTGAGAGGAGCTGAAGGATGGGGCCAGTCGCAGAGAGGTGCAGAGGACGTCGGCTGTAGGATCTGTGACCGGAGTGGGGAGATGAGGTGAGGCGGCGAGGCCAGCAGCAGTGCAGCACTTCAGTTCCAGGAGGTGGGGCAGTCAGCGTGGAAGCCCGGAGGCAGCAGCGGCCGAGCGGAGGATCAGGAGCATGTGGCCGAGTACACCACAGCGTGCTGGAGTGCAGACGGCACGCGGCTCCTTCCAGGATTTGGCACAGCTGCGGGGGGTCCAGAGGAGGCCAATAGGCAAGTCGGGGTCAGGGTAGAATAAAAAATAAAATAAAATAATAAATAAATAAAAGCGAAATAAAGAACAGAAATGGTGGCAAGGGGCCAACGGGGACAGGGAGTGGGCGGGGGAGGGCTGGGGGGGCTACCGGGCAGCAAGGGAGGCTGGCTGGAGGTCAGGTTATGGCTGGGGGTGTTGGGGAGGATGAGCAGTGTCACCACTCACCCTCCCAGAGGTAATTAGCATAGGTAGGGCAAGTGGGTAGTTGTGTTTCTTGGGTGGTAAAACTTAAAATGGAGGTGTAGAAAGGCCTCCTGGGTAATGTAGTCCACCAACCATGAAAATGAGTACACGTTGTGCACGAGTGGTTTAAGGAAATTAGGATTTATTTCCCCTCCCGGGGTTAGATGTTGAAGACCAAGAATAAGGACTATTTACAACGAAATTATACTTCCAGTGATCACAAAAATATTGCTTACTTTCAGCTGTTATACAAAACCAAAACAATAAACAGTTCCTTCCAAAATGTTTCTTTTGGCTGTTTCTTTCTCCTTAGTAAAAGCCAATATATTCAGCACAGAGACTGCACATTATCCGCCACCATATAAGAACAGTCCATCATATATTCTGACTCAGGAGGTTGATATGGGTCCCAGTGCATACAGTCAGTTTCTTCCTGGAAACCTTTTAGAACAGGTTCTTCTCTTTGCCAGGCAAACTGTTCTCTTTCACTCACAGGGTTTCCTTCCCCCAACCTGCTTGGTGAGTCTAAATGCTTGCTCTCAGGTGCAAACAGCTCTCTGTAGTTAAAGGGTAATACGTTTCCCTCTTCAGCTTTATAACATGGAATTCTTCCTTTGCTTTTAACACTACTTCCTCTCAGGATTCTCCCTTGGCTACCACACGGAAAACAAAACTCCTCTCCCCCTTCTGATATATATTTATAATCAGGGAAATTGACTTTACCTGGAGTCTGCCTTTTGTGAACCCAGCGTGGCTGTCTTTTCTGCTTTTCAGCATAAATGTCCTTGCTTCCTGAGCAATAGAAATCCTCTGTGCCTCCTACGTTTAAGCACTGCTCCCTGTGTCCTGGACCTGAATGTCCTACACAGCTCTTGTCCTTTGAAGAGTATCTCCAACTAGGATTGGGATTTCTTTTACCTTTCCCCACGCTTGCTGTGTCTCTCTCCGTGTCGGAGACTGAGCTTCCATCTGAGACTCTCCCCTTGTCTCTGCTCGTATCTTTGCCCGTGTCTGTGTCCGTCTCCGTCTCATATTTTACTAGAGGGTTTTTATCTAGCTTCCTTCCCCCGTTGTATTGAGCCACACCTCCCCCCAGGTGTTCACAGTTCCCTGATGAGGTAGGAGCTAGCTCAGGGGATGGGCGTTCCCTAGCCCTCTGTGACGAGGTTTGTTTATGGTTTCCATGCCAACCCTCCATGCTTGACTCAGCACTGACAGCTTTGGTTTCATTTTCCACAGAAACCTCTGTTTCCATCGGTTCTGAACCTTGCACTTCACGACAGCAGTCAAGGGAGGAAAACAGGCTACGGCGGGGAAGGAGAGCTGCTGGGATAGGCAGAAGGGTGAGGGAGTCGGGTGGCCTTCTGGGAGGGGGGTGCAGAGAGAGCATGGGGGGCCAGGGCGAGGGCCCAAAAGCGAGGTGGGTCTTGCAGGGGCAGGATGGATTCGCAGCCAGGGGGGTTGCCGGGGGTTGAGGCAAGGTGGAGAAGGAGTGGAGGGCAGGAGCGACCTACGGTGACGCCTAGTACGGGGGGGTGGCAAGGTGGCCGTAGGGCAGCAGGGGTGGGGGCCCTTGGGGAGTGGGGGGATGGGGTTCAGGGGTGGCATGGGGGAGACAGGTCCAGAGGCCATGCAGTTGGGGTGGCAGAGTAGTCTCCCGGGTGTGGAAAGGGGAGCCAGACAAGGCAGCGCACAGACCAGAGGGGTGGGGTGGGGTCCTGGCAGCATTGGCTTGGGGGCGGGAAGGTTCCTTGGGAGCAGAGTGGTTGGGGGCTTGGAAATCTGCCTGGCCATCAGTGGTCCCTCCCCCGGTGTTCTCTGTGATGTCTCCACAGGTGCAGGTGACGATCTCCTATCCGGCGACGCCTGGAGGCGAACATCAGCAGAGCGGCATGGCGGACAGCGCGGTGGACCCGGTGACAGTTATCGAGCGGGCAGAGGAGACGAGGGCCGCATGTGAGTCACAAGAGGAACCGGGGCTGGTGGGGACTGGGGGGGAGGGAACCGGGGGAAAAGGCATGTAAGAAATGGAAACACGTGTGTCAGCGGCGGCATGGTTCAGATTCGTTTTTCTCGTCCTCTTCATCGGTATCGTCCTCGTCCGTGTCGGAAAGGGGGGTAGGACATGAGGTGGGTGGTACAGAAAGGGGAGTAAGCAGAGGGTGAGGCGTCGCACCTTCATTAGCGGTGTATGCTGAGTTATGGGACAGGGTACCAAGAAATTTGCGGCGCAAGATTCGGAAAAGGAGATATATAGATATTTTCCGATTGTTGGAGGGCCGGAGGAGATCGGGAGATAATAAGAAGAAAAGAAAGGAGGATGAAAAAGCCGGTCGCATCAAGAAAGTGTCTAGGAATGTGGTGAACTGGGCAAGAGTTTTTTTGCGTTTGGCCAGCGTATGAGGACATCACTTTCCGGATCAGTACGGGATGCTGTTAGCTTACACAGATTCCATCCTGGAGGCCGTGCAGACGCATGAAGGATAGTCGTGGTTGAACTATGATGAGAAGTTCCGTGATAAAATGGAAGAAAACCGTTTTTTGTCATGGGGTTCACCAGATATTAATCTGTGGCTCACGCAAATGTCCGCAAAATCAGGGGTGGGGGGTATAGGAGGAAGACCGGGGGGAGGTATAGCAAGGGGGTCGGGACGTTCCTTTTGGCTGAACGGAGCCCCGTTGCAACAGAAAAGTAGAGGTACGGGAACAGGGGACGTGTGTTGGAGATTTAATAAGTCATCGTGCCCCTTTCCCGATTGCAAGTTTCGACATGCATGCTCCAGTTGTGGTGGGGGGCATTCGGCAGCCAAATGTATTAAAAAAGGGACAGCTCCGCTTAGTGAGTCAGCCCTTAAGTAACAATGATGCGAGCAGTCTGGCCGGCGTAGGCGTTAATGACCAGGCTGCAACGATACCTGAGGCGGGGAGATAGGGAGGTGTTGGGAAAAGGGTTTCAGGAGGGTTTTGTCATCCCAGTGGAGGGTTCGGTGGTAGGAGGCACGTCATGCAATTCGCCTTCGGTACGGCGCTTTGCACCAGTTGTGCGAGCTAAATTGTTCAAAAAATTAGAGTTAGGGAGGCTTGCAGGTCCATTTGTGAAAAAGCCGTTTGCAAATTTGGTCGTGTCCCCGTTAGGTATTATACCTAAGAAAGACGCTGGGAAATTTAGATTAATTCATAATCTATCATTCCCAGAGGGAACATCGGTCAATGATCACATACCAAGGGATAGCTGTACAGTTAGATATGCGTCATTTGATTGGGCTGTGGAGTTGGTGAGGCAAGCCGGGGTAGGGGCGTGGATGGCGAAGGTCAATATTGAGTCGGCGTTCTGTCTCTTGCCGGTGCATCCGACTAGTTATCCGTTGCTGGGATTTTGGTTTGAGGATAGGTTTTATTTTGACAAATGCATGCCTATGGGATGCTCTGTGTATTGTGCCTACTTTGAAAAATTTAGTACCTTCTTGCATTGGGCATTGGTTCAGGAAGTGGATTGTGCAAAGGTAGTGCATTATTTGGACAATTTTTTATTTGTAGGAGCAGAGCAGTCGGGGGAGTGTCGGTGTCTATTGTGCGGTTTCATGGACTTGGCCAGGGACTTGGGAGTGCCATTAGCGTTAAATAAGATGGAGGGTCCTATGAGACAACTAACATTTCTGGGTATAGAATTGGATTCCAGGGCAATGGTGGCTAGGCTTCCGGAAGAGAAGGTGAGGAAGCTGCAGGTGTTAGTGGCCACTGCCTTAGTTTCCAGCAAATTGAACTTGAGAGAGTTGCAGGCATTTATCGGTGTGCTGAATTTTCCTTGCTGCATCATCCCGATGGGTAGGATGTTTCTGTGGAGGCTAGCAGGGGCAACAGCGGGGGTGCGCAAACCGCATCATCGGATTAGGGTGTCCAGGGTGATGAAGGAAGATCTGCGGATTTGGGACATCTTTTTGCAGGAATTCAACAGTATGTCTATAATGATGGAGGGTGAGATGTCATCAGGGGACTTGCAACCATTCTCGGACGCGGCTAGGGTGGCGGGTTTAGGCATCTATTTTGCGGGAGCATGGTGTGCCGACAGCTGGCCTCAGACGTGGCAGGAAGCGGGTCTAGTCACTAACATTGCCTTCCTAGAGTTGTTTCCCATGCTGGTAGCATTGGAATTGTGGCCGGATCGCCTGCGTAACAGATGGGTATTGTGGTGGTGTGACAATGCAGCCGTGGTGAGTGTAATCAATCATTACACCCCGAGATGTGTTCCAGTGGCTGAATTAATGTGGGAGGTAGTGCTAGCTTGTTTAAGGTGGAATGTAGCGATCAAAGCGCGGCATATTCCAGGATGTACTAACGAGATCGGGGATGCTCTCTCGTTTTCAGTGGGACCAGTTCCAGAAATTGGCACCAGGAGCCGAGGAGATTGGACTGTGGGTCCCAGAGCGCTTGTGGCAGGTTGGCCTGAAGAGATGCTGAGTTTGCTGCGAAGCTCGGTGGCGAGAAGAACATGGTCGGCTTACCAGCGGGGCTGTGACAAGGTGGAGGAGTTCTTGCGGGGGCAGGGGTGGCGGCCAGACGCGGTGTCCAATTGGATGTTTGCAAAATATGTAGTGGAAGCCAAGAAAAAGGGGTGGTCCAAGGCAGCGGTCCATTCGCATTTAGCAGGGTTTGCCTTTTTCGCGAAGGCAGTGGGATGGATGCCAGCGGTGGGTGGGTTTTTAACCCGGCGGTTGCTTCAAAGGTGGGGTAGACTGCGTCCAACGCCTAAGAACAGCAGACAGCTGATTACGCATGACTTGTTGGTGAGGCTATGTGCGGCTCTCCCGATGGTGGCATCGTCGGCGTATGAGGCGGCATTATTCAAGACAGTGTTTTGCTTGGCGTTTTTTGGGGCCTTCCATATCGGGGAATTAGTAGCGGACTCGGGGAGGGTGGGTAGTGCCGGTGGCTTGCTGCTACAGTGGAAAGAGGGTCCGTAAGGGTGCTGTTGGCACACTCTAAGGGGTATGTTTACTAAACTGCGGTAATCGTGAATAACGCGCTGTGATAAGGAAGCTTATCATAGCTCAGGAAGGGGCTATAGAAAAGGTGAAGTGTCTCTGAACAAGCAACCTGTCAGTGCTGGTAGAAATGAGAAAACAGAATTTTGCCATAAAAGACTACCAGTCCCAGAATGCACCAGGTTTCCAACAGCCATGAGAGGAACTGAAGTGAGAAAACGTGTGTTCAATCAAAAGGGCTATGAGGTAATCCCCAAGCACTCATTGCAAAGGGCAGGGCTTGATTCAGCACAGCTGCGCTGTGCTAGGATGGAACACTCATCTCAAAGGGCAAGGCCTGATTCAGCACAGCTGCGCTGTGCTAAGGTGGAGCACTCATCAAGGCAGAATAAAGATAGAGTCTATTCTACAGAGAATCATCCAGAGCTGGGATGTCATGATCATTGGTATCTTGATCATCCACGGGATCCTGATCTTCATTCTCATCAGAAGCAGAGGTCAGAACGGACGGACAGAGAGAGCAAGAAGCCCTTTAAAAGAAGGAAGAGAAAAGCCTCTGGGAAGTCTACAGGAGTCCAGCACAGTACGTATACTGGGAGACAGACAAGAGGCCAGCATACACCATTGGACTGGGGGAGACCAGAGGAGTGGTATTGCAGAGGCAGGAATCTCCAGACGGCACCTGTGAGGGAAACAGCTGCATGTGGAAGGGACCCTAAGACCCATGCCAGAAGGTATGTGAAGAGAGATCCAGTGTCCAGGGATCTAGATTGGAAGGCTGGACACAGAAACTGGACTACATATTGGCCAGGCTATTTAAAGGGGAACTCTAACAGCAATGGAAGCTCAGGTATGAACACTGATCTATGCCCTAGCTATAACTTTGAAAGGAAGCAGGGAAATGATTATTCTCCTGGTAGTGCTCCATTGAGAAATTCCTTTGTGCCAAGCCAAGATATTGAACCTATGATTATTGAAGAAAGGGGAGAGGTCTTAGAACCAGAATGTGAATATATGGACTGCTCTCTGTCCAAACTCAAATGGTAGTTTTCTGTTACAAAGTGCAACAACCATCACAAAGAAATACCAACTTGTTCTTTAATCTACTCAGAAAACCTTCTGAGTAAGATTTTGAGCTACACAGTGAAAGCAAGCCAGCTAAGGGGTTTCAGCTGGGTGATTGCTAGCAATTGAGCTTACCTAATTGCTTTGTGTGCTCTGAAGGGAATCACTTCTGAATTTATATGTAAAGATATAAGAAGTTAACCTGAAGAAAAGAACATTTTTCCTACTTTGTGGGTTTATTTGGTTGCTTACTGCATTGCTAAGACATTATTTGCTAAAGCCTACAAGAAAGACCAGTTTGTTGCCAACCAGGTCTTTAATCCTTTGCTTTAATTACCTGACAAGTTCAGATGTTGTTTTTTTTCCTGATCTTGTTTTCCTAACTTTAAAACTGCAAGCAAGTATCCTGAGTTCTGTGCTACCAAGCATTATCTGTGTTGGGAGAACCCCTCATAAATAAAAATCTTATTTGCTTTACCCTTGAGCAAGTATAATTAATTATTGGTCACGGCTGTGTCTGGAATGAATGGACTACATTACCCACAAATCCTTGCAAATCATATAGAGGTATGCTTTTGCCAAGACTGTGAACATTCTCACCCAGGCGGCCGTCTGACAGCGCGTAATGTAACATTAACGATCGTTCGCACGTCATAACGCGCGTTATGATGTGCGAACGATCGTTAACGTTACATTACGCGCATTGACCGCAGTTAACGATCGTAAACTCCCGCGTCGTGCTAGAACACCGCAGAAGGTGGAGAGAGGGCGGAGAGAAGGGGTCAATGGGCGGAGACTGGGCGGGGAGAGGCTCCCCTCACACTAACATGCTGATTTTCAGAGCTGAATTCCAACGCGAATGAAAACCTGCCGTTAAATGCACATTAAAGGGGATAGAAACCATTTAAGTGTCAGCAATGTACAGCCCAGGCAGGGAAACAAAAAAAAGTGATAAGTGTGATACATGTGCACAGAACAAAAGGGCACAGAAACACTGAAAATGACCCCAACAAACTGGAAAAAAAACAATAACCAAGCTGGTCAATAGTGGTATCAATGAGAAACATCAACCCCTCCCCCCCCCCCGAGTAAGCTCCATAGAACAGATATAAATCGTGGAAGGGTCTATACTCTGTCCCCATACAAGGTGAATGTGCCCACAGTAAAATAGCGCTGCTCAGGGTTTTCCCCACCATCAGACAGGGTTCCTATGGCATGCACATGTCCCGCAACAGCAGGGCGGGCATGTCGGAACGGCAACTGGACAGATGCCGGAGAGGGGATACAGAGGGCCGCAGGCGGCACATGCTATGGTGCAGCTGGGCCACAGTGCGGACTAGGGCAATGCCTAGGTGGCCCATACGAATGCTGGAACAGCAGAGCAGCCAGACAGCAACTGCTGAAGGCCCAACATGGGCACGAGTGTGTTTCCCAAAGTGTCACAGGGGATAGTACCCAACAGCAACCCCCAAGGGCACGGAACATTGGCAGGCGGGGCTGGGGGGGGAGCGTGGCCGTCTATGCAGGCACCCCTACCCCAGAACCCGCACTATAGGCAGCCGCCTACCTGCACACTGGATTGCCTGAAACTGCGCACCACCAGCTCCACCAGCAGAAGGGCATGTCAGCATGGTGGCCGAGGGATACTGGTGGTGGAGGGGGCAGTGGCAGCTGGCCAGAGCAGACCGTGGCCTAGCCTTGTGTAGGTGGGTGCCATGCACTGCAACAGACAGGCCCTGTCTGACCAACAGTCATGGAATCACCAGGGAATGCACCATCTCTGTGAGAACATGGTGGTGCAGTGCACAAAACCACTGTATTCAGAAGCAGAAGGTCACAGGTTCAAGTCCCAGCTGTGGTTTCCGCCAACCCAGTCCTCATATTTTACCCACTACTATAACGTGCTAATACAGACAGAACCTTTTTTTCAGATGACGTAAACATGCCCAAAACACCTACATTTTACCCTACAGAGCACAGACACCATAAACATGACCATTACCTAGAGCAGAACCTCCCAAATGCAGTCCTGGAGGGCCAAACACCCATTCCGGTTCCATGCTGCCTCTGATAAAGATGCCTGTGCTGCATTTCTATGCGCCACCCCCATGGTATGCAGATGTATCTCATGCATATTCATGAGGGAGAGGGTATATAAATTTTAAAAAAAGAGCCGGAACAAGTCATTGATGCTATCAGGCTGAGCTGATGAAGTTCCTTTCAATCTAGCTATTATCAGCCGAATTGTCTGAGACGAATTCCGTGCATATATAAGATATTTTCATTTAAAAACCCTCCAAGTTCTTACTGTGAAAGTCTGTTAGTTTGGAGTAATTTTTTAGAACACCATTGACATTTTATTACTCTACAAAACTGGCCCTAATCGGTTTGTGAATTGACAAATATTCATGAGGGACAGCATGAAAACCCGAACAGTGTTTGGCACCGCAGGACTGGAGTTGGGAACCTCTGCCGTAAAGCAGCAGCCAACAGGGGCAGACACACCCGCACCCACAGGCCCCATTATCCAAAGCCTCCTGGAGAGGCAGGACTTTGGGCTCTGCGTGCTTCTCCCAATACTAGCACTTGCATACCTTAGTAATGCCACCTTAAACCTGGGAATATGGTACACATCTATCAAAAGATTGCTATGATTACTGGCAGATAGCAATTCCTAGGTTACGTACAAGTTTTTTCTGAGTGAGCTGCAGCATAGCAACCTTTCTGATGTCTGTGGAGTGTACTACAGGTCTTGTGTCTGACAGTGTTTACCAACCTGGGGAGTGACCCCTACAGTATTGCGTACCATAGCCATGCCTGCACTGTGCCCAGGACTGGTGTGGTGGCCTGGGCTGCCCAATACCTCTGTAGTTGCACAATGCTGGAATAGGTGTGGGGAGTGTGTGTCTGTCTATCCAGTGTGTGGTGGCTGCCAACATCCTCCACAGCCCACACTGCTAGCACTGTTGCCAGTATTGGCCTGCCAATGTGCATAATGAGGAGCAAGCTATCGTGGGAATAGCCTGGATAGGGTGGCCTGGCCTGGCCGCATCTGCACAGGGCATAGGGCAATGGCTCGGACATTGTAGTGCCCGGTACCACCTGCATGGACAGGGTGGCCATAGCATGTCCTGCTGGGAGGTCACTCTCACCCTGACTGAGCAGTGACTATGGCATGGCTAGGTTCCCCAATAGTGTTATATAGTATTTCTCTCATGTGATATTTATGGGTTTTCTTTTGGGGCCCAATCACTGACTTATTTATTTATTTTATTTATTACAAATTCTTATATACCGCGCTATTTGGCATCATCATTTGGCTATTTGACTTATCTGCTTGGTGTGTATGCTGATATCCCCATTCTGGGTACATGCATCTCCTCCAGGACCATGCACTATGGACTAGCTGGCGGCCTGTCTGCAGCTAGTATGTGTCTTGCTGGAACACCTTGCAGGGTGCAGCGGCTGGAGGCCTGCTGCTGGAGAATGTCAGATAATGGTGGGGGGCAGCTGAGCATTTCCAGACCTGCCGTCTGTCTGCTATTGCGTTATGGATGTGTGCTGCTCTGCATTGCCTGCCCTGTAGGGTGTTTGATCCCTAGCAGGACTGGGGTGATGGTCCCCTCTACTGCCACCATTGCACTTTTCTGGGTGCAACATAGTCCACAAGGGCTAGATGTGATATACAAATGAACACAGGCATATCCTAGGGGTGTTTGCAAGAACTACCTATCACACATTGGCACTGATGGGGACCTGCAGCATAGCCTATCTCAGCAAAGCCAGGTGCTGTGAGAGTGGTGCTGGGCACCATACCTCTCCCTCAGGGTGAGCACAGGACCCGCACACTGTGACGGTCTGTAGCTACTCTGTGCCACTAACACACACCGTTGGCACCCCCTACCAGGCTGGAGGTGCTGTGGGGTGCATACCCCATCTTGTGATCATCTGTTGACTGCTGTTTTACATGTGCTGTGCATCCTGGGTACGGATGGGTTGACCCTATCCTGGTAAGCACAGCAGAATGTGGGTGTGGTGCCGTGCAGTCCTCCTGTAGCCAGCCAGGTGTTTGTTAACAGCTCGAGCCCACTGGTTACTTCACTGCCCGTGGAGCCAGAGGTCATGGGTTCAAAACCAACAGTGGGGTTCATCGATAGGGCTGTCTTAGGCATTGTCTGTTTGTATTGTATATTAGTGCTGCCAGCAGAACCACCCTCAGGGTACTGTCACCTTAGGGCGCCCTATAAAGCACCTTATAAAATACTACCTACACGTTTCTGACCAAGATAATCCCAAATGATAACCAAATATGACTAATGTGTATAGAGTTTTTTGTAAATAGTTACTTAGTCTATATAGTTTACCTTTAATCCCAAGTTCAAAAACCCCTGTTATTTGTAAAATGCATTACAGTTCTCTGTATGTATATATTTGTTCCATGTAAACCGCGCTGATGACAATAGTGCGGTATATAAGAGATGTTAAATAAATAAATAAATAAATAAATTATAAGGTGCCTTATACGGCGCCCTATAAAGCGCCTTATAAGGTGCCTTATATGGTGTCCTATGGGGGACATTATAGGGTGCCTTGGCACTTTATAATGTGCCCTATGGAGTGCCTTCTGAGGTGCCTTATGTGGCACCTTAGGTTACACACTCTGAGGGTGTGTTTGCTGGCAGCACTATTAACGTACGACTAAACTTCCTCACAGCCCAATACTTAACCCTTTCCAGGCCAAGCCCAAAACTTTCGGGATCCGAACATCTGCCTAAATATTCCTATCAAATGGTATATAATACATGACCATGGCAGAGGGTACGTCACTATTGGAACATATTGAATAAGATGGGTACAATTTTCCTGCCATATGCAAACATTAACCCGGCTGCAGAATGTGGATTAAAATATTATAGTAGGCTTTTAAAGGGTTACACATGACGCCTCAGCCAGCCTTCTTCATTAGGCACACTGGGGAATCAAACCCATGACCCTTGCACCATTGGTCTGTGTAGTAGCCAATGTGCTACAGCTCTGTTTCTGTATTTGGGTGTCTGCGCGCCTTCTTATGCTTAACGCGCCCTGTAATGATCGTTGCTGCGCGGTGCCTTACATGCCATGTCTTTTTTTTGGCTTTCCTTCCACTAACGCGGCTCCTAACGCGAATCACACTAACGCAGTTTAGTAAACATACCCCTAAGACCGACCAGCAGGGACGGGGGTGGTGGGTGGTCCTAAAAGAGATGGTGGGTGTGCCGTCCTGTGCGGTGGCGGCATTAAGGGAGTACTTGTGCCTGCGACTGGCGTTTGCGGGTGTGTTCTTTATTCACGTGGATGCATGTCTGCTGACGCAATTTCAGGTTACAGCAATCTTAAGACTGGCCCTACAGTGGATAGGGGAGGTGCCACAAAAATTTGCGGCTCACTCCTTCCATATTGGGGTGGCAACAAGTGCAGCGGCAGCGGGTTTGTTGGACCAGGAGGTGCAACGGATTGGTTGATGGCATTCTAGGGCATTTCTAGGATATGTCCGACTGTAGAGGTAGTCGGGCAGGGTCATAATAGGGGCTAATGCTGTTTTTTTATTTTGCAGATAGAGGGCGAGGTCCATACAGCTGTTGGCTGATTAGCCATTCGTTTATTCATTGGGCAGGCCAGTGAGTGGCTGTGCAGCCCACAGGGGCTAATCTGGGCATGGATCCCGAAGTGGTGTCCGTCTTATGGCCTGGTGAGCGAGGTCTTCGCTGCACACAGTAGCTCCCTTTGCTTCAGCACCACGGGAGGCTGCGGATGGCGCCGGACCTGATGTTGATACATTTGGGGGGCAATGACCTGTCAGCCTGGACCTGCAAGCAACTGATTCAAGTGGTGCGGAAGGATCTGGAGGTGGTGCTGCAGTTGTTTCCAGGAATAATATTGATGTGGTCAGATATTATACAGCGGCTGGTCGCATGGGCTGACAAAAATCAATCGCCAGATTGGCCATTGGGTTTGTGCACATGGGGGGTACCAGATAATGCATGCATGGGTGGAGGTGGGTTGTGCGGGATTGTACGGGAACGATGGTGTGCACCTATCCCCGGTGGGGTTGGATTTACTATTGAACAACTGGCAGGAAGCATTGGAGTGGGTAGTGTTGAGGGATGCTCGCTGGTCACAGCTTTTGGGGGGGGGGCAGCACAGGGACAGTGAGGTCACCTGCATCGGTGGTGGGATCCCGGAGGTTTCTGGGATCCGGAGCCTTGGATAAACTTGGGGCAGGGGTGGAGTACCCCCAACCCGGATAACCCCTGGGCTGGCTTTTGCTAATTATATGGCGAAGTTGGAGGCCAAGAGGGGGAGAGAATTTGGAAAAGCGGAGGCGTGCGCACCTTGCTAGTGACATGGCGAGTGAGGCATCATTCCGCTGGGGTATGCAAAATGATGGTTATTTGATGTTGATTGTTAATCAGTTTAATGGTTTAATAAAGCTGCGACCAGAAGTTGACCAAAAGATGGCATCAGAGTGTTTGTGGAAGTTTGGGGGGGGGGGGGGAGGGAGAAAGTCGAAGGGGTGGTGGAGAAGCAGCGAGTCCGACCTACTCCGGTTAAAAGAGAATTTATGTCCAACGTGGCCGTAATCAGCTGCTGATGGTACCCTATAAAGCCATTTAAAATGTTATGTTTAATGCTTGCTCATAACATCCAAGGTATTACTACTACAAAGTACCAAAATACCATTGTATCTCATAGGTGCTACAAAGTATCAAAAAATACTGTAGCTCACAGGTGCAGTTGTTATCATGACAACTCCAGTTGTTTAATCTGTACTATTTGCTATAATTTGTGCTAAATACCAGATACTAGAAATATTGCTATTTACTAGATCTATTGGATTTTATTTGTGCTAAATACCAGATACTAGAAATAATTGCTATTTACTAGATCTATTGGATTTTATTTGTGCCATTTACTAGAACAATCCCCTGTGTTCACACACTCACACAGGTTTCACCACACACAACACCCCCCCCCCCCTCAAAATCCACAATGGCGCCCACAAAGCTCCAAGCCCTCCCTATCCTTCTCCTCCTAATAGCTCTCCTAATACACAACATTTCCACATAGAAATCAGACCAAACCCCCTATAATACTATTCCCATTATCCACAACCCAAACAGAAACACATTACACTCTCCACCAAGTATCTACTCCCATAACCAAAATAACCTCAGATCCTATCCTAGACTAATCCAGATAAAACATCAACAACCTAGTAGTACGCATGACTCTCCCAACACACTAACTCTGCTAAATTTCATCCTCATAAACATACGGTCTCTAAGAAATAAAATACCAATCGTCAACGACATGATCAAAGATGAAAAATCTGACCTACTCTTTATCACGGAAGCATGGCTTTCTCCCGCTGACACAATCCTACTAAATCAACTGCACACACAACAATATGACTTGTTCAACTGCAACAGGGACACCAAAAGAGGGGGAGGAGCCCTCATCCTTACCAAAAAAGACCTCCACTATACCCTAACAAACATTAATAGTATAGATGGCATGGACATCATTAAAACAGAGAATAAAACCCTTGCACTTTGCCTCATCTACATGCCCCCATCATCTGACCACAACAACCTCACCCCTATCCTGGAACTCGCATGCACAGCCTCACTGAGAAAACCACTTATCATATTGGGCGATTTGAACCTCCCATCCCTCAACTCCTCTGACACAATAAACTTCATGGACACAGAAATGAGCACAAACAGATCATCCATGCTCCCACACACATAAAGGGAAATACCCTGGATCTTGTCTTCCTCCCTATGCCTTTCAATAACCACCAACTCCACACACCCCCATCCATATCTGAGGTGCCCTGGTCCGACCATAACGTAATAACCTTCTATCTCAACACACAAACACCCAATACCTACACACCAAACACTATACCACATAACAAACGCTTTGCCCACTTCAATAAAGATGCCTTCCTAGACAATGTATCACCCAAACTCGCAACGAAGACATCAAACATCAATATAGCCATAAACCAATGGAACACAACCATCCAAAATGCAGCCGCCCCCACACAAGTCACACCAAAAGAAACTCTAAAAAGATCAGAAAAATGGTTTGCCCAAGAACTCACCAAGCTAAAAAAACAACTGAGAAAACAAGAAAAAAGATGGAGAAGAACAAAATCGAACGAAAACAAATCCCAATACCTAGGCCTACTCAATACATATAAAGACGCGATAAACAAATCAAAATGAGACTACCACACTAAAGTAATAAACATGGCCATTAATCAACCAAGGGAATTATTTGCAATTGTAAGATCACTAACAAAAACCCAAAAACCAGAACCAGAACACTCCACAATAAGCGTACAAACCCTAGCCACACATTTTGCAGAGAAACTAAAAAATAAGTCCTCCAACACTATCATGGCAACACATATAGACCCAAAAAACCCCAATAAATGGGAAAGCTTTCACATAGTCGATCAAAAGCACCTCCTCAAGGTCATAACAATGATTAACACCACAACCTCCCCCCTTGACCCATGCCCAGTATCATGGATCAAATCCACCAAAGCTGAACTCGCCACAAGCATCCAAAACATAACTAATCAATCACTCTCACAAGGCATCATGCCAGATGCCCTTAAACTCATCTCCATCCGTCCCATCCTAAAAAATACATTAGATCCAAAAGACCCAACCTCATACAGGCCCATAGCCAGTATACCGTTCATTGCTAAGGTAGTACAAAAAATCATCCAACTCCAACTACAAGACTACATTGACCTACATGCACCCCTAGACTCCCACCAATTCGGATTCTGCCCCTTCCATGGCGTTGAAACCTTGCTAATAACACTGATGGATAACCTCATTAGAGGAACAAACGACAAGAAACAAGGTTTCATCCTCCTTTTCATAGATATAGCCTCCGCATTTGACAACATCAACCATAACACACTAATTGAAAGGCTAGCAAACATAGGAATAGGAGGCACTGTCCTTAAATGGTTTATGTCATATATATCTCACCGATTGCTACGTGTCCAACTGGGCCAGAACACCTCAGAAACGTTCTCCCAAGGACAGGGAATTCCACAAGGTTTGGCCCTCTCGGCCCTCCTTTTTAATCTATACCTACAGCCCTTCACGAACATATTTAAAAAATTCAAAATCAACCATTACATTTATGCTGATGACATCATGCTCGCTATCCCCATAAACACTAGCAACCCCTCATACCACAATCTATCTGAATGTATCAGAGAGGCTGAATCCTGGCTAGAAAGCAACTATCTCAGCATTACCCTAAAAAAAACTGAAGCTATGTTCGTATCAAGAAAACATGATACAATCTATCCAAAAACCAGCATAATCAACAACACCGCTATCCCAGTTAAACAAGAGGTAAAATACCTAGGAATAATATTAGATCACACACTCAGTATGTTCCCCCACATAAGGCAAACAGTAAAAACTATATTCTATAAACTAAAGACTGTACAGTACCTAAGACCCCTCCTCGACATCCATGATTTTAGGTCTGTAGTCAACTCATTAATTACCCCCCACTTCAACTACTGTAATAGTCTTTTGAATGTCCTACCACTTAAAAACACAAATATACTCCAAAGAGCCCAGAACATCTCTGCCAGGGTGATAGCAAAAGCACGTCTAGCTGACCACATAACCCCCATTCTACATGAATTACACTGGCTCCCTATAAATAGCCGGATAAAATATAAAATACTCTTAACAACATTCAAACTCCTCAATGACATCTCCCCCTCCTACCTAACCACCTTCCTACACTCCCCACCAGAATCCAGAACACGCAGACAAAATGCAAGTCACTCACTTGTCATACCCAAAACCATCTGCAGGACAAAGAAAACTACAAGTTCCAGAGCCTTTTCATTTGCTGCCCCCACCCTCTGGAATGAACTTCCGCTAACTCTCCGCATGACAAAAGTCCTCCAACTATTCAGAAAAGGACTCAAAACACACTTCTTCACTGAACATTTTGAAAACCCAACTGAAATCCCTCACCTCCTACGATCTACCTCTCAACAAACACAGAACCAACCTACTAACCTCCAGAACCTACAGCCTATTAACTCCTCCCTCCCTCACCCCTTACCTAAAGAACCCCAGAGCATTCCCCCACCCTTTCCAAAGAAAAAGCGAAGTTAAGAGGCCGACTCTCTGTATATATGTAAATACAAAGTTGATACAAGTTTGTTTGTACAATATGTTCCTTGTAAATAGTTAATACCAATGTTTCCATGTAAAAGTTGTTTAACTGTTAACTGTAAACTGCCCTTGATCTCTGGAAGGGCCCGGTATAGAAGAAATATATAAATAAATAATGACATGTGTTGAATCATGAACATAAGAAGGAATCTGCGGGACAAAAGGGCGGAGAAAGTAATCCAAAAATTTTGATAAGGGTTCCAATAAGGACCCTATGGCTGAAATAATAGGCCGTCGTGGTGGATTAATTAAAGATTTGTGAATTTTTGGTAGAGTATAAATAGTTGGTGTAACGGTGTGAGAGACAGTAAGACCAGTCCAGACAAGTGGGGTGTACCAAAGCTACAATACCACTGGGAGGGAAGTAGACACAGCAGCTCACAAAAGTCTTCAGCAGAAGGCTGTGTCTGCCAATGCATGAACATCCAAGCAGTAATGCTTGACAAAAGTGGAAAGTGATGTCCATGTTGCTGCCCAACAAATGTCTGCAGGGGCCACTGAGTTCCATTCTGCCCAGGAGGACACTTGTGCTTGGATATAATGGGCGCGCAGACCCTCTGGGACCAGCTGATTCCATAACAGATATGTTGAGGCAATAGCCTCCTTAGTCCAGTGCCCCAAAGTCGACATGGCTGAAACTTCCCCCTTGCGTGGGCCACCAAACAGCACAAAAAGATGGTCTGACTTAAGAAATTCATAACCTCCAAGTACCAGAAAAGCACCCTTCGGACATCCACAAGGCGAGAATCCATATCCTTCCCCTGACACTGCTACTCAGAGAAGGAGGGTAGGCAAAGAATCTGGTTCACGTGAAAGGGGGACTGCACATTAGGGAAGAAGGGAGGCACAGACCGAATGGAAACAGCCACAGTTGAAAAGTCCAGAACAGATGTATTCCACATTTTAAGAAAAGTGGAAGGAAGACCAAAAAACTGCCAGCATGGTTTAAAGGCAAGATCAGAGAGGCTGTTGCAGCCAAAAAAGCATCTTTCAGGAAATGGAAAAAGGAGCCAAATGACAAAAACGGGAAACAACATAAGCATTGCCAAGTTAGATGCAAGGCATTGATAAGGCAGGTAAAGAGAATTTGAAAAAATAGCTTGCCATGGAAGCAAAAATGCATAATAAAAACTTTTTCAAGTACATTCATAGCGAAAAACCTGTGAGAGAGTCAGTTGGACCATTGGATGATACAGGAGTAAAAGGGGCGCTGAGTGAAGACAAGGCCATAGCGGGGAGACTGAATGAATTACTTGCTTTGGTCTTTACTGAAGAAGATTGTAGGGAATTTACCTATGCCTGAAATGGTATATAAAGGCGAAGTATTGGAAGAATTGAAAGAAATATCAATAAACCTGAAAGATGTATTACAACTATTTGATAAACTGAAGTGTACCAAATCACTTTGACTGGATGGTATACATTCAAGGGTATTGAAAAATGAAATATGAGATTGCAGACCTACTAATAGTAATCTGTGAACTATCATTAAAATCAACTGTAGTACCCGAAGAGAGGAGAATGGCCAATCTAACGCCAATATTTAAAAAGGGTTCCAGAGGTGAACAGGGAAACTACAGACCTGTGAGTCTGACATCAGTACCGGGCAAAATGGTAGAAAACATTATGAAGAATAAAATTACTGATCATGTAGATAGTCATGTTTAATGGGAGAAAGCCAAAATGGATTTAGTCAAGGAAAGTCTTGTCTTACTAATCTGTTATGTTTTTTTGAAGGTGTGAATAAACAGGTAGACAAAGGTAAACTGGTTGATATAGTGTATCTGGATTTTCAGAAAGCCTTTGACAAGGTCCCTCATGGGTGACTCTTGGCGAAATTAAAAAGTCATGGGATTGGAAGTAGTGTAATATTGTGGATCAGAAAATGGTTAAAAGATAGAAAGCAGAGAGTAGGGCTAAATGGCCAATTCTCTTAATGGAGAAAAGTAAATAGTGGAGTACCCCAGGGATCTGTGCTGGGTCTGCTGCTTTTTAACATATTCATAAATGACCTGGAAATGGGAATAACGAGTGAGGTGATCAAATTTGTTGATGACACAAAATTATTCAAAATTGTTAAAACCAAAGAGGATTGTGAAAAACTGCAAAAGGACCTTGATAAATTGGAAGTCTGGGTTTCCAAATAGCAGATGAAATTTAATGCGGACAAGTGCAAAGTTATGCACCTAGGAAAAAACAACCCAAACTTTGCTTACACGATGCAAGGTACCACCTTAGAAACGACCACCCAGGAAAAAGATTTAGGCGTCATCGTGGATAATATGCTGAAAGCCTCCACCCAGTGTGCAGCGGCAGCCAAGAAAGCTAATAGAATGCTAGGAATCATAAGGAAAGGAATGGAGAATAAAACCAAGGATATTATAATACCTCTGTATCGTTCCATGGTTCAACCATACCTTGAATATTGTGTGCAATTCTGGCCACCGTATCTTAAAAAGGATATAGCGGAATTAGAAAAAGGTACAGAGAAAAGCTACCAAAATGGTAAAGGGGATTTAAGGATACCCCTATGAGGAAAGGCTTAAAAGGTTAGGGCTCTTCAACTTGGAAAAGAGAAGGCTGAAGGGAGATATGATAGAAGTCTATAAATTAATGAATAGAAAGGAACGGGTTAACATACATCGGTTTTTTACCCCATCAGAAAGTAGAAAGACTAGAGGACACACAATAAAGCTACATTGCGACTCATTTAAGACTAACAAGAGAAAATATGTTTTCACTCTATGCATAATCAGACTCTGGAATTCGTTACTGGAGGATGTAGTAAGAGCTGTTAGTGTAGCTAGGTTTATAAAAGGCTTGGACAAGTTCCTGGAGGAAAGGTCCATAAACCATAACTAAGAGGACCCGGGAAATCCACTGCTTACCCCAAGATGAGCATTGTGGAAGCTGTGGACTTTGGGTACCTGCCAGGTACTTGTGACCTGAATTGGCCACTGTTGGAAACAGGATACTGGGCTTGATGGACCTTGGTCTGACCCAGTATGGCAGTTCTTATGTCTAGCAGGATGATTATGGAATATGTGATTAGAGCAGCGGTTCTCAACCCAGTTCTGAGGACACATGCAGCCAGTCTAGTTTGAGGATATCAGTAATGAATATGCATAAGAGATCTAAAACCATTTAAGACTGAAATTCTCTTGTGCATATTCATTGTGGGAATACTGAAAGCTCAACTGGATGTGCCCTGAGGACTGAGCTCAGAACCGCTGAGCTAGAATTACTAATATGTGCTACCTCATTCCTGCATATTAATGCTGTTAAAGACAGGTTATGCGATGGGACCTACTTACTAATGTTATGTACTAACAGTGTTAATGCATGCTAACGTTTTAAGACATATTTATTTATTTTTATTTCTTATATACCGCACTCTTTTAATCAGTGCGGTTTACATATGAAACTGTATTAGTAACATATTAGTAACTGCAGCCCATGGTAAACTATGGATGTGATCTTAGAAGCATGTACACATGTCAGTAGCCATATGCAAACTGAAATTGTGGCTTTCTGAAACTGCCATGTGTACAGTAGATGGGCAGACACAGATTTTAAGGGGGGCATGGTTTGAAGTGTGGTTTGGGCAGGCCGCAAAGACATGTATATTTCCCATTTCACAATGGGAATACACGTACATTAGAACACGTTCATACCTGATCTGAGGCAAGTGCTGGCTACCTGATCATTGGGAGCTGGGGTCACCACCAGTGATTCAGGAAGCAACTGAACTATTCTCTATGTGGTGTCTACCATCATCTCTAAAACTGAGTAGTGTTGTTCTGTTAGTCTCCTTAACTGGCTCCTCCTATACAAACAGCTTTTTAAAAAATGCAGTATGTACACGTAGTGCACATGTATGTTGTGAGTTAGATGCCTCCACATGTAGATGCGACACTTACACATATAAAGTCCTAGAGAGATGTTGCTCTTTGTGCGCATACAGGACTATAAAATTGGTCATCTGTCAATACACATGCACCCCTATACATCCTTATATGCATTTTACAAAAGGCTCTGCATTTGGTAGAGTCTTTTCTAAAACACTGGGGGAATTGCAAATGACTTGACCTGAATGTTCACAAAATGGGGTTTTAAGAGGGTAATTTTAAACCTTTCTGCACATAAAAATACCTCTTATAAGATTGCATCACGCCAAGTAGCATGTGCAGTGTAAGTTGGCATGTACTTGTACAGTAGGCGTACTCAGAAGTGGATTTTAGGTGGAAGAGCGTGGGTGGATTTTCCGTTAACGTAGACATTTTACAAAATAGATGCATCCATGTTTACTTTACATGCTACTGCTATATCTGCTGTCAAGCAAGTGTAATGCCCTCACTTTCAATCTAGGTGCAATTTCTGTAGGATTTGTGCTAGAATTTTATAAAAACACAGACTCCTATGTATCCTTATGAAGTGCACTTAAAATAGGTGCCTTCCTATCCTATTAACTTCATTATAAATTTATCTGCTAAGAAGTCACCTAGATCTATGTGAGAACAAAACATGTAAATTCTGGTATTTTAGTAATTTATGCGCGTAAGTGGAGACTTGAATGCATTTTTTTTAGTGCTGTCAAGGCAGTGCTGACTCCTGGTGACCCAGCTGCCTCTGGGTTTTCTTGGCAATGTTTCACTGGAAGTAGATTGCCAGGCCTTTTTTTCCGAGTCAGTAGAGAGTAAAGTGACTTACCTAAGGTCACAAGGAGTGTCAGTAGGAATTGAATCCTTGATTTTCTAGGTACGAGGCTGTTGCTCTAATCACTAGGCTACTCCTCCACTCTGCTTGTATGTATAAATGACCTCTTATAAAAAAAAACAACTAGCATATAAAGTATGCACATAGTAAAAGTATGTAGATGAAAACTATGGCATGCACGTGGGTGGAATTTGGGCACAATGTGGGTGGTGTGAGCAATTACACGCCTGTTATTAGAAAAAGTAGGCACGGTCATTTACACCATCTCTAGGGCTACTGTAAACTCAGATATGTATTTTCACACCAATGCTCTATTTTATAAAGTCAAATGCAAAGGTGCAAAGCATGGGGTGCTTAACTAGGCGACAATTTATAAATTACTCTCCACATGTACAAACAGCAGACTTGGAGGAGGGGAGGGGATTTATAGTTTCACTAGGACAAATGTTTCTGATTTATAAGTGAAAACATCCATGTTTTTAATGGGAGAAATGTCAGTGCAAAATTGAAAAATAAAAAAAGTCAGCACAGAAGCAAGAGTATATCAAGAAACACTGATACACCCCAACATAATACACACACATATCATGCCCCCACCCCCTCCTCCAGGCACATCAACATTAATCAATAATAATTTGATACTAACCTCATATTTTTCTGGATCTCCATATTCAAGATATGGAAGCTCTTGAGATTCGTCAGTAGGTAATGCCGACACAATACAAGCTAATCCTTTTAAGATGTCTACAACCCAATTAGTACCTGAAACAAGTTATCAGAAGTTAAGAGCACTAAATATTTTGTTCTAGCTGATGAACATACAGTGTCATTTGAAATTCACAGCAACATAGTAGGTGAGAACAGAAAGACCAATTGACCAGTCTGCTCAATTATTCCAGTCTGCAGTGCATGGATGTATCCCAGCTGCCAGGCATTGAAGCATGACTACTGGTAGGATATCATTTGTTATCTGGTCAGTTCTGGTATATTCTGTGTCTGGTATTTCACCTTCCCAAGTAAATAAGTACAGAGAATTCTGTGCTTAATGCAACATTTTGCATCTCTCCATTAAGCCCCAAATGAAAAGGCTGCAACATGCCAAACAACTACAAAACCAGAGAAACTCTTGCCTGAACATCTGGTCTTTTAAGTCCCCCCAGACATGCTGGACAATACCTAGCTTTCACCAACCTGCTAATATTGACTCCATTTTTCTGAAACATTTTAGACTGCTGTTACTAACCTGGTTTATTCAATCTGTATTATTTGACCACGTTTCCTTTATCTGCCCTCTCTTTTGTCTTTATCCCTCTCCCCCCTTGTTTCTGCCTTCAAAGGAGAGGAGGAGACGTTGCCTGAAATACTATAAACTTTCAACTCTATTTGTACCACTACCATAAAATACAGCAGTGGACAAGGACCATCAGAACCTCCCAGTCTGCCTCATATCACTCCCAGGGCAGATTCACAGACCAAAGCCAATCCCTAGCCTCTTCTCATTTCTAAAAGATCCCTGGTGCTTATTCCTTGCTCTTTACTTCTGTTACGTATACTTAGCATACCTGAATGTAACTCACTTTGAGCTATTATCAAAAAGGCAAGAACTAAATCCAAAAAATGGAAAAGATAAAAACAGTTGCCTGCACTCACCTCTACTAGGTGGTCATTCAGTGAATCTACTGCTCTTTTCATAAAGAAATATTTATTTGTTCCTGAGTCTACCTGCCTGGTACTTCATACCATGACCTTTTGTTCCAGAGCATTCTCTCTTCTCAGACATGATTGATTCTCGTGCCTTATTTACATCTCTGAGCTATCTTATGTCCCCCAGTCTCATATCTCCTATAGTATATATATATATTTGGCTCGATTCATATAGTTTTTGGTGCCTTTCATTTTGGTAGCCTCTCTAGATCATTTTGGAGGTACAGTTCCAGAAATGGACACAATTCTAGGTGAACTCTCACCAATGACCTGTGCAGAGACATTGTCACCTCCTTTTTCTGCTAGTTATGTCTTTCTCTAGGAACCCTAGCATTTCATTGGCTCTGGCCCTTGCTCCCTTGATAGTCTGGCCCCTAGCAATAGTATCACAAGACCACTGCTAGATGTTTTCACCATTTTGAACCCAAATGCCAAAGGGGCAAGAGAAAAAAATGGGGATCACCCCTGGCCCTCACCCCTACTAGTCAACAGGGAAACCTCTAGTAGGTGCCAGGAGGATTGGGGGTCTGAGGGTTAGGTCTGGCTGCTGGGGGATCAGGAAGAAGGACTGTATATAAGCTGCTAGAGAGGTCAGGGGGGAGGGGGAAAGGGTATTAGGTCTTGGATGCCAAGGAGGAAATCAGGAGTGTTCTCTATGAACTGGCCCCTTTAAATGATAGCAGGCTGAACTTGGGACCCACCATTTTTGCATTGCTGCAACCAGAAATGCTAAGGGAAGAAAGCAGATCGAGACCAGCATGATCAGAAAATAAAATGGTCAGACAACAAAGGTAGAAAGAATATTTTTTTTTTCAATTTAGTGATTGGACTTTGGGCTATCTTTGTATTTTACACAGTATGGGGAACTGCTTCTTTTATTTCTCTGGTGCTGCTCCTCATGCAGAGTCTAGCTTCTTGGGGTTTTAGTTTATTTTTTATCTACTTATTTTTATTTTTACTTTAGGTTGTGGTCACTTATTCTGTACTTGGTGAGGGTCTGTGTTCTGACTGTGTGACTGAGGCCAGGTGCTCTGTTAACATGGAGTTTGTACGTAGGGATCTGTACTGTAGTAATTGTGGCCATTACAGAAACATGGTTTAATGAATCACATGAATGGGATATAGCCATAGCTGGCTATAATCTGTTCAGAAGAGACAGAGAAGGTGGAAAAGAAGGAGGAGTAGCCCTATTGTCATGAGGCTGGAGCTCAGGAAGAAACAGCCTTGAAAAAAACTCCTGATTTGCATAAGTCTCAGAGAAGCCAGAGAGCGCAGTACCAGTGTAGCGCAGCCAGAGGGCGCAGGAACAGCTACACAAGGTCTGAACCCACGTGCTCAAGCTCTGAGCACCTTGATGATGATTGCTTTCACCTGTCTTCAGGCTCACAGCGTGCAGGCTGGAAATCCCTTCATAAGGGAAGTCAGTTGAGCAGGAAGGCAGAGTTGTATGGAGCACCACAGAGAGGGCAGTGCAAGGAGCAGTACAGAGGCCTGAAAGGAGGGCAGTGCAAAGAGCACTACGAAGGGGGACTGAAGGCTGAGCAGTCCAAGGAGCAGTACGGAGGATTGAAGAGGATCCAGTATGGAGACTGGTACAGAGACCAGAAGGAGGGCTCAAGAGACCCAGGTGTGCAACAGGGACTACAGCGGGGAGTCCAGCAAGGAAAGGCACCCAGGAGGGTAGCCAACAGAGGAAGAAGACCAGAGACAGACAGAGGCAAGTCTCAGCCTTGGGAGAAAGCTCAGAGAAGTAGCCTGTCTGTTAAAGGAGGTTCTTCAAATAAGGACTGGAAATCCACGTCTGGTTTTCCAGGCAGCCTTAATGGTGGAGCAGTGCACAGGACAGAGGATCCACAGGAGAAGCTATTAAGTAAGCTGAATCCTAGGCGTGGCACTCCACGGAAGATAAGGTATGAGAAACCTTTTACATTGAAAGGGACTTTCAATGAGGATAGTTTTATGGAAGTAAAAAAACCTCATTACACCAGCAGAAGCAAAGTTAACTGTTTAAAACCATTACCTAGAACTGTTGAGGAAGCTGTGTGATAAACCCAGGAACTTCTATGAGCAATTGAAGGACACTGAGGAGTCTCTAAACATTGAATATCATAGTGAGCCAGAATCAATGGATTTGGATTACAGCTCCAATGTTCCCATGCCTCAACCGGAAGCTATGGAATGTAACTTTTGCTTAAGAGGTGACTGCTTGCCATGTTAACTTGTATATAGAAGAAATGAGTTTTAAGATGGTGAAGATAACCATTTCATGATTTGCTTTCTATTTGTTTGGGAATCCTTTAACCCAGCTAAACAGTCACTTGTACAGCTTGCAATTTTACTGTTTAGTCCATGGTGGAACTTTGCTATTATTTGAGGAAAATACTACCTCCACTTTGTGTTTTGTTGTCTCATTTGAACCTAGAGCATTAAGCAGGGAAATAAAGCATTATTTACCCTCCATTTGGTGTAGTATTCATTTCAGGGAGCAGTACACTACAAAGACCACAATCCTTTGCGGTCTTGCAGCACCAATACTCCCTGATTCAAATAAATGTCAGCCAACACCCTTAGTCTCTACGCCAGCTGGGGGCCGAGCGCTGACACTATATATCAAAAGTAATATTAAAGCTACTGAAATGCAGGGGACATGGGGAAAAGAAGCACCATGGATTGTGTTGAAAGAGGAGATGGCACTGTCTTCCATACTGGTGTTGTCTAAAGGCTCTGACTCAAACTGAAGAAATAGCGAATTGATTATAGATATCATAAAGGTGGAGGAGTAGCCTAGTGGTTAGAACACTGGCTTGGTAACCAAGCAACCAGGGTTCAATTCCCACTAGCACTCCTTGTGGCCTTGGGCAAGTCACTTAACCCTCCATTGCCTCGGAAGAAAGGCCTGGCAATCTACTTCCGGTGACACTGCCAAGAAAACCCAGGAGCTTCTGGGTCACTATGAGTCAGGACTGACTCGAAGGCACACTTTGCATTGCAAAGATAGCCACAAAGGTGGAAGTGATCATATTGGGTAACTTTAATCTACCCAATGTGGATTGGAGTACTTCTTCTGCAAATCTGGAAAGAAGTAAAAAAATTGTGGATGCTTTCCAAGATGCGTTACTTAGACAAATGGTGATGGAACCAACCAGGGAAAGCTCAATGCTGGATTTAGTGCTCACCAATGGAGATAGTGTGTCGAATGTCCGGGTGGGTGCCCCTGTGAGCAGCAGTGTGGTTTGAGATAAAAGCCAAGGTGCAGTCCAATCATAGCAAGCTCAAAGTCTTAGACTTCAAAAACACTGACTTCAGTAAAATGGCCAAGTACCTGAAGGAGGAGTTGGCAGGGTGGAAGGGGATAAGGGAAGTGAATTGCAATGGGCTGAACTAAAGGTGGCAATAAAAGGAGCAACAGATACATATTTAAGGAAAGTAAATAAAAACAAGAGGAGAAGGAAGCCTATTTGGTTCTCCAAAGAAGTGACTGCTCAAAGACAAAAAACAGACCTTTCACAATTCAAAAGCTCGCAGAGGGACACAGAAAGAACTACAGGATCAAACCAAAAGAGACAAAGAGAAATAAGGCAAGCAAAATCAAAGGCAGAGGAAAAGATGTCTAAAGATGTGAAGTGTGGCAACAAAACTTTCTTCAGGTATTTTCGGGAGAGAAGGAAAATCAGAGGTGGAATTGCAGGACTCAAAAGTGATGGGAACTGATTCGTGGAAAGTGACATTGAAAAAGCGAAATTGCTTGCTCACTCAGATGAAAGGAGGGTGAACAGAACCGGTCCCAGAGTTCAGTCCTAGGACTGGTACTGTTCGATGTATTTGTGAGTAATATTGCTGAAGGACAATATGAGCTCACTCGGATGAAAGGAGAGTGAATAGTGGGGTGCCCCAGGGTTCCTTCCTGGGACCGGCACTTTTCAATGTATTTGAGTGATATTGCTGAAGGACTGAATGAAAAAGTCTGTCTTTTTGCAGATGACACGTAAATTTGCAACACAGCGGACTCCCCTGTGGGAGTGGATAACATGAGGAAAGATCTACAAAAGCTGAAAGAATGGTCTAATGCTTGGCAGTTAAGATTTAATGCGAAGAAGTGCAGTATCATGCACTTGGGAAGCAGAAATCCAAGGGAAATGTACACGATAGGGGGGGGGGAGAAGTTGGTGTGCACAGACCAGGAGAAGGACCTTGGTGTGATTATTTCTGAGGATCTCAAGGTGGCAAAACAGTACGACAAGGCAGTGGCAAAAGCCAGGAGGATGTTGGGTTGCATACAAAGAGGAATTACCATCAAAGGAAGAGGTACTAATGCCACTGGTGAGGCCTCACTTGGAATACTGTGTTCAATTTTGGAGACCATATCTTACAAAGGATATAAAAAGACTGGAAACTGTTCAGAGGAAGGCGACTAAAACAATTTGGAGCCTGCATCAGAAGCCTTATAAGAAGAGACTTGAAGACCTAAATATGTGTACACTGGAGGAGAGGAGGGACAGGGGAGATAGGATTCAGACCTTTAAATACTTAAAGAGAAATAATGAACAAACAAACCTCTTCCAAAGATGGGGAAACTGTAAAACTAGAGGGCATAACATGAAGCTGCAAGGGGGTAAATTGAAAGGCAATGTCAGGAAATACTTTTTCACTGAAAGGGTGTTAAATGCTTGGAATGCCCTCTCGATGGAAGTGGTGGGGACAAATAGAGTGACAGAATTCAAAATGGCATGGGACACAGTGGATCCCTTTACAGCAACAGGATAAAATCAAAATAAGCTTAACTATCTCTTATATCTGAACAATTAGGGGTGCCTTACACGAAGCGGTGGGTACACCCCTAAACAAAGGCATGGGGAGGGGTGACCTGCACGGAGCGGCAGGTGCACCTATTCTTGCCACCTTGTTGGGCAGACTAGATGGACCATATACTATGTTACTATGACTTGTTCAGCTTTTCAAATAGGTGTGGAAGTTCTATGGCGATTTCGCCCTACACTCTGCCAGGGGCAGCTCAAGGCAATCTGCTGCCTGAGGTGAGGGATGAGATGGTGCCCCCCCCCCCCACCCGAGCAGGGGGGAGTGGAGCTTTCTGAAAACTCCAGTCAGGGACTGAACCAAACCAAAAAGCCAATTAGACAACATGGAGGAAATGCAAGATGTTCACACACTAAAGAACTAAAAAAATAAATAAAAAAAGAGTAAGAACTACAACACAATTTTATAAAAACAAATTATAACTCATTTTTATTTTGTTATTAAACTTGCTTTTTCTTTTTGAACATATATTTTGCATTCACAGAACCCCCTCCATCAACAATGGGTGTAGAGCAGAACTAGACATTCACCCACAGAACTCAATGTCTAAAAAAAAAAAAAAAAAAAAAAAAAAAAATTCTGCTTCTGGTCATCTCACTAACAACAAACGTTCTCCAGTACCGGGCATAGTGTGAACTAATACAAAACAAAGTCATTGAGGATCTGTAGAGCAAATCTACCATACCATAACATACCAACTTCCAAAACTCACATAAGTAGTCTACCAAAAAAAGGCAGCGCTGTAAATACTGTAGCAGGCTCTGGAACATCCAACACCTATTTGAAAAGCTGAACAATTCAGATTACTACAATACAGATCCCTATGTACAAACTCTATTTTAACAGAACACCTGGCCTTGGACACAAACTCAGAGCACAGACCCTCACCAAGTGCAGAATAAGCAACCATAACCTAAAAATAAATATATATAGATAAAAAATTAAACTGCAACCCCAAGAAGTCAGATTTTGCATACAATGCAACACCAGAGAAATAAAAAGAGGCATTGCCCTGTACTGTATAAAATATAAAGATAGTATCAAATCCAACTTCTAAATTTTATTCTCTGATCATGCAGGTCCCAATCTGAAGTTTCTGTTTTCCTCTATCTCCCAGTGTCCCCTCCTCTCTTCTTTCACCCAGGGAAGGCGTGAGGGTGATGCAGGACCATGTGCGGAGACTCACTGTAGCATTATTTGCACTAATTTAGTATACTTTATTTTAAAATGTATATGCTACCCATTTAAAATCCTAGGTGACTTCCAAAATACACATGTAACATGTTTTTTACTAAATTGCAATAAAACATAATAAAACATTACATTTGATTAATGAAAAGCCACTTACACAGCCCTCCCCAAGATCAAACCATTATAAGTATCTATCAAATTTATTTGGTATGACCAGATTGTTGAGGAGGGAAGATATAAAATGAGAAACTAATCTTGATAGCCATGAATTCAAAGGCTAGATTGTGCTAGAGCTGGAATAGTCCAGAACTCAGCAGCAGTGAAGCTATCAGGCTACTAAACAAAATTAAACTGAGACGTTCCCTTAAAATTTGAAATTTCCTTGAATCTTAATTGACAAAATATTTTAAATTTCAGTCTGGTAGCATAAAGAATGCAAAACTACAAATCTCAAAGATAATCCATATTCCAATACCCTCCAGCCAACACCCTACAGTTGACTACTCCAAGAACCCAGAGTACAGGACCCATAGAGCAAATTTACTATTCCATAACAGCACTAACGTCTGAAACTCTCACAACATGGAACGAACCCAGAAAAGGGCAGCATCATAAATATGTATTGTAGTGGACAGTAGAACATCCATATTTCTATTCAGAAAACTGAATAAGATAGATTACTATAGACAGGGGTGGCCCAAGGGGGGGTGCGGGGCCATATGCGGAGATTAATTGGGGGGCTTCATTTGCATAGGGAGCCTTATTTGCATAAATATTTGCATAACGTTAACATGCATTTTTAGTAAACATGCTTCTTAATGAGTGTCTGGATAAAGAAAGACTAACAGATTTCTACATTACTATATTCCGGTGCCCATTAGGAAGTACTATAAACACTGACCATTTAGAACTCATATCAAATCCACCATATCATAACAGCACTACCAGGACTCACAAAGCACCAAACCCTACCTATTAAAAGGCAACACTGCAAATATTAAACCAATACATCTCAGAGAATACCAATGCATCTCCTACTGGGGAAAGAGAACAAGTGACACCCTCAAATAGAAACTACATGAACAGAATACCTTAGCTTGTTAAAAAAGGAAAACAGATCATCACCAAAGAACAAGGGATCACAATTTAGAAATAGGAAGACAATAATTAAACTGGGAACCCCAAAAGCCAAACTTGGGATGTACAACAACACTGGAGAAATAAAACTATAAATTAATTTCCTCTTGTACTAAACAAAACACAAAAGCCGTTAACAATGCACATTTCCCAGAGCTGATATATTCCAGTTAATAAATTCAAAATAAAGTATTTTTCTGCCTTTTGTTGCTTGTGTATTTTCTTTTCAGTTGCAATTGCTCCAGTCACTTTGTTCTGGTTTCTTTGTCTTCTGCTAGCTATCCATTTGTCCTTTCTTCTCTCTTAGATTTTTTTCCAAATTTTTTCTCTATCTGCGTTAACATACTGATCTTTCCCCTTTTGCTCTTTCCCCCATTTCTTTCCTTATTCCTTTATCATCCACTCAAATTTTACCCTTCCATTCTCAATCTCCACTTACTCTTCTTCCAATACCCGGCCCATCGTAGACTTTTCTTCCCTCCCACACAAAATATCTTTTCCCCTCTCCATTCTCATTCCCCATCCCTTTCTAGTCCTCTCCTAAAATAAGCTCCCTTATAGTTCTAGACCCAGTCTCCCAAGCTTCCACATCAGCCCATTTCCAGTCCTAGCCCCCCATGTTTCCAGTTCCATTCCAGCCCCCATCAGCCCATTTCCACTCCAAGCTCCCCCATCAGCCCTATTCCAACTCCCATCAGCCCGCTTCCAGTCCTATTTCAGCCGCCATTTGCCCATTTCCAGTCCAATTCCAGCCCATTTCTAGTCCTATTCCAGCTTATCAGTCCATTTCCAGTCCTAGCCCCCATATGCTCTTTTCCAGTTCCATTCCAGTCCCCCATCAGCCCATTTCCAGTCCAAGCTCCCCATCAGCCAATTTCCAATCCTAGCCCCCTCGTCAGCCGACTTCATCCTATTCCAGCCCTCATCAGCCCATTTCCAGTCCAAGTTCCCCCCCACCATCACAGCCCATTTCGTCCATTCCTCCCCCCCCATCATCATGGTCCATTTGCAGTCCCATTCCCCCCCCCCCCCCCATCACAGCTCATTTCCAGTCCGTTCTAAGGGGCTGCAGAGGGAGCCGGGGAAGCCCGCGCGAGGCCCCAGCTCCCTCTGCACAACCACCAGCATGAAGAGCCTTTACCTTCATGGTGGCAGCTGTTTCAATGAAGCCGCGAATGCCGGGAAAGGTTAAAGGCAATACCCTCTGCATCTGTCCATTGAGGGAAAATGTGGTAAGCACAGGGCCCTGTGCGAACAACATTCTCGCTCAATGGAGGGGCCGACCCTGACTACAGATGTCTACATAGAAACTCCATGCTAACAGAACACGTAGCCTCAGTCACACATTCAGAACAGAGAGAGATCTTCACCAAGTAGGGAATATATTAATACGAACTAAATACAGACATATGTAGACAAAAAATGCTTTTACCCCATTAGGTTTACAGGATTCTTTCCTAAAATTATACTTTACTCCAGAGTGAGGTGAGAGAAAGAACTCTCACACATTGTTGCATTGTTGGCAGAAACTAACATAATGGCTCAGTGCAAGTAGCATGAGTGCAACCAATGTCACCTCAGTGGGTGGCCTTAGTTGCACCAGCAGCCATTTTGCCATGTTAAATGCAGTAACTTCAGAGGGGTGTAACTGCCTACCTGCAGTTAGCCTACGGTCCCGCATAATCAAACCCTGGAATTAGTTACCAGAGGATGCAGTAAAAACTGTCAGTGTAGCTGGGTTTAAAAAAGGTTTGGACAAGTTCCTGGAGGAAAGGTGCATAAGCTATTATTAAAGAGGACCTGGGAAATTCACTGCTTGCCCCGGGACGAGCATTGTGAAACCTGTGTGTCTTTTTGGGAACCTGCAAGGTACCTGTGACCTGGAAAGGCCACTGTTGGAAACAGGATACTGGACTTGATGGACCTTGGTCTTACCCAGTATGGCCTTTCTTATGTTCTTATGTTACCAGGGCAGAGTTTAGGAAACATGCTGCTAAATATGCCAAATAAGGAAGGCTCAATAGCACCCATGCAGCAACTCCCACTTCCACAAAAACAAGAGTGACTTGGCGCCCCAACACAGCACTTCCCACACTCTGAAAAACAAGAGGGACTTGTGACCCTCCCAATCCAACATAAATACCAAGAAAGGCTTGGCAACCGCAACGTAACTCCTGAAACTGGACACTGGCCGGCATAGTGTTAATCTAAATATACGTATATTCCGCAAAAAACAAAGGAAACGCAAGATGCTCGTATACCAAGGAACTAAGATAACCACAGCACAGTTTATAATACCAAATTATAAAATTATAATTCATTTTATTTTGTTATAAACTGTTATGGTTCTCACTTTTTTCTTTTTGAATATATATTCTGCATCCACAAAATCTAAGAGTTGCCAAGTGGCTCCAGATGCAGCTGACAGGCTCGATCCAATCCTGGGTTTACCCTAGTGCATGCAGGGACTTGTAGTTTTGCATTTCCTAAGGAGTGCAATGAAGAAATCAGAACTAAATGTCTCTGTAAGCAATGGTGCAAATCCAGGACTGGATCAAACCTGTCAGGTACATCTAGAGCCAGTTGGCAACCCTAACAGAAACTGCTTCCTCGACAATGGGTGCAGAGCAGAAGTAGGATATTCACCCACAGGACTCAATATATTAAAAAAAAAAAATCTGAATCTGGTCATCACACTAACACCATAAACGTTCTCCAGTACTAGGCATGTGGAGGCACGTTCTAATCTGCCCATCCAGCCCCCTGTGCGGCCAATCAGAATCAAGATGCCCAGAGGTAGACCCAATTCTGATCCTGTGGGGGCTAGACATGCCCGCGGGATCAGAATCTGGTCTACGGCCTGAATGTGCACAGCCCATTACCAGTCCTAACTCCACTCCCCCCCATCAGCCCAGGGAAAATAATAAAAAAAAAAAGCTGGCTGCTGCTGCCACCGTAGCAGCAGCAGAATCGAGTGTCCCATGGCCCCCTCCCCCCCCTGCCCGGCAGAGCCCTCCCTCCCTGCATCAATTGCTCTCCGCATCGGCTTTCAGAGCCACAAAGGGAGAGTTTCCCTTTCACAGCTCTTTTTAGGCCCGCTGGGGCTGATAGTAAACAGGGAATGCCTGTTTCCCATTAGTACCAGCAGGCTTAACAGAGCTGCGAGGGAGAAACTGGGGGGGTTAGGACTGGTAATGGGCTATGTGGGAGCTAGGACTGGTAACGGGTTGGGGGGCTGCTAGGACTGCAAATGGGCTGAGTGGAAGGGGAGGCTTGAACTGCAAATAGCTGATGGGGACGGGGGCTTGGAATGGAAATGGGCTGAGTGGAGGGGAGCTAGGATTTGACATGGGCTGATGGTGGGGCTAGGAAAGGACTAGAAATGGGCTGATGGGATTGGAAATGAGCTGATGGAGGGACTCAGATAGGACTTGAAATGGATGGGGATCTATTTTATTTATTTATTTAGCTGTATTTATATCCCACTTTTCACCGGGTCAAAGCGGTCAATTGGGGATACATTTAACACGAGGGGATATGAGACACATACGCTAATACTTACAGGGAACATGGACAATGGAGGGTTAAGTGGCTTGCCCAAGACCACAAGGAGTGCCTATAGGACTAGAAATCCCAGTCCTCCGACCTGAGATTGCTGTCCCCAGGTGGGACTTGAACCCCCGGCCTGACGTACCTTGTCCTAACCACTAGACCACTCCTCCCTCTAGGACTGGAAATGGGCTGATGGGGGACTAGGACTGGAAATGGGCTGATGCGGATACTAGAAAATGGCTGATGGGGGCATTAGGACTTGAGGTGAGCTGATGGGGTTAGGATTGGTAATGGACTGTGGGCTGTTGGGGGGGGGGGGGTTAGGACTGGTAATGGGCTATGGGGGGGCTAAGACTGAAAATGGGGTGATGGGGGGTTAGGACTGGAAGTGGGCTGATGGGGGGCTTAGGACTTGTAATGGGCTATGTGGGGGCTAGGACTGGTAATGGGTTGGGGGGGGGGGGGTTGCTAGGACTGGAAATGGGCTGAGTGGAAGGGGAAGCTTGAACTGCAAATAGCTGATGGGGATGGGGACTTGGAATGGAAATGGGCTGAGTGGAGGGGAGCTAGGATTTGACATGGGCTGATGGTGGGGTTAGGAAAGGACTAGAAATTGACTGATGGGGGTCTGGGATTGGAAATGAGCTGATGGAGGGACTCGGATAGGACTTGAAATGGATGGGGGAGCTAGGACTGGAAATGGGCTGATGCGGAGACTAGAAGGGGCTGGACTCTGGGTGGGGCTGGAACTAGAAGGGAACTGATGTTGGGGGAGGATTAGAATGGGATGGGGCTGGGAGAGTGAAATGGAGAGGGGAAAAATATTTTGTGTGGGAGGGAAGAAAAATCTACAATTGGCCGGGTATTGGGAGAGTAAGTGGGGAGTGAGGATGGAGGGGTAAAATTTGAGTGGATGAAATAGGAATGAGGAAAGAGCAAAAGGAGAAAGATTAGTATGTTAAAGAAGATGTAGAGAGAGAATGGGGGAAAAAACTAGGAGAGAAGAAAGGACAAATGGACAGCAGACAGTGGAGAGTTAGCAGAAGACACAAAGAAACCAGAAGAAAGTGGCTGGAGCAATTGCAACTGAAAAAATGCACAAAAGGTAGAAAGATATCTCTTTATTTTGAATTTATTGACTGGAATATGTCAGCTCTGGGAAATGTGCATCATTAACCTCTGCGCTTTGTTTAGTACAAGAGGAAATTAACTTATAGTTTTATTTCTACAGTGTTGTTGTACATTCCAAGTTTGGCTTTTGGGGTTCCCAGTTTAATTGTCTTCCTGTTTCTAAATTATGATTCCTTGTTTGGTGATGGTCTATGTTCTGCATGTGTAAGTGAGCTGAGGTATTCTGTTTATGTAATTCCTATTTGACATTGGCACTTGTTCTTTCTCCAGTAGGTCATGTATTGTTGTTCTCTGAAATGTATTGGTTTAATATTTGCAGTGTTGCCTTTTGATAGGTAGGGTCTGATGCTTTGTGAGTCCTGGTAGTGATGTTATGATATGGCAGTTTTGCTGTGGGTTCTAAATGGGCAGTGTTTGTAGTAGTTCCTAATGTGCCTGGCGGTTGTCACTGGATTATAGTAATGTAGAAATCTTTTAGTCTTTATTTATCCATACACTCATTAAGAGGCATGTTTACTAAAAGTTAGTGTATAGTAACATTATGCAAATATGTATGCAAATGAGGCCCTCACCGAGTCTCCGCACATGGCCCCGCACCCACCCTTGGGCTGCCCCAGCTATTCGCTGTACAGAATGACCCCATAGTGAACTAATATATAACCCCACAAAAGTCACCGAAGATCTACAAGGCCACATCTATTATACTATACCTGCATGAATTTCTCAAACTCATACAAGATGTCTACCCAGAAAAAAAGCAGCACTATAAATACTGCAGCAGGCCATAGGCCACACCTATTTGAAAAGCTGAACAAGTCAAATTACTACAGTACAGGTCCCTACATACAAACTCCATGTTAACAGAACACCTGATTTCAGTCAGACTCAGAACACAGACCCTCACCAAGCACAGAATAAGTGACCACAACCTAAAGTAAAAATAAAAAGATGTAGATAAAAATTAAACTAAAACCCCAAGAAGCCAGACTCCGCATGAGGAGCAACACCAGAGAAATAAAAGGAGCAGTTCCCTATACTGTGTATAATATAAAGATAGTGCAAAGTCCATTCACTAAACTGAAAATAAAATTTATTCTTTCTAGCTGCTTTGTCTGACCATTTTATACTCTGAACATGCTGGTCTCGATCTGAGGCTTCTTTCTTCTAGCTTCCCTTAGCTCTCTTTCTACGGTCTCTAGTCCATTGCCATTTCTTGTCTCTGCTTTTGGTTTTCTTTACTTCCTTCCATCATGAATATTGGATTTCACTACTCCTTAGTATTTAGTTCTCAATCTCCCTTTTTTTTACGCCATCTTCCTACTGTTTTTCAACCTTCACTCCAGTCCTTCCATTCCCCAGCTCTTCTTCCCTGGTTCGCCATTCCCCAGTCTTTTGCTCACTTTCTCCATGCCTAACATCTCTCATCCCCCATCCAGTATCTTTCTCTCTCTGGCTCTCTCACCCCCTCCATCCAGTACCTCTGCTCTCTCTTTCCTTCCACGTCTGCCCTCTAGCTTCCTCTCCTCCTGCAACCAGCATCTACCTCATCTCCATACCATACCATCCCTTCCCTTCTTCTCCCATGTCCAACATCTCTCCATCTCTTTCTCAACCTATTTGAGCCCAGTTCCTGCTTCGCCCCTCACTCTTCCTATGACTCCCATGTCCTGCATTTCCTTTTCCCCTTATTACCTCATTTTCAGCATCTCTGCTCTGTCTCCCCTCCCCAGGTCCTGCATTTTCGCATAGTCTCCCTATAACCCCCTGGCCAACGTCACAACTCTGTCTCCCCTCCTTGCTTCTTCCTATGTCCCTTTCCATGTCCAGTATCCCCATAATCCCCCATCTCAATCTTATCCCCCGCTGCTTCCCTATTTCTCCCCCTGCACCCAGCATCTCCCTTCTGACTCCCTGTGCCCATCCACATCCACCTCCCAATGCTCCCTCATTTCCACCCCTTGTATGTAAAAGGGACACAGCTTGCCCACAGAGCAGCATGTCCCACAGACTGGGGGTGCAAACCGTGATACCAGAGAGGCAGGGCACAGCTGGCCCTGCACAGCCTCTGCCCACAGGATATGCTTCTCTGGGCCATGATCGTTACCTTCCGCATCCTTCTACTTGCAGGAGCAGAATATCATGTAGGCAGAGGCTGTGCAAGTTGACTGTGGCCCAGAGAAACAGAGCCTGCCTGCAGCAGCTGGCCAGCCACCAACCCCCATGCCCCATTCAGGATGATCTGCAGAGCCCTGGTGGCCTAGTGAAGAGGCTGCTCACAGGCAGAAGGCTGCAAGCAGTGATTGCGGCCTCTCACAGCCTTCTGCCAATGGGAGCAGCATGTCCTGCAGGCAGGTTCTCCACTAGGTTGCTGGTACTCTGCAGGCCATTCAGACGGTGGGGGGCGGATGGCTAGCAATGGCACCCTCCTGAAGTTGGTGCCCCCTGCCGCACTTTCCCAGCTTACTGGGTAGCGCTGACCCTGGTCCAGCACTTGTCTTCCTGCTTCCCTCCCCCCGCCCCCGCACCCGCATAGTCCAGCATTTGTTCTCCTCCCCTGCCCCATTTTCCCAAATTTGTCTTCCTTCTTCCCCCTCTGTTGACCAGCATTTGCTATACTTGCCCCCTCCCCCATTATCCAGAATTTGTCTTCCTTCTTCCCCCCCCCCCCCCGTTGTCCAGCATTTGCTCTCCTGCCTCACCCCATTGTCCAGAATTTGTCTTCCTGCTTCCCTCCCCCTGCCCTGTTGTCCAGCATTTGTTTTTCTGCTTCCCCCTCTCCCCCCCCGGCATTGTCCTGAATTTGTCTTTCTGGGCTGTCCACGGCCATCCACCTCAGTATCTGCACGGTTTTCAAGACTCCCGCGCACTGGTAAGCACCTGCTGGTTCCACTCTCCTCTGATACGAAAGGCATCATCAGAGGGGGTGGGACCCATTAGGGTCTTACAAGCATGCCGGAATCGCAAGAGCCCTGCGCTTTCTCTTTCTGGGTTTTTTTTTTCAAAGTTGATAGCTGGCTGCTGCTTATATGTGAGAGAACTATCAACTTTGAAAAAAACAACAGTAAAAACAAAAGCGCTGGCTCTTGTGATTCCGGCATGCTTGTGAGGCCCTGATGGGTCCTGCCCCCTCTTATGATGCTTTTTACGTCAGAGGGGGGCAGAACCAGCACTGGCTTACCAGCATGTGGGAGTCTTCAAGAGATTTTGCAGGTTTGTTTCCATTGCTGCTGCTTCTGTGTCCTTGGATCCAGGGCAGTGGCAGGGGCAGCGGCGGCAGGGATGTGATTCTGCTGCTGCTGACTGGGAGAAATGGAGGTGGCGGCAGCAGTAGCAGCTGATCCATTTTATTTATTTTTTTCAACTTTAGAAGGCCGAGCGAGTCAGCGGCCACTTGGCTGTTCTGGAGGCATTTTTTGCTGTTCCCAAAACTTTGCCACCTGAGGTGGCCGCTTCACTTCACCTCATTCTAGAACCACCTCTGCCCTCTGCTTGCTATCTTTTAACCAGTTTCTGATCCACAATAGTACACTGCCTTCTATTGCAAGACTTTTTAACTTCTCCAAGAGTCTCTCATTAATGACCTTGTCAAAAGCATTTTGAAAATATACATACAAGTACTTTTATACATACCAGACTTAGCATAACCCACCACCAATAGATCATCGCTTCTGGCTTCGAAGGATTCCAATGCTTGCAAAGTTTCCAGGCTGGTAAATGTACTGGGATACAGCATCCCATCACAAGTCAGCACCAGCTCCTTGTCTGATAAACCCTTAGCGGCATCTATTGCTGCGTCGAATTTGGAAATAAATTGTTCTGACATGATTAAGTCTTCCTAAAGCTCTGTACAGCCAGAGACAAGAATCGATAGTTATATAATCCTGTAGTTGGTGGAACTAGCTCCTGGGAGGGGAGGGAAAGAGAAAAAAAAAACAGAATTAAAGACAGCCAAAAGAAACTTTGACCTCTTCATCTCTTTTTTTTCTACTACCTTTGCATCTCTTAATTCATACATTACCTTTCTCGATTTCCTTTTGTGAGTTGTCGTCTTTTGTTTAATGCATGCAGAAGTGTTTCAGAATACAGAGAGGAGCAGATTAAATCCTGAAGTGACTGGAAAACAGGAAAGGCGTAATGTGAGAAAAAAGCCCAGTGGGGAAGAGGGGAGGGACGGGAGAGTCTGACCAGACCTGATCAGGGTGGGGTGAAGATAAATCTAAACTGATCCAATGAGAATAGCAGGAGCTATGGGAGAGTATAAAGTAGTCCAATATGATTGGGTGATGACAAAACAGCTCAATTTGTGCAGGCAGGTATGAAGAAAGGCTGAAAGAATAAAAGGCAAATTGGTTTATAGCAGTATTTCTCAACTTTTTTCTGCTGTGACACAGCTGACAGACAGCATTCCTGTGTGTGATACACTGAACACTACAGTTTGTGGCTGAACAAACAAAAACACTAAATAGTTCTTTGTTAAAAATGATACAAGGGAAACAGAAAATTTTCTCTATAGAAATTACTTTCTTCTTTTTAGAAACTGTTACTGAAATTAAACACTTTTATTTCTTTTTATGCATTTAATGGTATTTAGCCAATACTTTGTCAGTAGGCATTCAAGACCATTTACATTCACATTAAATTTACTGCCAACATTATAATAAAGGAAACACACTGGACTTAATCTTTGCCCCCAACAAACACTCAGAAACAACACCCTCCCTCTACCCACAACTTGCACAGTGCTATGGACTGACCACAAAGTCATCAACATTTCGCTCCCATGCAGATCAGCTTGACAAGCAAACCCCCACAATCATACATCCAACCACAGGTTCTACAAAATGGAGAAGGAAGACTTCCTGAACAAAATCACACCTCACCTCAACCACAACTCAGAAGATCTCGACACTCTCATCCAAACTGTAACCCAACCACTGCCAAGGTAGCAATTAAACAACACACACCAGCAGTCGGATGCAGAAAAAACACAGTTGCATGGTGCACCACATAACTACATATCATGAAGCGCAAGCTGCAACTTCTAGAAAGACGATGGCAAAGCTCTCAAACAACAAGGATGCATACATGCAAAGATCCATGAATATTTAATGGCAACATACGAGGCCAAAAAAGAACACCTCCAAAATTCTACAAGTCTCCCTCAATAGACTGAGAGAGCTTTATGATTTAGTTAAATCAATGACAAGAGACACCACACAGCAAGAAGAAAAAAAGGATCTCACACCGCAGACCATGGTGGATTATCTTGAAAGCCTAAATCACACTCAGAACACGGATACCAACATAATCCCCGCAAAGATGATCCACAGCACTGACCAGAACAAAACCATTTGGGACACATTCTCAACCACATCATCAGAACAACTGGAAAAAAATCACCAAAAACTTCAACACCATCACATCTCCATTGGACCCATGTCCAGTAACATGGATCAAGATTGCTAGAGAAAAATTCATACCCACAATACTCAAGATGGTAACATTATCACTCACCAAAGAATATTTGCCAGCAACGCTAAAAACAGCTTCCATCCACCCTCTAATCAAACAATCCTTGACAAAAACCAACCAAGCTCCTACAGGCCCATCACCAGTCTACCATTCTTAGCCAAAATCATAGAAAATGTAGTTCATAATCAGCTCCAAGAACATATAGACACACATTTCCCATTGGATCCACAACAATATGGATTTTGCCCCAGCACAGCGTAGAAACATTACTAACTGCCCTTACTAACAATTTAATAAGAGGCATGTACAAATCCCAAAAAGACTTTATGCCTATTTTCCTAGATGTCAAAGCAGCTTTTGACTCTGTCCCACATAATAAAATCCTGTAACGACTACAGGACATAGGACTGGCTGGAAACACCCTAAAGTGGTTTAGATCGTACCTCAATGACCGACACAGCCAGGTCAGAATTGGCACCAAAGAATCAACAAAATTCACCCTACAGCAAGAAGTCCCTCAAGGATCTGCCCTGTCATCTTTGATCTTCAATATATTCCTCCAACCTCTATGCACATTGAAACAGGCACACAAAGTTTTATACCATGTTTATGCAGACAACTTAATGATATACACACCTTTCTCAACCAGCAACCCCACAACCACACACATCGAGGGAGCCTTCAGAGCAATCAAGGACTAGCTATCCGAACACAATATGACATTAAACTGTAAGAAGGCTGAGGTTCTATATATAACTAGAAACAACAACTTCACGCCACCTCTCACAATAACTATCGATGGATTCCAACTGCAGGTCAAACAAGAAGTCCAATATTTATGTGTCTCACTGGATCAAGGACTTACCTTCATACCCCATATCAAAAAGATAAAAAACATTTATTTACTACAGGCCTGATTTTCATTTGGGCAGTGCTATGCGCCGTGTTGGCGCATAGCCTGCCCGCCATCCTTCTAACCTGGATTTTCAATGCTGGGGTCATATCTTACCCCGGCATTGAAAATCTGGGTCTTGCCGCACAATCCAGAAGAAAAACCTTGCCTATCTTTCAGGCAGCTACCCATATAAAAGCCTTTGAAAATAGGGCCCAACAAGCTCAAAACAGAACAAAGACTCAGAGCCCTGCTTGATGCAACCAACTCACGCTCAGTCGTGCAAGCACTCATTTTCCCACACCTGGACTACAGTAACCTTATCTTACAAGGCTTGCACAGATGCAGATTACACCCTCTGTAACTTGCCCTTAATACCGCCGCAAGAATCCTGATCAAAGCATCTAGAGCTAAACACAATCACCCTGATTCTTAAACAACTCTATTGGCTACCCATCGCAGAGCGCATAAGATATAAAACACTCCTCACTATATTCAAAATCAACCATGGACTATCAGCTATGTTTATGTTTATTATATTTCTTGATATACCACTACTTCATGAGACTAGGGCGGTTTACAAAGAATTAAATAAAGAGTAATGGCCGTAGGCCGGGAAAGGACAAGGAACTGCCCATTGCATGACAGGACAGTGATAGCACGATTACAGTAAGGAGAAAGAAAAAGAAGCAGAAATAAAATAATAACAGAAGCTAAGAGTAAGAAAAAAAAAAGAACAGTGGGGTTAGAGGGGGGTTGGTGGCAGGTCGAAGGCAGATTGAAAGAAGTAGGCTTTCAGGAGATTCTTAAATTTAGGAAAGGAGGGTTCTTGACGCAATAGAGCCAGGAGGAAATTTCAGAGGGAAGGGGCCAGAAAAAAGATAGCAGAGTGTCAAGTGGAGTGAAAAATGGGTGTGAGAGGGGAGGACCAGCCGATTAAAGTGAACTGAGCGGAGACTGCAGGTAGGGATGTGAAAGTGCGGGTTTTGTTGTGTATCCTCTTACAGCTTGCCATACAAAACAACAGGGACTAGTAATGGGGATTTCAAGTATCTGGCTCTCTGCTATTCCCAGTACACAGGCAAACATGGTTGTAAGGAAAGCATGGGCTTGATATCTATGTCACGTTTTTAATGATACACCGCCCAACTCTTGGGAAACACTAATTTACAGGACGCAGGGGTGAGAGTACAAACACTGCCCATTTAGAACCCATAGCAAACCCACCATATGGTAACAGCACTACCAGGACTCACAAAGCACCATACTCTGCCTATCAAAAGGCAACACTGTAAATATTAAACCAATACATTTCAGAGAATAACAATACATGACCTACTGGGGAAAGAGAGCAAGTGACACTGTCAAATAGGAATTACATAAACAGAATATCTCAGCTCAGTTACACATGCAGAACACAGACCATCAACAAACAAGGAATCACAATTTAGAAACAAAGACAATAATTAAACTTGGAACCCCAAAAGCCAAACTTGGAATGTACAACAACACTGTAGAAATAAAACTATAAATTAATTTCCTCTTGTACTAAACAAAGCACAGACGTTAATGATGCACATTTCCCAGAGCTGACATATTCCAGTTAATAAATTCAAAATAAAGAGATTTTTCTACCTTTTGTGCATTTGTTTTTCAGTTGCAATTGCTCCAGCCATTTTTTTCGGGGGGGGGGGTTCGTGTATTCTGCTAACTCTCCATCATCTGCTGTCCATTTGTCCTTTCTTCTCTCTTCTAGTTTTTTTTTCCATTCTCTGTCTACATCTGCTTTAACATACTAATCTTTCTCCTTTTGCTCCTTCCTCATTCCTAACTAACTCTCCCTTCGTGGCTCTGAAAGCTGCGCCGAGGAGAGTGATCGAGGGAGGGCTCTCGGGCAGGAGAGAGGGCTCTGCCGGGCAGGCAGGGGGGCAGAGGCCCCGCAGGAGACACTTGATTCTACCGCTGCCGCAGCAAGCAGTTTTTTCTTTTAAAGTTTCCCTGGGCTGATGGGCAGAATGTTGTTTGTGTGGGGCCCCCTGAAACACGGGGCCCTGTGCAAATAACATTCTTGCTCAATGGGCGGGCCGGCCCTGCTACCATGTGATGCAATTGCCCGTGGTAGCTGTTCCTGGCAGGCCCACAAAACTTCCACTATCCGCCCTAATCCTGCCTCTGCCTGTAGTTACTGCAGAAAGTGCAGATGTTGTGGAAATGCTCTGTGATTTCTGCACTTTCCCCAGATCAACTGCTACCAGTGGGCAGTATTTCCGCATTAGCCCTGCAGTAGCAGCTAATGCGGTTTGGTAGACAGACCCCTATGTATGTCTTAGTGCTGGCTCAAGGGATTCTAGCACCCTGAGCCAACCTTTGCTTTTGGGTCCGTTCCCCCCCCCCCCCCACCTTTGGGTCCAATCTTGCAGCTCACTGGCCTGTTAAATGCCACCTCCCATTTAACTTAATCTGTGTATTCTGAGTCACTATTCATATAGATCGCGTACTAAATATAGAGAGAAGGATTGTGTATTATCTGTTTAGGTGTATTATCTGATATTATGCAGACCTAAATTAAATGTGTAGCTTACCTGACTAGTGACAGAATATTGTCACTAGCATGATAATTTTCTGGCCTATCCTTGCTCTTCTCCTAACATGCCCCACAACTATACAGATAATATCTGGCAAACAAAGGGAACATCCCACCTGCAGCAAAACCAAACACAAGACAAGCAGGAAAGCCGCATGCCACTGGATGAATGAGAGCTTTACTGGTGTCTACTTGGTCAGGCCAACACATGTTTAAACCAATTTCCTTCTTCAGGGGACAACGACCTAAAAAAAAAGCATAGCTACTCACCTGTAATAGGTGTTCCTCGGGGACAGCAGGGATCAATCCTCACATATGGGTGATGGTGCCGTTGGAGCTCAGATGGAAGCATCTCCCTAGCTTTCAAAGAGAGCCTTTGGGAGATGCATAACGCATGCGTGGTCCCCTTCCCACCCAAGGGTGCCATCTTGCCTCAGTCTAATCACATAGCTAAGATGGCAAAATTAAAATACGGTAAAGAAGCAACTCCAAGGAGAAGAGGGAGGGTTGTGAGGACTGAATCTTGCTGTCCCCAAAGAATACCTGTTACAGGTGAGCAACTATGCTTTCTTTGGGAACAAGTAGGAAGTCAGTCCTCACATATGGGACTCCCTAGCTACAGGCTAACGAGAACCTGTTCAAAATGCCACAGGTGACCAGAGAAGGTGAGCTATGAGGTGCAGCAATTGAGTCCCAACTGAGAGACTCTCGCAAGACCCAAGTATGCGACAGGGAACCAGCACTCTGGTAGCCAGGACACAGAAGGGTCGCAGGGCAGGAGTTGGCTACACCCCAAAGAGATTATAGAGCATGGCCTGACTGAAGGCGCTGTCTCATTGGGATTCCCTCTCCAGGCAGTAGTGCGCTGCGAAGGTATGGACCGAAGACCAGGTGGTGTCCCGGCAGATTTCCATCACAGGTACGGAATGCAGATTTGCCATGGAGGTAGCCATGGTCCTGATGCGGTGCACTGTGACCAAGTAGTCCAGTGAAATCCCAGCCTGTTCATAGGTGAGGGCAATGCAGTCTGGCACCGAAGTGGACAAAATATGCTTGGTCATTGCAAACCTCAGTCAACTGGGGTCATAGGAGATGAAAAGCTGAGGTGCTTTGCGGTGGCTCTGAGTCCATTGCAGATAAAAGGACAGGGCCCTCTTAAAATCCAGAGAATGGAGAATGCTCTCCGCCTTGCTGGCGTGGAGCCTCAGGAAGAAGGTGGGGAGCACCACCTTTGGCAGAAACTTGGGATGTGTGCGGAGCATCACCCTGTTCTTGTAGAACCTCTTGTAGGGAGGCTCTGCCATCAGAGCCTGGAACTCGCTTATCCTGTGAGCCAACATGAGTGCCACGAGAAAGATAACCTTCCAGGAGAGGTATCACAGGTAGCAAGTAGCCAAGGGCTCAAACAGCAGATTAGTGAGTTATGAGAGCACCACACTGAGATCCCACTCTGCCATTGGTGGGTGGATGGGGGGGCCTGGACAACATAAGGCCCAGCAGGACATGCAAAACAAGGGGTTGAGCCGAGAGATGCTTGCTCTTGATGGAGTGGTGGTGTGCTGCAATAGTGCACTCTGAGTTGGACTTGAGTCTCATCTGGGACAGGTGGAGTAGGTACTGGAGTACCAGCTGCACTGAGCAAGAGAAAAGGTTCACCTGCCTCTTGGTGCACCACATCAAAAATCTATGCCACTTGAAGGCATATGCCCTTCTCATGGTGGCCTTGTGGGAGGCCAGAAGGACCTCCTCCATGTCTCATGGGAGGTTGAAGGGAGCTAGAGCTACCCTTTCAGCAGCCAAGCCATGAATGACAGGGACCCCAGGTTGGGGTGCAGGATAGAGCCCTTCTCCTGTGAAAAGTAGTCGTGGGGCACGCCCCTGGGGAATCGGAGACACTGCCAAGAGACAGAAGTGAGAGCCAAGGTTGCCTGGGCCATCAGGGGGATACCAGTATCAGTGATGTCCTGTCATGCTGGACCTTGAAGAGGGCCTTGGCGACCAGCGGTGTCAGTGGGAAGGCATAGAAAGGCCTTCTGTCCATTGAATGAGGAACACATCTACCACTACCTAGGACATGTGCAGCTGGTGGGAGCAGAAGCAGGGCAACTGCATGTTGTCTGGGCTGATGAACAGGTCCACTGGGGGGGGGCCCAGAGTCAGAAAAGTCAGGAAGCAACTCTGGGGTCCAGGCACCATGTGTGTGGCTTGAGGACCCTGCTCAGATTGTCCGCCAGGGCATTGTCCAGGCCCAGGAAGTAGACCGCCTGCAGGAGCTTCCCACTGCATATCGCATATGAGCAGAGGGCTACTGCCTCCTGGCAGAGAGAGTACAAACCCGTGCCCCCTTTTTTATTGACATAGAACACATGTGACTTGGATGTCCGTCTGCACCAGCACCTCCTGGTGCTGCAACCGGTGGCGAAAGGCTCGGAGGGCCAGAAATATCACTCAGAGCTCCAGGAGGTTGATCTGCAACTGGCACTCCATCTGGGATCAACTGCCTTGAGTGGACAACTGTGAGGGTCCATAGTAAGGACCCTCTGGGGGGTGGGTGCCTGGAAGGGCATCCCGGTCTGAAGGTGGCAGGGGATCTGCCACTAGTCAAAGGAGTCTTCCAGCTGGCAGGACACTTTTACCGTCTTGAAGCCTGCCTGTGGCTTGTGTTCACTGGGAGCAGAGGCACCACTGAGCCACCCTCATGTGCACATGGGCGTACAGGGTCACATGGACCATGGAGGCCATGTAGCCCAGCAGGTGGAGAAGAAAGTGAGCGGGCACTGACCGGCGGTGATGCACCTATACGGCTAGCGTGCTGAGACATTCTGACCTCTCTGGAGGGAGGAAGGCCTTGGTCTGGAGGGTGTCCAGCTGAGACCTTATGAACTCAATGCCTTGAGCCGGAGAGAGGTGGGTCCTAGGGCATGACGAACCCCAGATGCTGCAGGATGTGGATGGTGCGCTCGGTGGCGTGGTGTATCTCTGCAGCTGTGCCTCCCCTTATGAGCCAGTCATCCAGGTATGGAAAGACAAAGGCCTCTTGGAGATGAAGGTGGGCTGCGACCACCACTAGGCACTTGGTGAAGACCATTGGCGATGATGCCAGCCTGAAGGGTAGCACCCTGTACTGTAGTGAACTCCCACTATGAACCTGAGGTATTGTCGATGGTTGGAATGGATCAGTATGTGTCTATAAGCATCTTTCAGATCTAAGGAGCATTGCCAATCTCCCTGCTCGAGGTATGGCAGCAGCATTCCAAGGGACAGCATCTTGAACGTCTTCCTCACCAGAAATCTGTTCAAGCTCCACAGGTCCAGGGTGGGCCAAGGCCCCCCTGTTCGCTTGGGAATGAGGAAATATCTGGAGTAGAAGCTTTTACCCCAGAGATGTTTGAGCACTGGCTCCATTGCCTTGTCCTCAAGGAGGCCTGCGAGTGGGGCAGAGAAGGCATGGTACTGTGGGGCATTACCAAAAAAACCCTTTTTTCTCAGGAAGAAAGGCTTCTTCCCTGAAGCTTTCTTAGTGGGGTGCCCTGAGATCTTTGAGAGTCTGGTCCTGGTCTGCAGCCTTGTCTAACATGGGTTTTCCAAAGCGTTCTCTCTGGTGCGAGGGACATCAATGTGTTTGTCCTAAAGCCATTGCTTGAGGTCAGACGACTGCAGCCACGCCTGGCATCTGGCCTTGATATCCGCGGCAGCCACTCTGACTGAGGCTTCAAAGCCATTGTATGCTGCTCGAGACAGGAACTTTGAGCATTCCCTGACTGCTGAGACCAGTGACTTGAACCACTAGAGAGGTTCCCCATCAAGACTGGCAGAGAAACCAGTGAGATGCCTCGCCAGTTCCTTGAGGTACATACTAATGTACAGCTGGTAGGATTGGACTTGGCAAGCCAGCATTGAGCCTTGGTAGCATTTTCAGCCGAGGGCATCCAATGTCCAGGCTTCCCTACCCAGGGGCACCAAGGAATGGGTCTTTTGGCTCTTGAGTCGACGTATGACTGACTCAATGACCATAGAATTGTGAGGGAGTTGAGGTTTTTAGAATCCTGGGCTTCAGCAGACTCAGTACATGGAGTCAAGCTGTCTACTCACAATGGGCACCGACGCCAGTGTTTCCCATATAAAGAGGAGGAGGCGCTCAAAGGTCAGAGGGACTGGCACTGTAAAGGCATCCTTTGGAGGGACCTCATACTAGAGGATCTCAAGTTTCTCTGTGCGGGGGTCCTCCTCTGCCTTGATCTCAAACATGAGTGTCTGCCATATCCCGCTCGAAGTCAAGGACAGCAATGTCCTCAGATGGGGAAGGGCACCGGGATACTGGTGGAGAAGGGTCCAAGGGCACGTCTCGGTGATGCCGGGTGTCTGGGGACTCCTCATCCTCGGACTTCCAGTCTGACTCAAAGTCATAGGAAGAGTCCAAGACTCCGCGACTCCCATGGCCAAGGCCCAAGCCTGAAGGCCCATGACCCCCAGAAGACTTGTGATCCAAACCGCGTGCACTCACAGGAGAGGACCTATGTCCTGAGGAACGGGTTCAGGACCTTGTCTGCTGCCAATAGCTCTCTTGAGGCAGGTGGTGCTCAAGGATGGGTTCAATCCTCAAGGTCATCGGGGCAGAGGAACCAAAGGAACTGGACATCAACACCTGCTGCTGGGCCAGGAGGGCAGTGACACTGCGCTCCAGGACTGCCATCTTAGTATCCATGCCAGATGGCTTCACAGCCTTCGATGCGGGTGCCGATGGCTTTGGGTCCAGTGTTGATTCTGTTGAAGGAGAGTCCTCAATGAGGATGGCCTCAGGGGTCTGAGGCCAGTTGCACGATGCTGACAACTCTTTCCAGAGCAGCTTGTGAGGCCAGTCTCGCTCTGACCCCTCGGACTCATGCTGGGGAATGCAGGGCCTGGTGTGGGATTTACCCACTTTTCCAGATCCGTTCTCCAAGGTGGCCTTCGAGGTTTTGGAGCTCTTCTTGCATTCCACTTGCATTCCCAAAGAGTAGCACCCTGTACTGTAGTGAACTCCCACCATGAACCTGAGGCTGTGGGACTCCAAGGCAGCCTGGGTATCGCGGGGCACCGAGGTACCGGAAGGGGCCTTGGAGCATGGTGTCACTGGATTTATGGAAGAACTTCTCTTGCTGCAACTGATGGCCTTTGTGGACATGGACTTGCAAAGGATACAGCCCGAGTTGTCATGGTCTGGCCCAAGGAAACAGAGGCAGCAGTCATGTGGGTCAGTGAGGGACATCATCTTACTGCACCGCTTACATTTTTTTGAAGCCTCTGTTCACCATGGGGAAAAATGGGCCCTTCAACCCATGTGAGGGTCCAAGGCCTACCAGCTAAAAAAGTGCGTGAAGCGCCAGTCGAAGGACACCTCGAGGAAAAACAAGAAAATGAACCTGAGGAGTGATGCTGAGGAGAGCTGGCTCAGGGGCGGAAAGAGGATAATGTAAGACAAAAAAGAGACACTTATTCTAGAGAAAATGGGACAGATGTCCAATGGGCACCGTGGAAAAAAGGAGACAGAGGCAAGATGGCACCCTTTGGCAGGAAGGGGACGACACATGCATGTTGCATCTGGAGATGCTTCTGTGCAGGCTCTGTTGGCACCGATGTCACCCATATATGAGGACTGACTTCCTGTTTGTTCCTGAAGAATATATATATACATATGATATAATATAACATAAAAACACAAAGATAAAAATAGTCAAAAGCATTAAACAATATAAAATGACCAATCAATAAGAAATAATGACTATGTAAGAAGATATATATATATATAGATATATAGATATATAGATATATAGATATATAGATATAGATATATATAGATATATATTTATTTATATTTGTGGTGGAGAAGCAGCCGCTGAGGGCAGAAAAAAAAGGGAAAACTGCTTTTTTTTTTCTTTTACCCATAAAACTGCAGGCACTGAAAGGGTTAACACCAACACTAAAGGTAAAGATTTCTCACAGAGAAGTGCAGACCTAAGCACACGCCCTGTTCCCATGGAGATAGAGGGAGGAGAAGGGAGTGGTTTGGGGGCGGAGTCAAAGGGGATAGGACAGCCCCAAACATTTAGGAACGGAAGCTGCATGCATACAGCAGAGAAGGAGAAGGAGGGAGAACCGTATGAGAGAGAGAGGGGGAGAGAGAGGACACAGACACAGAGGACACGAGGGTTCCAGGAAGGAAGGACAAGAAATCCATGGAAATCCCTTGCACAGAAGCAATTGAGAACCAGGAGCAAAGAGCTGACAAGGCCAGTGGAAAGCTCAGGGGAGGAGTCCTCAGAGGAGGAAATATTCTCCAAGAGTTCATGGCTCAACTCTTCTCCTAGTAAGGAATCTATAAGGAGGAAAAGCAGCACTAATAAGGTGAGCCCTTTACAATGTTTGAAAGGCTTATTAGACAAAGAGGGTTTTTCCTGCCCTTCCCCCACAAGCTCACCTACTGTTAAGGGTACCTGGGAGAAGCTCCTAAGGGCTGTGCAAGCTAGTGAAGCTTCTCAGGAAGATACCAGGGGAAACAGTGACCAGGAAGAGTCTAGCGTGGAGGATATGGACTTGGGAGACACTGTGGATTTAGACAATGTCTCAGACATGGAAATAAGCTGTGCAATCTGTGCTAAAGAAGTATAAAGGAACCAAATAGGGTTTGAAAGCAGAAAGAAACCCAGCTGGTCTTGATTACTGAATGCATCTGTGTTACCTCGTGCTAAGTAAAAGAACTGAAGGAAGTTTGGTATCTGGAAGGAACCAGAAGTTCTTTTACAAGGACATTTTAAAGCCCATTACGTTTTTAGCTGTGCTTTTAAAAGTAGCTGTCTTGTTTAAAGCTGCTTGGGAAGAAGCTGTGCTGAATGTTTGTGTTATAAGTGGAAAAGAATTCTATTGCTTGTGAAAGTATCTAAGTGGGCCAGGAAGTTTTGCTACACCTACTGTGAAGTAACAGGGTGGTATAGCGCCTCCTGGAGACCAGGAAAGAGAATACTGCTGTATATAGAGTTTTATCAGAAGGCAAGTTTCAAAGCTGTATCAAGCCAAGGACTGTATAATAGGCTTGTGTGCTGTTATTTGGAGAAGTATCCTGAATTTTGTTTTGGTCAACTTCAATCAATTCATGTCAAAGAATTGAACTGGTTAGGAAATCCTTGTTTCTAAAAATAAAGAAATATTTCCTGCAACCTTTGCACTTGGCTCTTATCCTTTCGGGGACACAACTACATGCTATTGGGCTAATTTCAACAAAGGACAATCTGCGCCTCCCCTGTAGCCCTAGGCAACCGCCTGGCCACACGGGGGCGCGCCGACTAATATATATATATATATTTTATAAAAACAAACACATACTATAATAGACAATAAAACAAAACCAATAAACATACTATAATCATTATAAAATCCATGTGATCAATAATAATTAATTGGATAAATAATTAAGTGCCATCGAGTCTGTGCCAACTCATGGCGACCCTCTGGATAGTTGTCCTAAATTGTGTTCGGTCTTCAGTCAGGCGGCTCATTGTTGACAGACTGATACCCATAGTTGCTGTTATTGTATTGATCCATCTCATTGCTGGCCTTACTCTTTTGCATAGACCTTCTATCTTGCCAAGCATGATGTCTTTCTCTAATGATCTCTCTTTGCATGATGTGTCCAAAGTATGAAAGTCAAAGTCTTGTCATCTGAGCTTCTAAAGAAAGCTTAGTTTTGATCTCCTCTAGTACTGACTGGTTTGTTCTTTGGGCAGTCTATGGTATACGCAGTATTCGCCGCCAGCACCATAATTCAAAGGCATCAATTTTCTTCCTGTCTATCTTTTTCACTGTCCAGCTTTCGCAGCCATATGATGTTATAGAAATACCATGGCTTGAACAAGTTGAATCTTTGTATGGAGAGAGACATCTCTGTTCTTGAAAATCTTGTCTAGGTCTTTCATAGCCATTCTGCCAAGAGCAATGCCTCGTCAGATTTCTTGACTGCTTGTTGCTTCTTTATTGATAGTTGATCCAAGTGGGTTAAAGTTGTCCACGATTTCAATTCCTTCTCCTTCAACGATGATTTTGCCAGTTCTCATGATCTTTGTCTTCTTTACATTAAGGTGCAGGCCCATTTTAAGACTATGGGGCTTGTTTACAAAGCCACGGTAGCGGTTTGTGATAGTTTTCAGAGCCGCGGCCCCATTGATTTCAATGGGGCCACGGCTCCGATAACGATTGTGAACCGCTACCGCAACTTTGTAAACAAGCCCCTATGTTCCTTGATCGTGAGAAGCAAATGTTTCAGATCATCTTCACTTTCAGCCAGTAATGTGGCAGCATCAGCATAGCGAAGGTTGTTGAGTCTTCCACTAATCTTCACACCTTGGTTGTCTTCATACAATCCTGCTTCTCTGATGATTTGTTCTGCATATAAATTAAACAGGTAGGGGGAAGTATGCAGCCTTGTACACCTTTGCTTATTTTAAACCATTCTGTTTCTCCTTGTTCCATTCAAACTGTTGTTTCTTGATCAATGTACAGATTGTGCAAGAGAACGATCAGGTGTTCTGGTATACCCAAGCTTTTGAATGTGGCCCAGAGTTTCTCATGGTTTACACAATCAAAAGCCTTGCTGCAGTCAATAAAGCACAAATAGATATCCTTTTGGTATTCTTTAGTCTTTTCAAGGATCCATCTCACATCCGCGATGATGTCTCTCATTCCTCGCCCTTTCCTGAATCCTGCTTGCACTTCAGGTAGTTCTTGTTCCAGGTATGGTTGTAGTCTCTGTTGCATAATCCTCAGTAGAATCTTGCTGGCATGTGGGATCAAAGTGATTGTCTGATAATTTCCACAGTCATTTGGATCACCTTTCTTTAGTATTGGTATAAACACAGATCTTTTCCAGTCAGTTGGCCATGATGTTGTCTTCCAAATTTCTTGGCAGAGTCTTGTAAGTATGGTAACAGCTGCATCAGATTGCTGTAATACTTCTATGGGGATGCCATCAATGCCTGGTGCTTTGTTCTTTGATAATATCAATAATCAGTAAATCAGTGAAAGTATGATTATTCTCTTGACAATGAAAAGCCACCGGAGATGAGAGTACATTAGAATTGATCCTAGAATGATGTTCTTGTAGGCATTTCCACTAAAGAACAGCAAACTGCCACGTGGGCAACCAAGAACCAGTCAGGAAACGTGGCAGGGAGTTCCATTGATGCCTTTATTGTTCCACGGATCAAGTGTGCCTAAAACCCATTTCACGGATCAAGTGTGCCTGGGTTTTAGGCACATTTGATCCGTGGAACAATAAAGGCATCATTGGAACTCCCTGCCACGTTTCCTGACTGATTCTTGTAGGCGTTTCTTCATGGATCAAGATGTTCTTCCAATGTAATTCTTTGAGCATGGACATGTTAAAACATAAATTACAAATGTCGAGCTACAAGTAGTGATATCGACTAAAACATTTTGATTTGTAACTGGATCTATCCAAGTGATTCCTTCAATTGTTAAACAGAAATCGCATAAGGTACATTTAAAATGATCCCGTTCTGCATCAACCTCATTACATTTAGTGTTACATATAACAAAATCTCCTAAGTTTTGACCACATTGATAAGCTATCATTAAGGGTTTCTGAAAACATGAATGTAATGCCAAAATGTGCCAATGCTTTTTCAGAATACCCATGATCGCTGACGAATTCAGCATGTAGGTCAATGTCCCTACATAACTCATTAAATCATTTGATCCCATTGATGTTTGCTGTCCTCTATCCTGCCACCACTCAGGATGATTATATTTTGCCCTCCTATAAGCTTTTTTAATTATAGCATGGGGATAACCTATTTCTAATAATCTTTGTGATAATTCAGAAGCATGTTTGTGAAACTGAGCATCTATGGAACATAATCGTCTTAGCCAAATAAATTGCCCCACTGGAAGGCCTCTCCGCAGTGGGCCTGGATGATAACTCTTGTAATGTAACAAAGTGTTCCTTTGTACTGGTTTTCTTTGATAAGGCTTTCAATGCTGCTTCTTCTTTCATCACCAATGGTTCCGGATCATAAGGTACAGGTTGAAATGGCTGTTGGTCCACTTGATCTTTATCATATAAAAACTCTGCATATTCTAAATAATTAAGAGCATTTAAAATATAAATAAAGAAGAGCTTCATGAAGATGAGTGAATTAATCATATTTAGAAGGTAACACTACTTTTAAAGTGCTAGTAATAAAGTGCCAATGAACTAAGGTCCTAATTTTCGATAGCAGTTACACGGGTAACAGCCCATGTTACCCGTGTAAATGCCTTAACTGGGATTTTCCAAATGCATCTACATGGGTAGTGTCTTTGGAAATTGTGGTTAAGTCTCTAACGCGCCGAGATGCTATCCGCTTAGCATCGTGGCATGTTTGGGGCATTCTGGGGTGGAGCGGAAGTGGGGAATGGCACTAAGTGGATAGCAGTGATTTTCGATACTGCCTGCTTAGCGCTCTGCCCTTAAGATAGGCGGGGAAAATCTTCGCCTATCTTTAAGGCACTGGGGCTAAAAGGGCATCATCAAAAATCGCTGCTACCCGCTTAACCTCGGTGGCTGCCGGCCTGTGCAGCATGGCCTGGATTTTCATTTCCATCGCTGCAGAAATGAAAATCCGGGTTAAAGGGGTCAGCGAGCAGGCAAGGCCATGGGACCGGATGGGATACATCCCAGGATACTGAAAGAGCTCAGAGGTTCTTGCAGGGCCGTTAAAGGATGTTTTCAACAGATCCTTGGAAACAGGAGAAGTTCCTCAGGACTGGAGAATGGCTGATGTGGTGCCTCTACACAAAAGTGTTGACAGGAAAGAAGTGACAAACTACAGGCCCGTGAGCTTTACCTCAGTGGCGGGAAAGTAATGGAGGCGTTCCTGAAAGAGCGAAAAGTGGACTTTCTCAAAACCAACAGGTTGCAAGATCTGAGGCAACATGGTTTTACCGAAGGACGATCTTGCCAAACAAATCTGATTGAGTTCTTTGACTGGGTGACAAGATTAGGGGCATGCAATGGATGTCATCTACCTGGATTTCAGCAAAGCCTTTGATACTTACATAGTAAATGACGGCATATAAATACCGGTATGGTCAAATCTAGTCTGCCCAGTAAGATGGCCGGAGTAGGCACCACTCTGTGCAGGCCACCCCTCAGGCCACTCCTCCCCATGTCTTTGTTTAGGGGTGAACCCACCGCTCCATGCAGAACACCCCCTATTTGTTGAGAAGTTAGATGGTTCCGTTTATTTTGATTTTATTCTGTTGCTATAAATGGATCCATTGTGTCTGTCCCATGCCATTTTGAATTCTGTCACTGTATTTGCCCCCTCCACCTCCATCGGGGGGCATTCCAAGCATCCACCACCCTCTCAGTGAAAAAGTATTTCCTGATATTGCCTTTCAATTTTCCATCTTGCACCTTCATGTTATGCCCTCTCGTTTTACAGCTTCCCCGTCTTTGGAAGGGGTTTGTTTGTTCATTATTTCTCCTTAAGTATTTAAAGGTCTGAATCATATCTCCCCTATACCTCCTCTACTCCAAAGTGTACATATTTAGGTCTTCAAGTCTCTTCTCATAAGGTTTCTGACGCAGGCTCCAAATCATTTTGGTCGCCTTCCTCTGAACAGTTTCCATTCTTTTTACATCCTTTGCAAGATACGGTCTCCAAAACTAAACACAGTATTCCAAGTGAGGCCTCACCAGTGACTTGTACAGTGGTATTAGAACCTCTTTCTTTCTGCTGGTAATTCCTCTTCATATGCAGCCCAACATCCTCCTGCCTTTTGCCACCGCCTTGTCGCACTGTTTTGCCACCTTGAGATCTACAAAAATAATCACACTAAGGTCTTTCTCCTGATCCGTGCATACCAACCTCTCGCCCCCTATCGTGTGCATTTCTCTTGGGTTTCTGCTACCCAAGTGCATTACTCTGCACTTCTTTGGTCTAATGCTTGGCAATTAAGATTTAATGCATTCTTCCAGCTTTTGTAGATCTTTTCTCATGTTAAGATGGAGTCCAATCTGTTGCAAATTTTTGTGTCATCTGCAAAGAAGACGACCTTTCCATTCAATCTTTCAGCAATATCACTCACAAATACACTGAACAGTGCCGGGCACAGGACTGAACCCTGGGGCATCCCGCTAATCACCTTCCTTTCCTCCGAGTGAGCTCCATTTACCATCACCTTCTGTCGTCTATCAGTCAACCAATTTCTGATCCAGTTCACCACCTTGGGACCTATCCCCAAACTACTGAGTTTATTGATAAGCCTCCTATGAGGAACAGTATCAAAGGCTTTGCTGAAATCCAGGTAGATGACATCCATCGCATGCCCCTGATCTAGTTCTCTGGTCACCAGTCAAAGAACTCAATCAGATTTGTTTGGCAAGATCGTCCTTTGGTAAAACCATATTGCCTCGGATCTTGCAACCTGTTGGTTTTGAGAAAGTTCACTATTCGCTCCTTCAGAAGCGCCTCCATTACTTTTCCTGCTACCGAGGTAAGGCTCACGGACCTGTAGTTTGATACTTCTTCCCTGTCACCACTTTTGTGTAGAGGTACGACATCAGCCATTCTCCAGTCCTGAGGAACTACTCCTGTTTCCAAGGAACTGTTGAAAACATCCTTTAATGGCACTGCAAGAACCTCTCTGAGCTCTTTTAGTATCCTGGGTTGTATCCCATCCGGTCCCATGGCCTTGTCCACTTTCAGTTTCGCAAGTTGTTCTGTGAATGGTGTGGTATCTACTTCATTCCCATCTTTATATTTGGGAGTCACAGTTGGTCCTTCTCCAGGATTTTCTTTAGTAAAAACAGAGCAGAAGTATTTGTTTAGCAATTCCGCTTTTTCAATGTCCCTTTCCACGAGTCCATTCCCAGCACTTCTGAGTCCTGCGATTCCACCTCTGATCTTCTTCCTTTCCCGAATATACCTGAAGAAAGTTTTGTCGCCACACTTCACAGCTTTAGCCATCTTTTCCTCGGCCTTTGAATTTGCTATTCTTATTTCTCTTTTTGTCTCTTTGAGTTTGATCCTGTATTCATTTCTGTGTTCCTCTGTTTGCAAGCTTTTGAATTTTGCGAAAGCTGTGCTTTTTGCCTTTATTTGAGCAGCCACTTCTTTGGAAAACCAAATTAGTTTCCTTCTCCTCTTGTTTTTATTTACTTTTCTTACATATGTATCTGTTGCCCCTTTAATTGCCACCTTTAGTTTAGCCCATTGCAATTCCACTTCCCTTATCTCCTTCCACCCTGTCAACTCCTCCTTTAGGTACATGGCCATTTTATTGAAGTCAGTGTTTTTGAAGTTTAGGACTTTGAGCTTGCTATAGTTGGACTGCACCTTGGTTTTTATCTCAAACCACACCGTGTGATGATCGCTGCTGCTCACAGGTGCACCCACCCTGACATTCGACACGCTATCACCGTTGGTGAGCACTGAATCCAGCGTTGAGCTTTCCCTGGTTGGTTCCATCACCATTTGTCTAAGTAACGCATCTTGCAGAGCATCCACAATTTTTTTTTGCTTCTTTCCAGATTTGCAGAAGGAGTAATCCAATCCACATTGGGTAGATTAAAGTCACCCAGTATGATCGCTTCCCCCTTTCACAATTTTGACAATGTCTATAATCAATTTGTTATCTAATGCTTCGATTTGAGTCGGAGGTCTGTAGACTACAGCACTATGGATGACAGTGCCATCTCCTCTTTCCAACACAACCCAGAGTGCTTCTTCTTTTCCCCATGCCCCCTGCATTTCAGTAGCTTTAATATTGCTTTTGACATACAAGGCTACTCCTCCTCCTCTTCCATTTTCTCTGTCTCTTTTGAATAGATTATAGCCAGCTATGGCTATATCCTAATCATGCGATTCATTAAACCATGTTTCTGTAATGGCCACAATGTCCAAGTCCATTTCCACCATTAGGGCTTCCAGGTCTGGAACTTTATTGGATAAGCTTCGAGCATTTGTGCTCATTACTTTCCAGCATTTAACTGGGTTGTGTGTGTTTTGCATTGATTTTGTTCTGTCTACTTCTTTCCACTTGTTTTTGATGTGTGGTTTAAAAGTGTGGCTGTTTCTGATGTTCTGCTTTTGCAGGGAGTGACGTCCAGAACTTGACCTTCCCCATCCGTCACCCCCTTTTTCTAGTTTGAATGCATATCCACATACTGCCTGAATTTTTCACTTGGACTACATCTCTCAGAGAAAAGAATCCTATCAGCACAGTATAATCTCTTGTTGGTCCATCTGTTTCCACAGTCGCCTATAAATCTGAATCCTTCCTCTTTGCACCAGGTTTGGAGCCATGCGTTAAAGCTGTTTATGCGATTTAGCCTTTCTGCCCCCTTACCAAGAACAGGTAGAACTTCTGAGAATGCTACAGTGTTAACAATGGGCTTTAGTTTCTCCCCCAGAGTTTGAAAGTCCCTTTGAACTGTAGTGGCACTGTTTCTAGCCAGGTCATTTTTGTACCCAAGTGGATGATAACATCAATTCCTTATCGTCCCTCCAGTCTAGTCCTGTACCATAGGGTAGTGCACCTCTTCCAGCAGCTTGGGAGACTAAGCATGTCACAACTTTGATGACATCAGGACACATAGGCAGCTGGCACCACCCCCAGCCTTCCAGTAAGCTCAGTCTCCTAGCAGCTGGAGCAGGTGTTTTCAGTGGGACTCACTGAAGGAACAACTAGGAGGACTTTAGTTTAGGGTTTTTTCTTGGAATCTGTAATTTGGGGGGTTTTGGTCCCTTTAAATTTTGGACAGGTTGGTCTTGCCAGTAAAGTTTTATAAAAAAATAAAAAAAAAAGAGAGAGAAGGGAAGACGGAAGACAGACAGGCCACAGCAGAGAAAGCAGCGTGGGCAGGCAGACCGGGTTTCAAGAGCCGAGGTGGTACCGGCCAAGCGATCTGGGTCTGGCTCCACTCCCAAACCTCTCCTGTGGGGTGAGGAGCATTGAGCAAGCAGCAGAGAGGTGCTCTGGGGCCTGTTTCAGTGTCCGGTGGTAGAGGTGAGTCTTTGGCGTCGGATTTTTGCGTTGGCGATTTTGGCTTGTGGTGATCAGCTAGTGGGTTGCCCGGCTTCGTGAGGTAGCGTTTTGGGACCCGCGGGTCTGTTAGAACCTCGGGAGTTCCTTTTTCAGTGTGTTTGCGCCATTTTGGTTAGCGCGGGAAACGGAGCCGCGGCAGCATTCTTATCTTTACAAGCCGTTTTGGACAGCATGGCGCTGGTGGTTTGTCTGGCATTAGGTAGTTAAGTGGCTGGCAATTGTTTTCTGCCCTCCATTTTAAGAAATTTAAGGCTTTGAATTTTGACGGTGAAGGAGCATTGCTTAGTGCTAGTTATGCCTAATAAATCGCAGTGTAGAGCTTGTGGGCAGAAAAGGATCTCTCTGTCAGCGGAGGGGTTTTGCAAGGGATGTGCCTTGGAAGCTCACTCTGTGGATCAAAGGGGTGTAGAGGAGGCTATTCCCGGGGCCTCCTCTAAGGAGCAGGGGCTGGGTTGTTCCTCTCAGGCTGGTCCAGAGAGCCCATTGTCTCCTCTTGATGCTCAGCCAGCGGTCTCGGGAGAGCAGGCAGCTGCGCAGCCGGTTTTGGAAGCTTTTTCTCTGGAGTTTGTTTTACTGCTGCATAGAGCCTTTTGTCTGAAGCAGGGGGAAGCTAGGGCTCCTGCCCCTGCCAAGAAAAGAGCGCTGGAGGAGTTTTTGGAGGAACAGCCGGGTCCCTCTCAGCCGGTCCTTAAGGTTCGTCGGCGGGATCAGGGAGTGGCTGAGGGGGATTCGCTTTCCTCAGAGGCAGAAGTGGAACTGGAAGATCAAGAGGGAGAGGAAGATGCTCTCCCTCCGGAAGAGGACTCTAGGATTGTTAGGGTTTTCCGTAAGGAGGAATTGGCGGCCCTCATAGCAGAGTCCCTTAAGGTGCTTCATATGGCTCCGGCAGGGGCAGCGGAAGAAGAGGCGTTAGAGGATCCTATTCTTCAGGCTGTCCGGAAGCCCCAAAAGGTTTTCCCTTTACATAGGGTGATTAAGCAGATGATCCTGGACGAGTGGGAAACGCCTGAGGCAGGGCTCAGGAGTTCTCGTATCTTGTCTCGTTTGTATCCGGTGGTAGAGAAGGATAAGGACATGTTTCGCGCGCCAAGAGTGGATGTGGCAGTTTCGGCAGTAACGAAGAAGACCACTATCCCGGTGGAGGGTAGTGCTGCACTCAAGGATGTTCAGGATAGAAAACTGGATACTCTATTGAAACAAGCCTTTGATGTCAGTGCGTTATCAATCCAGGCTTCGGCCTGTGCGGCGTTGGTAGCCCGTGCCTCCTTGCGCTGGGCGCAGGGACTGCCTGAGGCAATGGAGCCAGGGAACGCAGTGGAAGCGGCGGCTAGACTGGAGTCGGGCACGGCTTACCTAGCGGACGTTTTCTATGATTTGATTCGGACACTTTTGAACACCATGGGGTCGATTGTGGCGGCGCGGCGGTATCTCTGGCTCTGGAATTGGTCGGCCGACATGTCTTCTAAGACCCAATTAAGTAAATTGCCCTTCAAGGGCAGGCAGTTGTTTGGAGAGGATCTCGATAAACTGGTTAAGGATTTGGGGGAAACCAAAGGAGGTCGTCTCCCAGAGGATAAACCAAAACAGAGTAGAGTTCCCGGTCGGGTTAGGGGTCAGTCCTGGGAGTTCCAGTGTTTTCGATCAGTGATGTTTTCTCCGTTCCAGAGGGGCCGGTTTACTCCATGGAATCAGCCCTTTCGGGGGTTTCGCGGTTCAGCCAGGGGATATTATGGCACCGCGGCCTCTGCCCCAGATCAGCGCAAGCAACAATGAAGTGAGGGGGGTCCAGGCAGGGGTATGTCCCGTAGGAGGGCAGTTACGGGAGTTTTACCCTGCTTGTGTCCGGGTCACAACGGATCAGTGGGTTCTCCGTGTGAATCGAGAAGGTTACGCGCTCGAGTTCGCCAAGCCTCTAGCGCCGGCTTTCGTGTGATCCCCATGTCGGGCGAAGGTCAAGCTGGAGGGTGTGCAAACTACGTTACAACGTCTTTTGCAGTTGAGAGCAGTAGTGCCGGTACCTGCAGACCAGTGAGGTGCAGGTCGGTACTCCATATACTTCATTGTACCGAAGAAGGAAGGTTCTTTTTGGCCAATTCTCGATCTCAAAAGAGTAAACAGGTGTCTGCGCGTTCCTCGATTTCATATGGAGACGCTACGGTCGGTGATGGTGGCGGTCAGAGCAGGAGAGTTCTTGACCTCACTGGATCTCATGGAGGCTTATCTGCATATCCCTATTCATCCGGACTTCCATCAGTTTCTACGCTTTGCAGTCCCGATGGGTCATTTTCAGTTTCGGGCGCTCCCTTTTGGTCTCGCGACAGCCCCGCATGTGTTCACCAAGGTAATGGTGGTGGTGGCGGCCGCGTTAAGACGCGAGGGTATCCTTGTTCACCTGTACCTGGACGATTGGCTTATCTGGGCGAAGTCCAAAGCGGAAAGTGTCCAAGTAACGCGACAGGTAGTCGACTTCCTGGCCGAGTTAGGCTGGGTGATCGATGCAAGCAAGAGTCGCTTGGTACCTTCCCAGAATCTCGAGCACCTGGGGGCACGGTTCGACACCCGGGCGGCTCGGGTGTTCCTTCCGCAGAAGACAGCCTTGGCTCTTCGGCGATTAGTGCGCTGTTTTCTCCATATGACCAGCCCGTCGGCTTGGCATTATCTGCAGCTTTTGGGCACTATGGCAGCGACGATCGACCTGGTACCTTGGGCAAGGGCACACATGAGACCCTTGCAGAGGTTGCTGTTACGCAGATGGTCCCATCAACGTCAGTCTCTGGATCATCGGTTGGTCTGCCCCAGGGAGGTACGGAAGATGCTCCGTTGGTGGTTGAACAAGGCGAACTTGTCGGTCAGAGTTCCCCTGGAAGCTCCGAGCTGGGTGCCTCTCATGACAGATGCCAGCCTTTCCGGCTGGGGATCCCACTGCGAGGGGCAGGTAGCGCAGGGGTACTGGACAGTGGAAGAGCAGCAGTGGTCCATCAATCTTCTGAAGATGCGGGCGGTACGGAGAGCCCTGCAGGACTTCTTACCACAGTTGCAAGCTCGCGTGGTGCGAGTTTTTTCAGACAACGCTACTACGGTGGCATATATCAACCGGCAGGGAGGCACAGGGAGTGCCAGTTTGGAGGCAGAGGTGGAGCTGCTGATGGCTTGGGCGGAGCTGCATCTCCCGGCTATCTCAGCAGCGCATGTGGCTGGAAAGGAGAATGTCGCGGCGGACTTTCTCAGTCGGGTGCATCTGGACCCGGGCAAGTGGCAGTTAAACGTCGAGGTGTTCGAACAGATTGTAGGTCTCTGGGGGGAGCCAATCATGGACCTGATGGTGACCTTTGTATCGGCAAAGGCCACTCGTTTCTTCAGTTGTCGGAGAGAAAGGATGTCAGAAGGTCTGGACGCGTTAGTTCAGCAATGGCCGACAGACGGTCTTCTGTATGTTTTCCCTCCGTGGGCACTTGTCGGTCACGTGATTCAACGGGTGGCGGCGCACGGGGGACTGGTGATTCTCATTGCTCCGGATTGGCCTCGGAGACCGTGGTATGCGGATCTAGTACGGCTCAAGGTGGCCGAGCCCTGGAAACTGCCCGTCCGACCCGATCTGTTGCTACAGGGTCCAATTCTCATGCCGCAGGTGGATCGGTTCTCGCTTACGGCATGGCTATTGAGAGGGCAAGGTTGAGAAAGCGTGGGTTCTCTAAGCAGGTGATTTCCACACTCCTGAGGGCACGCAGGAGGTCTACCTCCCTAGCTTATGTTCGGGTGTGGAGAGTTTTTGAGAGCTGGTGTAGTCAAAAGGCTTATAGTCCATTTTCGGCTTTAGTTCCGGTTATGCTAGATTTTTTGCAGGCAGGGCTAGAAAAAGGTCTGGCGTGGAATTCCCTAAGGGTTCAGGTCACAGCCTTAGCCTGTTATCAGTGCAGGATACAGGGAGATTCCTTAGGTAAGCATCCAGAGGTTTTGAGATTTCTGAGGGCAGTTAAGCAGTTACGCCCTCCTGGTAGGCATTGGGTTCCGTCGTGGGATCTTAATGTCGTCCTTTCTGCGCTCGTGGGGGATCCCTTTGAGCCGTTGGCTTCTTGTACTTTGAAGGATTTGTCTTTGAAGACAGTATTTCTGGTGGCGATTTGTTCAGCAAGGAGAATTTCGGAGCTTCAGGCCTTGTCATGTAAGGAACCCTTTTTGGTCTTTTCTAAAGAAAAAGTGGTTTTGTGGACGGTTCCATCCTTTTTGCCTAAGGTGTTTTCACCTTTTCATGTAGGGCAGCCAGTGGTTTTGCCGGTACTCTCCGGTTTGGTGACAGATCCACAGCTTCGGCTGCTAGATCTCCGGCAGCTGCTGAAACGCTATTTAAAGAGGACGGCTTCGTTTCGCAAGTCAGAGCACTTGTTCATTTTGTTTGGGGTCCCCGCAAGGGCGAAGCAGCGGCGAAGTCGTCCATTTCCAGATGGATTAAGGAGGTGATCTCTTCGGCGTACCTGCTGAAAGGAAAATAGGTTCCGCAGGGCTTGCGGGCCCATTCCACTAGGGCTCAAGCGGCTTCTTGGGCGGAATGTAATTTAGTGGCGCCGGTAGATATTTGTAAAGTGGCTACCTGGTCTTCCTTATATACTTTTGTGAAGCATTATTGGTTGGATGTGCAGGCTAGGCGGGACGCAGATTTAGACTCCGTGGTTATTCAGGCCGGGCTCACTGGTCCCTCCCGTAGTTAAGGGGCTCTGTTACATCCCTATGGTACGGGACTAGACTGGAGGGACGATAAGGAAGGTGAAATTAGGCCTTACCTGCTAATTGGCTTTCCTTAAGGAACTCCAGTCTAGTCCCGGAACCCTCCCTTCTGTACTTCTGTGGTTTTTCACGTTAGCGATCCCGGTTCTGGAAGAAGAGTTTCAGTAACAGGAACTGGATTTTTCCCTTTGGTTGTTCCCTCCGTCGGGGGGTGATATCAGGGTTGGAGTTCGTGGTGTTGTGTTTAAAGATTAGAAATTTATCAGTACAAACTGAAGTTATGAGTATTAGTGAGTAGCTACATATCTGTTTAGCAAAGGCATAGCAAAAGAGACTTAGAGTGGGTTAGAACATGTTTTTTTTATGAAATGTACTTCTTATTTGTTGCTCCTGTGAGTTCCCTTTGACAGTACGTTACTGGAAGGCTGGGGGTGGTGCCAGCTGCCTATGTGTCCTGATGTCATCAAAGTTGTTACATGCTCAGTCTCCCAAGCTGCTGGAAGAGGTGCACTACCCTATGGTACGGGACTAGACTGGAGTTCCTTAAGGAAAGCCAATTAGCAGGTAAGGCCTAATTTCACCTTTTGGAGTGCTCACTTTCAGCGCTAAGTACATCAACAATTTGGTTTGTATTCTTGCTAGATGAAGAGCCTGGGAGGCCTTTGACTAACTTCCCTCCTTTGAACTGTGTTTCCAAGTTGGTGCCTCTGATGATGGAATCACCAAGTAGTAGTAGTTTTCGGTTCCTTGAGTCTTTCTTTATAATTGGTGCTTTATCAGGAGATTGGGCATTGACTATCTCATTTAAGGGCCCTTGAGCTTCCCTGGCTTGGGTATCCTCATTAACCAAAGCAGAGAAGGCACTATGCAGTGATATCTCTTGATGTACAGGGTGTTTCTGCATTACCGGACGTAGTCTACCAGAGCCCACTGTGATCCATTTGTTCCTGGGATGTTTGAGTCACTGTGGGAGTAGCAGGGGACTTTGTTTGGTTTGTATCCTAGAAGAGGTGGGTTTCATTGCAGCTACTTCTTCCCTTAATAGAGTCAATTCATTTTGTATGGCTACCAAATTGAGGCATATAGGGCAAGCTCTTAGGTTCCAGATGATTCGTCTCAGAATGAAGGCACCACAATTATTGCACTGAATACAAGACATGTGTGGTCGAATTAAGAGGATAGATGTCAACGTATATGACCGCTATATAAGCAATGCAGCCCGGGGGTGGGAACCTAAGTGTCCTTGGCCAGCAGGCCTTACCTGAACCGAGGGCACCCTTAGATTTCTGACTGGAGGGCTACCCAAGGAATGCAAGCAGGCAGATTATTCCCAGAAGTGAATGTAAAACCAGTAGTTAATTTAGCTACACAACCACCAGGATAGGTAAACCCAACATCAGTTAAATATTATATATCAGCTACACAACCAACAGGATAGGTAAGAAAATAGGTAAGAGATACCAAGCTGCAAGCTTATTAAAAGATACAAAGCTATAAGCTTATCTGTTTGTATGAGAAGCTGTGGAGCCCAGATTGAACCAGGTGTCTGCAGGAAGTCCACTGTTCCTCATAGGAGGCTTATCAATAAACTCAGTAGTTTGAGGATGGGTCCCAAGGTGGTAAACTGGATCAGAAATTGGTTGACTGACAGACAACAAAAGGTGATGGTAAATGGAGCTCACTCGGATGAAAGGAAGGTGATTAGTGGGGTGCCTTAGGATTCGGTCCTGGGCCTGGCACTGTTCAATGTATTTGTGAGTGATATTGCTGAAAGACTGAATGGGAAAGTCTGTCTTTTTGCAGATGACACGAAAATTTGCAACAAAGTCGACTCCCCCGAGGGAGTGGTTAACATGAGGAAAGATCTATAAAAGCTGGAAGAACGGTCTAATGCTTGGCAATTAAGATTTAATGCAAAGAAGTGCAGTATCATGCAATTGGGTAGCAGAAATCTAAGGGAAATGTACGCGATAGGGGGTGAGAGGTTGATGTGCACAGATTAGGAGAAAGACCTTGGTGTGATTATTTCTGTAGATCTCAAGGTGGCAAAACAGTGCAACAAGGCGGTGGCAAAAGCCAGGAGGATGTTGGGCTGCATACGAAAAGGAATTACCAGCAAAAAGGAAGAGGTACTAATGCCACTGTATAAGTCACTGGTGAGGCCTCACTTGGAATACTGTGTTCAGTTTTGGAGACCATATCTTGCAAAGGATGTAAAAAGACTGGAAACTGTTCAGAGGAAGGCGACCAAAATGATTTGGAACATGCGTCAGAAGCCTTATGAGAAGAGACTTGAAGACCTAAATATGTACACTCTGGAGGAGAGGAGGGACAGGGGAGATATGGTTCAGACCTTTAAATACTTAAAAGAACAAACAAACTTCTTCCAAAGACGGGGAAGTTTTAAAATCAGAGGGCATAACATGAAGCTAGAAGGTGGTAAATTGAAAGGCAATGTCAGCAAATACTTTTTCACTGAAAGGGTGGTAGATGCTTGGAATGCCCTCCCAATGGAAGTGGTGGGGACAAACACAGTGACGGAATTCAAAATGGCATGGGACAGACACAATGGATCCCTTTACAGCAACAGGATAAAATCAAAATAAACTGAACCATCTAATTTCTCAACAAATAGAGGTGTCCTACATGGAGCGGTGGGTTCACCCCTAAACCAAGACATCGGGAGGGGTGGCTTGCACAGAGTGGCAGGTGCACCTACTCTTGCCATCTTACTGGGCAGACTACATGGACCATACTGGTCTTTATCTGCTGTCATTTATTATGTTACTATGTTACTATGATCAAAGTAAACAGGAATCCAGAGCAAAAACCGTTTGAACCTGCAGCACAAGGGAGAAAGGGATTAAGGTGCCAAAGGGACCCACGGACTACTCGTGTGACCATAAAGTACATTCATAGTAATAAAAAATAAATAATTAATAATAAATAATCAAAGTATAGATATAAATAAATATAAAATATAAATAAAATAATATATACCCAACCAGGGGGAAAATCTGTCTTATTATATATTAAATCATCGGAACCATACATTTAGTAGTGGCGTCATACACAACTGCATTCCTCAAATCTCTTTAAAAACTAGTAAAGTGCATCTATGTAACTCGGCATCTCCTCAAAAAAGGTTGTATAAGCAATCTAAAACCTTAAGGTGATGTTGGAGAGACAAACTAGGTATAGAAATATCAAGGGCTGACATTTTGCATACTGATGTTGTAATAAGAAAACCTTCATTAGGAAGTTGTCTAATAAGCAAATGCTGTGAGCGTGGGAAGCCAACTGGCTCTAGAGGTGCTTATCATATGTATATCCATAGTATGACCCTATTTTAGCTCTTAAAAATTCACATGATCCCAGATGATGGTGAAAACCAAATAGCCGACCTTGTCTCCCCTCCCATTTCTCATTCCCTTCTTCTCCCCACCCACCCACTCATCCAAAGCGCGGTGAGAATATTAGCAGTCAGCAGTGTGTCAGTGTGTGCTTAGAGATGCTAGTATTCTGTATAGGTTCTCCATCTAACAGGAAGCCCACACGGGAGAAAAGGGCAGGACTGTGAATGGAGGAGCCCTGTTTCTGTGATGCCATCCACTGATGATGTGACCTCATTTGGGGTTCTAATCCACAGTTTGAGAACCACTGTTCTACATTCTCCCTTCCAACCATCTTAACCCTATGCCTGATCCCAAATCTTCTCACCCCTGATTTGAGTTTATTTATTTAACTAAGCTTATATACTGCTTTTTTTTTCTACCAAAGCAGTGTACATCCAGGTACTGTATATATTTTTCTCTTGTCCTCAAAGGGCTCACAATCTGTTTTTGTACCTGAGGCAATGGAGGGTTAAGTGGCTTGCCCAAGATCACAAGGAGCACCTGTGGGACTAGAAACCCCAGTCCTTCTGGCCCAAGGTTGCTGTCCTTTGGTGGGATTTGAGCCCCTGGCCTTCTGACCCAAGGTAACTTGCCCCAACCACTAGGCCACTCCTCCCTTCCTCCTTCTCCATCTTTCCCTCTTTCATATCCAGAACCTCGCTTCTTCTCCCCCATCCCAGATGGTCAATCTTCACCTTTCTTCATCATCTTCCTTGATCCTCTCTGCCTCTGATCCTTCCCGTATCACTAGTCCTTAGACCCTCTACTTTCCCCCATTCTTAGTCTTCTTTTTCTCTCCTCAGCTCAGAGATGCGCACTTGTGCAGATAGTTGAAATTATTTCTCCCTACTTGAAAGTAAAAAATAAATTATACAAACAGGCAAGGTTAAAAACTCACTTTATTTTTTAAATGTAAAATAAAATCTAACAGCAGATTATCCAAGTAAATCTGAATTTTTAGATTTAAGCTTCTACAGTTCGACCCGTAAGTTAGGTGCCTAAGTTTGTCCCATATTTTCAGTCAAATACAGAGCATAATTCTCAAAGTTAGGAGCATAAACCCTTTGAATATCAGCCTGTAGAGATTATTTCATATAGAAAGCTATGTTATTTTTTGCAAATAATCTGCAAAATTTCACAATCTTTACTACAAAATCTACTCCTGAGCTTGGGGCTGTATTTTAGAATTTCTTTCACTGTTGTTTGAACTTCCACAGTAAGGGGTAGCAGGCCTGGATTTATGCATAGGCAAGCAGGGCCGGCCCGTTCATTGAGCAAGAATGTTGTTTGCACAGGGCCCCACATTTCAGAGGGCCCCGCACAAACAACATTCTGCATTAAAACTTTAAAACTTAAAAAAAAAGTGGCAGTGGCAGAATCAAGGGCCCCGCGGCCCTCCCGGCATCAGCTTCATCAGCGCCGGCTTTCAGAGCCGCAAAGAGAGAGTTTCTCTCTCGCAGCTCTGTTAAGCCCCGGCAGGCTTAACAGAGCCGCAAGAGGGAAACTCAAATTTACCTGGGCTGATGGGGAGGGAGGTTAGGACTGGTAAGGGGGGGACTAAGACTGAAAATGGGGTGATGGGGGGTTAGGTGAGCTGATGGGGGGGGGGGGGGTTAGGAATGGTAATAGGCGATGGGGGGACTAAGACTGAAAATGGGGTGATGGGAGGCTTAGGACTGGAAGTGGGTTGTTGGGGGGCTTAGGACTGATAATGGGCTATGGGGGGCTAGGACTGGTAATGGGCTGAGTGGAAGGGGGGCTTGAACTGCAAATAGCTGATGGGGAGGGGGGCTTGGAATGGAAATGGGCTGTGAGGGGAGGGAGCTAGGACTGGAAATGGGCTGAATGGGGGGGAGCTAGGAGAGGAAATGGGCTGATGGAGGGGCTAGGATAGGACTGGAAATGGGCTATTGGGGGTGCTAAGATAGGAAATGGGCTGTGGTGGGGGCTTGGATTGAAATGGACTCATGGAGGGGCTAGAACTGGAAGTAGGCAAATGGGGGCTTGTACTGGAAATGGGCTGAGTGGAGGGGAGCTAGGATTTGACATGTGCTGATGGTGAGGCTAGGAAAGGACTAGAAATGGGTTGATGGGGGACTGGGATTGAAAATGAGCTGATGGAGGGACTCAAATAGGACTGGAAATGGATGGGGGAGCTAGGATTGGAAATGGGCTGATGGTGGGGCTAGGATAGGATTGGAAATGGGCTGATGCGGGGCTAGGACTGGAAATGGGCTGATGGTGGGGCTAGGATAGGATTGGAAATGGGCTGATGGGGGGCTAGGACTGGAAATGGGCTGATGGTGGGGCTAGGATAGGATTGGAAATGGGCTGATGGGGGGGCTAGGACTGGAAATGGGCTGATGGGGGGACTAGAAGGGAGCGGATGTTGGGTGGGGCTGGAACTAGAAAGGAGCTGATGTTGGATTAGAATGGGATGGGGCTGAGAGAGTGAAATGGAGAAGGGAAAAATATTTTGTGTGGGAGGGAAGAAAAATTGGCCGGGTATTGGGAGAGTAAGTGAGGATTGAGGATGGAGGGGTAAAATTTGAGTCGATGAAACAGGAATGAGGAAAGAGCAAAAGGAGAAAGATTAGTATATTAAAGCAGATGTGGAGAGAGAATGGAAAAAAACTAGAAGAGTGAAGAAAGGACAAATGGACAGCAGACGATGGAGAGTTAGCAAAAGACACGAAGAAACCAGAAGAAAGTGGCTGGAGCAATTGCAACTGAAAAAGAAATGCACAAAAGGTAGAAAAATATCTCTTTATTTTGAATTTATTAACTGGAATATGTCAGCTCTGGGAAATATGCATCATTAACGTCTGAGCTTTATTTAGTACAAGAGGAAATTAATTTATGTTTTTATTTCTACAGTGTTGTTGTACATTCCAAGTTTGGCTTTTGGGGTTCCCAGTTTGATTATTGTCTTCCTGTTTCTAAATTGTGATTCCTTGTTTGGTGATGGTCTATGTTCTGCATGTGTAACTGAGCTGAGGTATTCTGTTTATGTAGTTCCTATTTGACATTGCCACTTGTTCTCTTTCCCCAGTACGTCATGTATTGTTGTTCTCTGAAATGTATTGGTTTAATATTTGCAGTGTTGCCTTTTGATAGGTAGGGTCTGGTGCTTTGTGAGTCCTGGTAGTGCTGTTATGATACGGCGGGTTTGCTATGGGTTCTAAATGCGAGTTGTTAGAGTCATCGAGAAATAGACATTGTTCTAACATTTCCCAAGAATAGTTTCAAGCCCTGAAAACTTTGCAAGAAGATAAAGATCTGGTCATTCGGAGAGCGGATAAGGGGGGAGCGGTGGTGATTTTGAGATCAACGGATTACCATAGTAAAGTGCTGGGTCACCTCTCTGATACCAAATATTATTCGGTTTTGTTAGAAGATCCTACTCCACAGTTGCAATTAAAGATCAAAGAGCTTACTTCGGAGGCATTAGCTCGGAGTTGGATAATCAAAAAAGAATTTGATTTTTTGAATCCTGCTTTTCCTGTCATTCCAGTTATGTATATGGTCCCAAAAGTACATAAATCGTTGGTGGATCCCCCTGGGAGGCCTATAGTCTCTTGCAGGTATTCGGTGTTGGAGCCTCTGTCAATATTTTGTGATCGTTTTTTTCAGCCATTAACGGAGTCGATTCGGTCTTTTGTTAGGGATTCTTTTCATCTGTTGTCCTTGACGTCCAGGTTGCACATTCCTCATGGTTCATTTTTGATAACTTTAGATGTGGTCTCGTTGTATACCAACATCCCTTATGAAGTTTTGGCGGGGTTAGAATTGGATCTTCCGTCACAGTTGCCTAAAACCTTTGTTTTGAGTTTGTTGAAATTGGTTTTGGACCAGAACTACTTTTTGTATGGTTCTCGGATATATCATCAGAAGTTTGGTGTGGCGATGGGGGTTACAGTGGCCGCATCAGTAGCATCATTGTATGTGGCCAATTTCGAGGAATGGTTTATTTATGAGTCAGCTGCTTTCCAACAAATGCTTCTGTGGAAGTGGTTTCTAGACGACATATTTTTCATTTGGCGTGGCTCGGAGTCCACGTTGAAACAATTTTTTCTTTGGATAAATTATTTAGATAGCAATTTACAGTTTACTCCCAAATATCACACTCAGGAGATAGAATATCTGGATCTTTTATTATACATTCAAGGTACGACATTACAGAGTACTTTGTATAGAAAATCTGTACAATGGAAGGTGTTGTTGAATTATTCTAGTTACCATCCTCCTGCGCTGAGACGAGGACTACCATTTGGACAGTTTCTCCATATAAGGAGATTATGTTCTTCAGTGGAAGAATATTGTAAACATGCTAAAGATCTAAGCCAAAGACTTAGGACAAGAGGCTATCCTAATTTGGTGATTACTAGAGCTTTTAAAAGAGCATTATATAACCATCCGGGGTGGTGGTTGGATGGCCCTTCTTAGCCCTGAGATAAGAACGATGTTGTAATTGGAGTGGTTCCATTTTTGCCTGACGCCCCTAAGGTAGCAAGGATCCTCAGACACCATTGGTCCATGTTATCCTTACATTCATGTTTTCAGAAACCTTTGATAGTAACCTATCGACGATCGCGCACTGTTGGAGATTGGGTAGTGTGCGCAAGTAGACAGGCTGATGGTGATCAACAGCTACAACATAAGGGTCATTTTGCTTGTGGGCACTGTGATTTTTGTGTTACCACCTTACAAGGATCAATATAGGTGGATATTGCTACTGGAAGTCAGTATTTTTCGTCTTATTATTCTGATTGTCAAACATCGTTTGTAGTTTATTTATTGACATGCCCTTGTCATTACAAATGTGGGTAGAACGATACGTCCAGTTAAGAACCGGTTGCTGGAACATCGTTCGCGGATCAACTCCAGATTGACATCTGCTCCAATGGTTCCCCACTGTCAAGAAGTGGGTCATCATTTTTGTGATCTGCGTTGGAGAGTTTTGGATGTTGTGCCTGTGTCTGACAGGGGTGTAGATCGTCATGTGCGGCTTCGCTTCAAGGAACAGCAATGAATTTTCCGTTTAAAATCAATGGCCCCGGAGGGTATGAATGTGGACATTGATTGGTGGGGTTTGAAATTGTAAATCAAAAGATTTGTGTGGCTGGCGTTGACCTGCCCTTAGTGATGACGAGTCCTCTGACGTCATTTTTACCATTCTCATCATAGGATTTAATTGGAACCAAGAAACGGCAGGGTTCATTCACCTGAAGAAGAGCTGTTGAAGCTAAGCGGCTTGAAACACTGATTAGTGTAGCATGAATCCTGTATTTGATTTCAACATAGTTGGCGTTGGTATGGGTTCATGTTTGTTGAGGAGGACTTTCATTTAGTCTGGACATTTACGAGGCCTGTGAGATACGGAGATCGGGCCATGGACTGGGAGTTAACCAGAAGTGGTTGAGTTCAACGGCTATTACCGTGGCGAGCTACAGAGCGGGTAGTTCCTTCCCGGTGAATTTTTCCTATGTCGAGGCGGATATCTGGTGACTACAAGACATTGTAGAGTACATCACTGGGATTTTGGATATTCAGCGTGTCAAGATAAATGTACTCCTTTGAAGCCTGTTTCCAGCTAAGTTTTTGTTTGTTGAATAACAGCATGATATAAGCTGGGTTTTGATCAACGCCATGTGCGAGGATGTTGAAATTTTGCTTGTTCTCAAATAGCAAAGTCAGCAATTTTGTGCGGTTAACTTTGCTTTTCACTGATTTTACTCAGTAAAAAATGATTAAAAAGGAGGGCTCACTTCAAGAGCAGGATAGTTCCTTCTCATAGTGAGCAATCCAACAAAAACAAAAAATCGTTTTTACTTAAGGTAGTGGCAGGAGGGTCACAGATTTGAGATTGAATTGCATGTTATGGGTTTCTATGACGAGTATTGTAGACTGAAATTGAGTTAGTTTTGGGATTTATTGGGGTTGATTTCACAGGGTATATGAGTTAGAGTTATGGGTTCTAAATGGGCAGTATTCATAGTAGTTCCTAATGTGCCTGGCGGTTGGCACTGGATTATAGTAATGTAGAAATAGTTTAGTCTTTCTTTATCCATGCACTCATTAAGAGGCATGTTTACTAAAAGTTAGTGTATGGTAACATTATGCAAATATTTATGCAAATGAGGCCCCACACCGAGTCTCCGCACATGGCCCCGCACCCCCCTTGGGCCGCCCTTGTAGGCAAGAGAGGCAGTTGCCTCTAGGTTGAGATTTAGAAAGCCTTTTGAAGTCAGTGCCTCCTACCTAGAGTGCTAGTTATTTAATTGTCCCTTGTAACACAGAGGCAAGACAAAACTTCCTTTCTTCTTGACACAAACATCCCCCCTCCCCATCTCTCCTACCACATTACTTCAGTCTTGTTTCAGTTTTAAGGTGCTTGAAAGAGTCTCCCATTGATGTCAGATCCTTCTTTGATTCCAAATGGAGACCGAACAATGGCTGATGTTCTGGGGCATTGCGGCTGCTCGACTCTGATTGAGCCTGGGACCCTCTCGATGTTGATGCACCATCGGTGACTGAAGATCCTGAATCAGACCTCTGGCCAAAGAGGGATTCTCTCTGCTTCTCTTGACTCCTCAGGCCTCTCCTTGTTATCTGCAAGCACAAATGGCAAGGGCTGGTGATTGGGACCCAGACATTGGAGGCAATTGTGCCTGTCGGTGAGCGAGATGACCGTGGCATATTTGGTGCATTTCTTGAACCCACTGGTCAGTTTTTGGGACGTCCGGGAAGACAGCCATGGCAAAATCAAAGGCTCAATGGCGATCATGGGCCTAGTCGGTCCAAGGGAAAAAACAAGAGAAAAAGAAGTTACCGAAAAACATTGGAGCCGATGGCAGAACTGTGATCAATGGTACCGGCATAACCGATGGCAGGCACTAAACTGATGCTAGCACAGAAAAGACCCCCAAAGGGGAAAAAAACAAAATGTTTATCAGTGGACGACCAATTCAACTCTATGGGGCTCTATGAAAAACAAAGACTGGGGAAGATGATGCTATGGCAGCAGACGGGAAGACAGGCATTTCCACGTGGGGCTCCGTCGAAGACGTCACACATATGTGAGGACTTATTTCCTGCTTGTCCACAGAGAAACATCATTATTATTCTGCATAGAAATATTATTCTATTGTTTTATTCAGCAATTCTTTTCACAGAACATTGTTTATGGGCAAAATATACATTCCAGCACATTTGCATTATATTGTTTGTTCCAGCACACCACCTCATCAGCTGTTTCTAGTTTGACCACTTTCCTTCAACAGAGCCAAAAAAAGTTACGGATCCTATGTGCTCAAGTCAAGGTAAAGAGAAGAAAGAGGCATAAATTCTTCACCAGTGCTGAGCACAGAATAATGAGCTAACCTTTTCCTTGTCCTCTGCCCTTGTGTTAAAGCCCTATCATTGTGCTCAGCCTTCTGGTCTTTTACGCACAACTCTGCATCTGTGCTGAACAGCTAATTGTTTCATTACCAGGATTTAAATGTGCTGTGCATCAGTGGTGTACTAAGGTCGGGGCAGTGAATGCAGCCCGCCCTGGGGACTGGCTGGGAGGGGGGTGCAATCCCGCCAGGCCCACACTTCGGAGGCAGCGCAGCAAACCTACTTAAAGCCAGGTGCTTGTTGTACTACCTCCAATCCAGGCCTAGCGACTCTTCTCTCCTGGCTTTAAGGTAAGTTTGCTGCACTGCCTCTGAAGTGTCTGTGTGTGCCCTAGGGGGGAGGTACCTGCCATCATGGGTACAAAGGGGGTGGATAATACCACTGCTGTCCATTGATGCCTACCCTAGGCTTTGTGCACAGTTAGCTTCCTATGTAAAGCTAGTTTTTATACTGGATGCCCATGGTAGTGCAAAAAGATATGCATTAAAGCCAAGCTTACCTGTGTGTAAAGCCTAGCACACTTCCTCGCATCAGCCCTGGATTGTGTGCAGGGAAGAGGGAGTGCATGCAATGTGAGAGTACAGGGGAGAGAACATATGGGGTGGAAGAAGAGAAGAGGCATGGAGTAGGAGTGAGTGCGAGAAGGAAGAAGAGGGTGCAGTCCATTAAAGAACTTGAGGGAGTGGGAAGGGAACTGACAACATACAGCAGGAGGAGGGCGAAAGAATCCCCCACCCCCCCGTAAAACCCACTGTCGCGTATTCCCATAGATTTAAACGTTCCCACCACATTACTCACATATTCAAATCTCACAACTCCCCATCCACCTACACAGCTCTTGCTACCCCTACCAAGATACACTTTACAATGTCTTTCCCCACCAATTTCCAACACAGTTTGTCTGAATTGTGAATGGAGCAAGGGAATTGTGTAAAGATGTAAGTGTACACTTTCTAACTTTTTGTTTATTGACCTTTTTTTATTTTTTAAAAAAGGGAACTTTTAGAGATTTATTGTCAGGTTTCTAGCCTGATAAAAGCACCCTTCTCTTGCTGGATGGGAAGTGACAAGCATGTCACAGAAGACATGCAAATAGGTCACAAGATGAATCATTCGCTGGGGAAAAGAAAATACAGAAAGGGACAGCCAAACTAAAACTTGCTAGATATCATGCAATTAAAATTTGTTTGATTCTGATTTTTGTCAGGGCTTCGAAGAATGCTCAAAATTACTATTCTTTGGAACCTGTACAATAGTTTTTCTCCAATTTTGGGTCATCCTGAGAGAGACATTCCTTGAATACTGTCCTGACAGAGCCAGTTGATTGGTTTCTATGCTACTAAATGGTTGCTTTGAATTTGATTCCTGCTTTAGACCCTGTACATTTCTGCATGTTCTTGAAGAACCTCTTATGTTTATACACAGTAATTTGCCAGATGGCAGCTCCATAGACAGCAGTTTCTATGTCCCAAACTATAGGGATTATACAGGAGTTTTTGGCCTACATAGAGGAGAACATAGGAAGATACTGGCGACTTAATGGCTATCTAATGACCGCTGACTTGTAAAGATTAGGGAGCGTGCAGTAAGTATACAGTTTCGGAGGACTGTCTTCCAAGAGAGATGAAATTCCTTGCTGAATCGAGAATCTCTATTTTGCCTGCCTGTAGATTCTTTGATTCAGAATATCTACTTTATGGATATTAAATGGATATTAAAAAATATAGATATATAGATAGGTAGGTAGCTAGAGAGAGACAGTGAGAATGATTTTTTTAACTTAGTTATGCTTATCGCAATTTGGTTCTCTTACGGTAATTCACCTCCCTCACTAGCGCCTTCTTTCTCCGGCACCCCCGTTCCCCTAGTCTCTACCTTCCGGTATCTTGGAGTCCACTTCGACTCAGATCTCTCTTTTAAAGCCCACGTCTCTCACATTACTAAAACTTCCTTCTTTTACCTCCGCCAAATTCGAGCAATACGTCCTTTCCTTTCCCCAGCAGCCCTTACTACTTTACTTCTGTCACTGGTCATGTCACGGGTGGATTTCTCTAACTCGGTTCTCATAGGCCTCTCCAAATCCCAACTTGCCCGCCTCCAGAGGATCCAAAATACCGCTGCCCGTCTTCTTACTTACTCCTCTTCCCGGGACCACATCACACCTTTACTCCTTCACCTCCACTGGCTACCCGTTCCCTTCCGCTCTCAATACAAATTGCTCTCCCTAGTGCACAACATCCTCCACACTAATACTCCACAGTACCTAGCTGACCTCATATCTTTCCACTCCCCCAGGCATACACCCCGTTCTTTCCATCTCAATCGCCTCACTCTCCCTTCACCTTCCCTTGCCCACCTACAATTTACACGATCCTCTGCCTTCTTTTTCATAGGACCTGCCTTGTGGAATTCACTTCCCTCATCCCTCCGTCTTGAACCTAACCATAGCACCTTCAAGAAGGACCTAAAAACTCACCTCTTCTCTACAGCATTCGGTCTTCCCTCCCCCTTGTGTGACTTCTCCTAGACTTTATCCCCTTTTGTATGCATCCTCTTCTGTCTTGTCCTGTGTTTTCTCTCTCTGTTTCTTTTCTCCTGAAACCATTGTAACTTCTTTTCCGTTTCTATGGCCTCGAGCCGTCCTCTTTAATTTTGTATCTTGTACACCGCTTTGCTTGTTTCAGAAAGGCGGTTTATCAAATAAAATTACCATAACCATAACTGTATCTCTTTCTGTGACTGACTTGGGGCTTTACAATATGTGCAGAATTATTTGGGATTCTGCTTCACACTTGGGCAAGTGGCCAGAAATAACTATGTTAATTTCATATGTTAGTTACATAGAACTATTGTAGTGTGTTGCATAGCTGTGGTACCCATTGCCTGTTGCTGAACTGAATTCGGTGAACACCAACCACATGTTCCTTATGATCTTGCTGGACCAGTCTGGAAGAGGGAGTTGTGCATCCTGGCCAGCAGACATGAGCAGGACAGAGTGGCTTTTGGTGGCATCACACTCTGTGTGGGTGGTAACATAGTAACATAGTATATGACAGCAGGCAAAGACCAGTATGGTCCATCTAGTCTGCCCAGCAATGCAGCAAGAGTAGGTGCACCTGCCACTCCATGCAGGTCACCCCTCCCCATGCCTTTGTTTAGGGGTGTACCCACCGCTCCCTGTAGGTCACACCTATTTGTTCAGATATATGAGATAGTTATGCTTATTTTGATTTTATCCTGTTGCTGTAAAGGGATCCACTGTGTCTGTCCCATGCCATTTTGAATTCTGTCACTGTATTTGTCCCCACCACTTCCATCGGGAGGGCATTCCAAGCATCCACCACTCTTTCAGTGAAAAAGTATTTCCTGACATTGCCTTTCAGGTTACCCCCTTGCAGCTTCATGTTATGCCCTCTAGTTTTACAGCTTCCCTGTCTTTGGAAGAGGTTTGTTTGTTCATTAATACTCTAAGTATTTAAAGGTCTGAATCATATCTCCCTTGTCCCTCCTCTCCTCCAGAGTGTACATATTTAGGTCTTCAAGTCTCTTCTCATAAGTCTTCTGACGCAGACTCCAAATCATTTTGGTCGCCTTCCTCTGAACTGCTTCCAGTCTATTTTTATCCTTTGCGAGATACCGTCTCCAAAACTGAACACAGTATTCCAAGTAAGGCCTCACCAGTGACCTGTACAGTGGCATTAGTACCTCGTCCTTTCTGCTGGTAATTCCTCTCTGTATACAACCCAGCATCCTTCTGGCTTTTGCCACCACCTTGTCACACTGTTTCACCACTTGAGATTGCCAGAAACAATTACTCCGAGGTCCTTCTGGTCCATGCACACCAATCTCTTGCCCCCTATCGCATACAATTCCCTTGGATTTCAGCTTCCCAAGTGCATGACACTGCACTTCTTCGCATTAACTCTTAACGTGAAGAAGTGCAGTGGTGGTGCAGCATGGGAGGTTGCCAGTTATCTCCAGGAACAAGCAGGAATGAGTCTTCACATATGGGTATCGTCGGTACTGACGGAGCCTGCGCGGGAACGCTCCCCAGCGTCCTGAAAGAAAGCTTTTGGGAGCATCCCACAGCACCTGCGCGCTGCCTTCCCGCCTTTCCTAACTGCCTCTCTCCAGTTCTTCTTTTCCGCGGAGCCAGCAGGTCGTGTTTCCTGTTACCGCTGAAGAATTTCTTCTTTTCTTTTTCTTTAATCACATGTCTGCCTTCTCGATTCCGCACCGGTACTACCGGTTCTTTTTCTTTCTTTAAAAAAAAAAAAAATTCTACTTTTTCAGTGCATTTTTCTTCTGGGGCCTTAGGCCTACAGAGAGATTTTTCCCTCATGGAAAAACCCACCTCTGGGTTTAAAAAATGCACAAAGTGCAGTAGCACTATATCTCCAGGAACAAGCAGGAATAAGTCCTCACATATGGGTACGTCGGTACCGACGGAGCCTGCGCGGGAATGCTCCCCAGCTTCCCAGAATGAAAGCTTTTGGGGCATCCCACAGCGCATGCACGCTGCCTTCCCGCCTTTCCTACCAACTCCCCTCAGTTCTTCTTTTCCGCGGAGCCAGCAGGTCGTGTTCCTGTCACCGCTGAAGAAGTTCTTTATTTTAATCTATTTCTTTGGTCGCGTGTCTGCCTTCCCCGACGCCGGACCGGTACTGCCGGTCTTTTCTTTTCTTCTAAAAAAAAAAAGAAAATAATACTTTTTCCCCACTTGGTGTATTTTTCCTCTTAGGCCTCCAGGCCCACGAGAAATTTTTCCCTCATGGAAAAAACAGCCTCTGGCTTCAAAAAATGCACTTAGTGTAGCGGTACAATTTCTGTGACAGACACCCATGAATGGTGTCTTAAATGTTTGGGGCCTGAACACTCCATCCCGGATTGCCAGTCCTGTTCCCTAATGTCTAAACAAGGGTTACAGAACCGAGCAGCCAAGCTCCATCTGCTGTTTCCCACGGATGCACCGGCGGTGGCATCGACATCTTCCAGGTCTTCCTTTCCTGATGGATCTCAGGTAACCAAACCATACTTTTAGCAGGTCCTCAAAGGGCAAATCTCCCTCTAAGTATCGAGATGCCTCCGGCCTTGCCCTTGAGGATCCTGCCCCAGCCAAATAACCCCGGCGGGAAGCTCCGGCTTCCAAAGCTCCTCCTATGGGGTTACAGGTTGACATCGATGGCACGGCCTCGACCGATCACCTGTTAGACTGCTCTGGGGTACCGGCACAATCTCCCGGTACCGAAATCCAGGCAGTCGTGGCGTCCATGGATCACACCGTGCAATCCATGCAGCAGGCCATACTGGCTTTCATCAAGGCTGCAACGCTGTTGGTACTGCAACAAGCCAGGTTGTCGGTACCGGCGCCGGTACCGGTACCGGTACCAACCTCGATACCGGTACCGGCTGCATCGACATCGGCCAGGATGCCGATTCCGGCTCCCTGTCCTGGGCTCTTTCTCGGTACCGACCCGGTACCGGGAACACCCGATGTCGGTACCGATCGATACGCCTATCGATCTTTGGAATCGGGCAGACGATACTTCGATTCTTCTGATGATTCTGAGTCATCGGATGAGTCTCCTGAAGTATCTCTCACCCTTCCTGAGGAGCCCTCTTCTCCAAAAAGGAGAATGTCTCCTCCAGAGGATTTGTCCTTTCAAGACTTCATAGTAGAAGTAGCTAAAAGACTCTCTATTTCAGTAACCTCTGAAAAAGAACCTAGAGCAAAAAAATTAGATATTTTGGGATACTCTAAGGTTCCCAGAGAGGCAGTCACCTTGCCAATTCATGAAATTCTTCAAGAACATTTGATTGACTTGTGGGAGACTCCTCTCACCCTTTCTCCTCATTCTCGTAGATTGGACACTATGTACCGTGTCCCTCCTTCTCCTGGATTTCAAAAAACTCAGCTTCCTCACCACTCTATTGTGGTGCAGTCAGCTATGAAGAGAATAAAGAGTACCAAAAGACACTCTTCTACTCCTCCAGGATGAGAATGCAGGACCTTGGATGCTTTTGGTAGGAAGATCTTCCAAGCTAGCATGCTTATTGCCAGAATCAATTCATACAGCCTTTATATGGGTATGTTTCTGAAGGAGGTTGCAGAAAAGCTGCACAACTTTCTCCCTTTTATTCCAGAAGATAAAAGGGATGAATTCCTTCTTTGGCTCAAGCATACTCAAGACATTTCAAAGTTTTCCAACAGGGCAGCCTTTGATTCCTTTGAAGGTGCCAGCAGAGCCTCAGGCATTGCTATAGCTGCTCGTAGAATTGCTTGGCTCCAGGCTTCTGATCTAGAACCCTGGGTTCAAGATGGTTTAGGAAATCTGCCCTGTACAGGTGAAAACCTATTTGGCAAGGAGTGGCAAATTAAAGCCACTCAAATGGATGCAGAAAATGCTGCTCTTGATAGACTTTCTAAGTCTACCTCCACTCCGGCCAAGAAAAAATCTTTTAAAAAGTCTTTTTACAAGAAGGGCAGATTTCCTTCCACTTCTGGTCAGCAACCTAAACAGGCCAGGCCTAAACCTGCAGGGGCTGCTGCAACCCAGCAGTCCCAAGCCCCTCAGGGGTTTTGACTTGATACTAGAGAACTTAAGCTTTCTGGCTCTACAACAGCCAGAACCTCTCACCATTCCAGGAAGGTTGGCTCATTTTGCTCCCAGATGGGAGCAAATCACATCAGAGCAGTGGACCCTCTCCATTATCAGAGAGGGCTACAAACTTCATTTCTCAGACCTTCCTCCCTATACCATGGTGAGACATTTCAATTCTCCCACATCTCTCCTCGACCTTCTGGATCAGGAGGTAACCTTCCTTCTGGCCCAGAGGGCCATAGAAGAAGTTCCTCTTCTTCAACAGGGGTCAGTTTTTTACTCCCCCTACTTTCTCATTCCAAAGAAAACAGGGGGATACAGACCTATTCTAGATCTCCGAGAATTGAACAAATTTCTATACAAGGAGACGTTCAAGATGCTCTCTTTAGGCACTCTCCTTCCATACCTACAGAGTCAGGATTGGCTTTGTTCTCTAGATCTCAAGGATGCGTATACTCATATACTCATCCATCCATCCCACAGAAAATTTCTACGTTTTCTGTTCCAGGGAAAACATTACCAATACAGAGTCCTTCCTTTCGGTCTGGCCTCTGCTCTAAGAGTGTTCACCAAATGCATGGCAATAGTTGCTGCATTTCTGCACACTCTGGGAATCTTTGTCTTCCCATATCTGGACGACTGGCTCATCCGAGCTCCATCCCAGTCAGAAGCCCAAATTTCCCTGAACACCACCCGGTGCATTCTGCAGTATCTGGGACTTGTGGTAAACCTCCCAAAGTCTCAGCTCACCCCTACTCAGTCCCTAGAATTCATAGGGGCCTGGTTGGACACCAGTACTGCAAGAGCCTATCTTCCCCAGGCTCGTTGCCAACGTCTAGTGCAGTTAGCCTCCCAGATTCAGTCGAAGGACCACTTAACTGCCCGGGAGATGCTACAACTACTACAGTACATGTGGTGCCTTATGCTCGTCTACACATGAGAGCAGCTCAATGGACTTTGTCCACCCAGTGGACTCAAGCTTCAGGAGCTCTCTCAGACCAAATAGCAAACTCCAAACGTCTCTTTTGGTCTCTCCAATGGTGGATATCCACTCAAAATCTGTTGCTGGGGTCCCCCTTCCAGCCTTTGTTGCCCCAAGCAATCCTCACAACAGATGCCTCCCAAACAGGTTGGGGAGCTCATCTTCAGGACCTATCCACCCAAGGCACTTGGTCCCCACAGGAGACCTCCCTTCATATCAACCTCTTGGAACTTCGAGCTGTGTACCTAGCTCTCAAGGTCTTTCATACCCTCCTCAGCTACCAGACAGTCCTCATTCAAACAGACAATCAGGTAGCCATGTTTTACATAAACAAGCAAGGAGTAACTGGCTCTCTGTCGCTTTGCAACAAAGCTCTAAAATTATGGGCATTCGCCAGAGAGCATCAAATCCATCTCCTGGCAGTATACCTCCCAGGAATTTAAAACTCTTGGGCAGACACTCAGTCGAGTTCTGCTTCCACACGAATGGTCCCTGCACATGGATCAGGTACTCAGAATCTTTCAGGAATGGGGTACCCCGGACATAGACCTATTTGCAAGTCCGTGGAATGCCAAACTTCCCCGGATCTGTTCCAGAATTCCGTGTCAGGGAGTTCAGGCCAAGGATGCCTTCCTCCTTCATTGGGGTCAGGACTTCCTGTATGCCTTTCCACCCATTCCTTTGATCCCCAAGACTCTGTTCAAACTTCAGAGGGATCAAGGATCTATGATCCTCATAGCTCCACGCTGGCCACGCCAAGTGTGGTACCCTCTACTTCTGCATCTCTCCCAAGCCCCCTCCTTGGACTTGGGAGCTGCTCCAGACCTTCTGTCTCAGGAGGAGGGGACTTTGTGGCATCCAAACCCCAAGTCCCTTCACCTCAGAGCTTGGTTACTGAAGACCTAGACCTTCAAGACTTCAATCTTTCGCAGCAAGTGAAGGATATCCTTCATGCTTCCAGGAAACCTTCCACTAGGCGTTCCTATGCTTTTAAATGGAAGAGATTTTCCATTTGGTGTGCTCAAAAGGGTCTTGACCCTCTGGCACTTCCTCTGAATTCTCTATTAGAATATCTCCTGCATCTTTCCAATGCAGGCCTTAAGACAAATTCAGTAAGGGTCCATTTAAGTGCTATTGCAGCATCCCTTAAGCCTGTCAATGGACAACCTGTTTCCTCTCATCCTCTTATTGCAAGATTCATGAGAGGCCTAACCTTAACTAAACCTCCCTTTCGACCTCCTCCAGTAGCATGGGATTTAAATTTGGTTCTTGGTCACCTTATGAAGCCACCTTTTGAACCCTTAGCCACTACCTCCTTGAAATTTCTTTCCTGGAAGGTTATTTTCCTTATTGCAATCACTTCTGCTCGCCGCATCAGTGAACTGCAGGCCTTAGTGGCTAATCCACCTTATACAAGGTTCCATCATGATAAGGTAGTCCTTAGGACAAATCCTCACTTTATGCCTAAAGTGGTCTCACCTTTTCATCTTAATCAAGAGGTATATTTACCTGTCTTTTTTCCAGCTCCTCATGCATCCACTGCAGAGAGGAACCTTCATACTCTAGATTGTAAAAGAGCTCTTGCTTTTTACTTACACAGGACACAGCAACATAGAAAATCTTCCCAGCTTTTTGTTGCTTTTGATCCTTCTCATCTAGGACTTCCAGTCTCTAAAAGAACACTGTCCAATTGGATTGCTCAGTGTATTTCTTTTGCTTACCAGAGTAAGAACCTTTCTCTAGAGGCCCATGTCACAGCTCACAATGTGAGGGCCATGGCCACCTCTATGGCTCATCTTCATTCTGTGTCCATCGATCAGATCTGTCAAGCAGCCACCTGGGCCTCGGTTCATACCTTCACAGCCCATTACTGTTTGGACAAGGACTCCCGCTGGGATGCCTTGTTTGGTCAGGCTGTCCTCAGACACCTGTTCCATTCTTGAACAACTCCTGCCCTCCTCCCCTGAATGGATGCCTGAGATCCATAGGAAGCCGAGGAACCCTTCAGGGTCTCATACCCTTGGGGATCTCCCAGGCATCTTAGCTAGGGAGTCCCCATATGTGAGGACTTATTCCTGCTTGTTCCTGGAGATAGCACAGTTACTTACCTGTAACAGGTGATCTCTGGGAACAGCAGGAATTAGTCCTCACAACCCACCCACCTCCCCTAGGAGTTGTATCTCTCTCTTTGTCTTTCCTTTACTCTCTCTCTATTGTCTCAGATTTAAACTTGAACTGAGGAGTTGGTAGGAAAGGCAGGAAGGCAGCGCGCATGCGCTGTGGGATGCCCCAAAAGCTTTCATTCTGGGAAGCTGGGGAGCATTCCCGCGCAGGCTCCGTCGGTACCGACGTACCCATATGTGAGGACTAATTCCTGCTGTTCCCAGAGATCACCTGTTACAGGTAAGTAACTGTGCTTTCTGTCACCGACACCCATGACTGGTGTCTAAAATGTTTAGGTCCTGACCACTCCATTGCGGATTGTGAATCCTGTTCCATGATGTCCAAAAGAGGGTTACAGAATCGGGCAGCTAAGCTCAGTACCCTGTTTCCCTCCGATGCAGCTTCCATGGCATCGATGTCTTCCAGGGCTGCTTCTTCATCCCATGGATCTCAGGTAACCAAACTTAAATCTGGCTGGTCCTCAAAGAGTTCATCTCCCTCTAAGTATCGAGATGCCCCCAGGCTTACTCTTGAGGATACCACACCGGCAAAATTACCCCGGCGGGAGGCTCCGGCTTCCAAAGCACTACCTATGGGGTCACAGGTTGACATCGATGGCTCGGCCTCGACCGATCACCTGTTACAATGTTCTGGGGTACCGGCAGTTTCTACCGGTACCGATATCCAGACATTGGTGGCGTCAATGGATCAGAATATTCTGACCATGCAGCTTGCCATCACGGCATTCATTCAAGCTGCAACGCCTACAGTACCGCAACAAACCCCGTTGTCGGTACCCGTACTGATTCCGGTACAGGATCCGATTCCGGTTCCGATACCAGTACCGCTTGCATCGACATCAGCATCGACAGCAGCGGTACGCTATCCAGTGATGCCTATCAGTACCGGCCCGGTACCGATTACTCCCGATGTCGATACCTCCCGGTACGCGTATCAGGCTCTACGAGAGCATCCAGACAGTCGATACTTCGATTCTTCTGAAGACTCTGACTCTTCAGAGGCCTCAATTGAAGCATCGGGGATCCTTCCTCAGGAACCCTCTTCTCCAAAAAGGAGAATGTCTCCTCCTGAAGACTTGTCTTTTCAGGACTTTATTAGGGAGGTGGCCAAAGGCCTGTCCATCTCAGTGACCTCTGAGACTGAACCTAGAGCCAAAAAATTAGATATCCTACAATATCCTAAGGCTCCTAAAGAGGCAGCCACCTTACCAATACATGAGATTCTTTATGAACGCATGTTGGGCATATGGGAGACTCCTCTCACCACCTCCCCTCATTCCAGAAGGCTGGACACCATGTATCGTGTTCCCCCTTGTCCTGGTTTTCATAAAACTCAGCTTCCTCACCACTCCATTGTGGTAGAGTCTGCTATGAAAAAGATCAAGAGTACAAAAAGGCACTCCTCTGCTCCTCCAGGAAGAGAATGCAGAACCCTAGATGCCTTTGGCAGGAAAATCTTCCAGGCCAGTATGCTTGTAGCCAGAATCAACTCCTATAGTCTCTATATGGGGATGTTTCTAAAAGAAGTTACAGATCATCTGCAAACCTTATCTCCTTTTATGTCAGAAGATAAGAGAGAAGAATATATCACCTGGCTTAAACAGGCACAGGATGTATCCAAGTTTTCCAACCGTGCAGCCTTTGACTCTTTTGAGGGGGTCAGTAGAGCCTCGGCTATTACCATAGGTGCACGCAGAGTTGCTTGGTTACAAGCCTCTGATTTGGAATCCTGGGTACAGGATGGTCTAGGTAACCTTCCCTGTACAGGCGAAAACCTGTTTGGCAAAGATTGGCAAGCAAAGGCCAACCAGATGGATGCTGAAAATTCTGCTTTAGATAGACTTTCAAAGTCTACTACTGCTCCTTTCAAAAAGAGGCTGTTCAAAAAGGGATCTTTACCAAAGAAAGGGAAATTTTCTTCTTATGGTCAGGCCTCTTCTCAAGGTCGTTTTGCTACAAAGAGGCAGCAACAACCAAAACAGGCCAAAACCCAGGCTGCGAGGACTGCTACGGCCCAACAGCCTCAGCCTCCTCAGGGCCTTTGACTTTCCACTAGAGAACTTAGCCTTTCTGGCTCGAACATCCAGAGCACCTCACCATCCCAGGAAGGTTAGCTCACTTTGCTCCCAGATGGGAACAAATCACAGCAGAGCAGTGGACCCTCTCCATCATAAGGGAAGGGTACAAACTTCATTTCTTAAACCTTCCTCCTCACACCATGGTGAAACAGTTCAATTCTCCAACATCTCTCCTCAACCTTCTAGGTCAGGAGATTGCTACCCTTCTTGCCCAAGGGGCAATAGAAGAAGTACCCCTTCTTCAACAGGGCTCAGGGTTCTACTCCCCCTATTTTCTCATCCCAAAGAAAACAGGGGGCTACAGACCCATATTAGATCTCAGAGAATTGAACAAGTTTCTATGCAAGGAGAAATTCAAGATGACTTCTCTCGGAACTCTCCTTCCATACCTCCAGAGTCAGGACTGGCTTTGTTCTCTAGATCTCAAGGATGCGTACACCCATGTTCTCATCCATCCAACACACAGAAGATTCCTTCGCTTCCTGTACCAAGGAAAGCACTACCAATACAAAGTGCTTCCTTTCGGTCTGGCCTCTGCTCCAAGAGTGTTCACAAAATGCATGGCAGTAGTAGCTGCATTCCTATGCACTCTAGGAATATTTGTATTCCCATATCTGGACGACTGGCTCATCCAAGCTCCATCCCAGTCAGAGGCCCAGACTTCTCTAGCCTGCACAAGGTGTGTTCTTCAGTATCTGGGACTGGTAATCAACATTCCAAAATCCCATCTTATCCCTACTCAGTCTCTAGAGTTCATAGGGGCCTTACTGGATACCAAAACTGCAAGGGCCTATCTTCCCCAGGCCCGTTGTCTACGCTTGGTGCAGTTAGCCTCCCAGATTCAGTTAAAATCCCATTTAACTGCTCGAGAGATGTTGCAACTTTTAGGCCACATGGCATCCACGGTGCATGTGGTTCCCTATGCTCGCCTTCACATGAGAGCAGCTCAGTGGACCCTATCCACCCAATGGACCCAGGCATCAGGTTGCCTGTCAGACAAAATAGCAACCTCCAGTCGCCTATTTTCATCCCTCCACTGGTGGAAGTCCACTCAGAATCTGTTGCTGGGGTCCCCCTTTCAGCAGGTGTTACCTCAAGCAACCCTTACAACAGATGCCTCTCCAAAGGGTTGGGGGACTCATCTACAAGATCTCTCGACCCGGTGCATCTGGTCTCCACAGGAGACATATCTTCATATCAACCTCTTAGAGCTCAGAGCAATCTTTCTGGCTCTCAGTCTTCCACACCCTGCTCAGCTACAAGACAGTCCTCATCCACACGGACAACCAGGTAGCTATGTTCTACTTCAACAAGCAGGGGGGAACTGGCTCTCTGTCGCTTTGCAACGAAGCTCTGAGATTGTGGGCCTTCGCCAGAGAGCATCAAATCTATCTCATGGCAGTATATCTTCCAGGAGTTCAAAACTCTTGGGCAGACAGACTCGGTCGAGTTCTGCTTCCGCACGAATGGTCCCTCCATGGGGACCAGATAGCCAGAATTTTTCGGATTTGGGGTACCCCAGACATAGACCTGTTTGCAAGTCCGTGGAATGCCAAACTTCCCCGGTTCTGTTCCAGGATTCCATGTCAGGGAGTTCAGGCCAGGGATGCCTTCCTCCTTCATTGGGGGCAAGACTTCCTTTATGCCTTTCCACATATTCCCCTAATCCCCAAGACTCTGTTCAAGCTTCAGAGAGACAAAGGGACTATGATCCTCATAGCACCACTTTGGCCACGCCAAGTGTGGTACCCTCTACTTCTGCATCTCTCTCAAGCTCCCTCCCTAGACCTGGGGTCTGCTCCAGATCTCCTCTCCCAGGAGGAGGGAACCTTGTGGCACCCAAATCCTCAGTCTCTTCATCTCAGGGCCTGGTTGCTGAAGGCCTAGACCTTCAAAATTTACAACTTTCCCAGCAAGTGAAGGATATCCTTCATGCTTCCAGAAAGCCTTCCACCAGATGCTCATATGCTTTTAAATGGAAAAGGTTTTCCATTTGGTGTGCAGAGAAGGGTCTCAACCCTCTTGCAATACCTTTGCATTCTTTATTAGACTATTTACTGCATTTATCCCATGCAGGCCTTAAAACAAATTCAATTAGAGTCCATTTGAGTGCTATTGCAGCATCCCTTAAGCCTCTTAATGGACAACCTATTTCCTCTCATCCTCTTATAGCAAGATTCATGAGAGGCCTTCTTTTGACTAAACCTCCCATTAGACCACCTCCAGTGGCCTGGGACTTAAATCTGGTTCTTGGCCAGCTTATGAAGCCACCCTTTGAACCCTTAGCCACTACCTCCTTAAAATTCCTTTCTTGGAAGGTTATTTTTCTCATTGCAGTCACCTCAGCTCGCCGTATCAGTGAGTTGCAAGCTTTAGTGGCTAATCCTCCTTATACAAGGTTCCATCATGACAAGGTAGTCCTCAGAACTAATCCACACTTTATGCCTAAAGTGGTCTCACCTTTTCATCTGAACCAGGAGGTCTTTTTACCTGTCTTTTTTCCAGGACCTCATGCATCAAGTGCAGAGAGGAATCTTCATACCCTGGATTGTAAAAGAGCACTTGCTTTCTACTTACACAGGACACAGCAACATAGAAAGTCTTCTCAACTTTTTGTTGCTTTTGATCCTTCTCATTTAGGACTTCCAGTCTCTAAGAGAACTCTGTCCAATTGGATTGCTCAGTATATTTCCTTCGCCTATCAAAGTAAGAACCTTTCTCTGGAGGGCCATGTCACAGCTCACAATGTGAGGGCCATGGCAACCTCTATGGCTCATCTAAACTCTGTGTCCATCGACCAAATCTGTCGAGCGGCCACTTGGGCATCGGTTCATACCTTCAAAGCCCATTACTGCTTGGACAAGGACTCCCGCCGGGATGCCTTGTTTGGTCAGGCTGTTCTTAAACACCTGTTCCATACCTAATCAACTCCTACCCTCCATCCCTGAACTGGATGCCTGAGATTCATGGGTGGAGGTAGAGCCCTTCCCAGGGACTCACAATCTGGGTGATCTCCCAGGCATCTCTAGCTGGGGAGTCCCCATATGTGAAGACTCATTCCTGCTTGTTCCTGGAGATAGCACAGTTACTTACCTGTAACAGGTGATCTCTGGGAACAGCAGGAATAAGTCTTCACAACCCACCCACCTCCCCTAGGAGTTGTATCTCTCTATCTATCTTTCCTTTCCTCTCTCTCTCTTTGTCTCAGCTTTAAAACTCGAACTGGAGAGAGGCAGTTAGGAAAGGCGGGAAGGCAGCGTGCAGGCGCTGTGGGATGCTCCCAAAAGCTTTCTTTCAGGACGCTGGGGAGCGTTCCCCCACAGGCTCCGTCGGTACCGACGATACCCATATGTGAAGACTTATTCCTGCTGTTCCCAGAGATCACCTGTTATAGGTAAGTAACTGTGCTTTCTCTGCCCCCAACACAGGGCTGGCATGTGCTTTGGTGTAGCAGTGTGAGTTTGGACTTGCTCTCCAGGCCTAAGTCGAGACCTTGTTTCCCTGCTGGTTGAGCTTTGGAGGCACATTGGAAACTCAGAATTTTGATTATGCCTTTTCCTCTTAGAGCCAGTGGATGTCCTTGCCCAGTGCTGCTCCCACAGGGTCCAGGGCCGGTAGAGGGGTCCTGGCTGAGAATGGTAAGTAAGGGCCTTAGCCCCTCCTTCCCATCTTCAAAAAGTGTAGTTACCTGTAACAGGTGTTCTCTGGGGATAACAGGAATCAGTCCTCACATATGGGTGACGTCGGCGCCCATGGAGCCCACTCGGTAACTTCTCCCTAGCTTTCAAAGAAAGCTTTTGGGAGATGTACCATGCATGAGCGGTACCCTTCCAGCCTAAGGGTGCCATCTTGCCTCAGTCTGATAACACAACACAAGATGGCAAAAAGAGAGCAACTTCACAGGGAGGAGGGAGGGTTATGAGGAATGATTCCTGCTGTCCCTGAAGAACACTTGTTACAGATGAGTAACTATGCTTTCTCCGGGAACAAGCAGGAAGTCAGTCCTCACATATGAGACTACCCAGCTACAGGCTATCAAAAAAAACTTGTAAAAGCCACGGGTGACCAGAAAAAGGTGAGCCATGAGAAGCAGCAACTGAGTCGAGAGACAACAGACCCACAAGCGGCCCAACCGCCAAGCAAGGAACCAGTTCTCCGGTAGCCTGAACATATCAAAGGGCAGGAGTTGCCTTACACCCCATACAAATGACAGAGTACTGCCTGGTTGAAGGCACTATACCAGTGGGACTCCCTCTCCAGGCAGTAATGAGCTACGAAGTATGAACAGAGGACCAGGTGGCGGCCCAGCAGATCTCTACCAAGGGGACAGAGTGCAAGTTTGCCACAGATGCTGCCAAGGATGCTCTGCGCCGTGTCTGGGCACTCCAGCAAAAGACCAGCCTGCTTGTAAGCAAGGGCAATGCAGTCTGCCACCCAAGTGGACAGGGTATTCTTAGAGATCACTGTCCCCAGCCGACCTGGGTCATAGGAGATGAAGAGCTGTAAGGAGCAACGGTGGGCCTGAGTATGTTCCAAGTAGAAGATCAGGGCCTACTTACAGTACAGAGTGTGAAGAGCAGTCTCAGCCCTGCTGGCGTGGGGCTGCAGAAAGAATGTGGGAAGTACCACCTCCTGATTGAGGTGGAATGGAAACACCACCTTTGGTAGAAACTTGGGGTGCATGAGGAGCACAATCCTGTTATTGTAGAACCTTGTGTAAGGTGGGTAGGCCACCATGGCCTGGAACTTGCTGACCCTGTGAGCTGAAGTGAGTGCCACAAAGACCACTTTCCAGGATAGATACTAGAGGTGGCACGAGCCAAGAGGATCAAACAGTGGCGCAGTGAGTTTCTAAAGGACTACATTGAGGTGCCATTCCACTGCTGGGGGGCAGACAGGTGGCTTAGAAACTAGTACACCCCTCAGGAATCAAGTTACAAGGGGCTGGGAGAAGAGGGGCTTGCCCTCGACCAGATGATGGTGCACTGACAACGCGCAGAGGTGAACTCTGACAGAGTTGAACTTGAGTCCTATCTGGGACAGGTAGAGCAGGTACAGGAATACCAGCTGGACCGAACAGGAGAAGGGGTAATCCACCTCTCCGCACACAAGACAGAGAACCTTCACCACTTAAAGGCATAGGCCCAGCAGATAGAAGGTTTGTGGGAAGCCAAAAGCAACACTTTCACTTCTCTGGAGAGATCAAAGTGGGCCAAGGCTAGCCTTTCAGCAGCCAAGCTGTCAGAGATAGTGACCCCAGGTTGAGATGCAGGAGGGAGCTGTGACCACTAGGAGCTGAGAGTCCACTAGGCCAACCACATGTGTAGACAGGCATCTGAGGTGACATGTACCGTGGATGTCATGTGGCCCAGAAGGCATGAGGTGGGCAGAGACCGCAGGTTTACCTGACTGTGCCCTGCGAGCCCCTGGAGGCACTGGGCCCTGTCTGGAGGAAGGAAGACCTTGGCCTGGACAGAGTCCAGTGTTGTGCCTATGAACTCCAGGCATTGCGCTGGCTGGAGGTGAAACTTTGGGTAGTTTTATGATGAACCCCATGTATTCCAGAATGAGGATGATGCGCGCCATCACCTGGCAGATGTCTGCAGTCGTGCCTCCCAGTATGAGCCATTGTTCAAGTATGAGATGATGAAAACCCCCTGGAGATGCAGAAAGGCGGCAACCACTGCCAAGCACTTGGTAAAGACCGTCAGGGCAGAAGCCAAACCTACTACTACTACTACTACTGAGCATTTGTATAGTGCTACAAGACGTACACAGTGCTACACAGACATGTAAGAGACAATCCCTGCTCATCAGACAATCTAGTTAAGACAGACAACACAGTAGGTATAGACAGGGATACATCTAATGGCAAAGAAACACAAGGAGATTAGGTGAGTCAAGATCTGAAAGTGGCAGCGAAGAGATGAGTTTTCAGCCTGGATTTGAAAAGGGTCAGAGAAGGCGCCCGACATATAGACTCACATAGTTTGTTCCAGGTGTAAGGTGCAGCAAGGTGAAAGGAGCGAAGTTAGCAATAGAAGAGAAGAGCACAGATAGAAACAATTTGCCAGAAGAGCAGAGTTCCAGAGGGAGGGTATAGGGAAGGGAATAACCCTGTACTGATAGTAGCAGCCTCCCACCATGAAGTGGGAGTACTGCCTGGGAAGGGGTGGATAAGCATCCTTTAGATCCAAGGAGCATAGCCAGTCTCCCTGCCAGACGTATGGCAACAATGTTCAAGGGACAGCATCTTGATTTTTTTCCTTCACCAGGAACCAGGTGGGATCTCACAAGTCTAGGAAGGGCCAAAATCCTCGGACCCTTTTGGGCACCAGAAAGTAGCGGGAGTAAAAGCCTTTGCCTCTGAGTTTGAGGAGGACGGGTTTCACTGCCCCGTCTGCCATGAGGTTTGCGAGTTCCTTCTGAAGCAGGTCCCAGTGAAGGGGATGCACCGGGAGCTCTCCTGGAAAGAATGATGAGGGTGTGTGTTTGAGGTGGAGGAGGTATCTCTCCTTCACCACCTGCAAGGCTCACATGTCGGTGGTGTTGATGGGCCATTGGTTGGCAAAAAACATGAGATGCCCCCTGGTGTGCTTTGGGGCAGGCCCTTCTGAGGGAAGAGAGGCTATGCCCCAGGAGTCAAAATCCCTCCCCCCCAGGTTGTACCTGAGAGGTGGGCTGGAGCTTGGGGGCCTTAGACTTAGGAGGGCCATGCCCTTATCCCTTGGCCTGCTGGCCCTGTTGGGGTGCTGGAAAGGCCGAGTGCCGAGGGCAGTTTCCATAAGCCTTCTTCTTTTTTAGGTATAGAGGCTTTTTATCCAAAGCCTTCCTCCGGGAAGGATCAGAGGTCTTCTTAGAGAGTCTGGTCCTGGTCAGGAACTTGGACTCCAGCTCGGTGGCCTTGTCTGTCATGAGTTTGCTGAAGATTCTCTCCCTGGCAAGGGATATCAACCAACTTGTCCTATACCCACTGCTCCATGCTGTAAGACTGTAGCCAAGCATGGCAGCGGGCACTAATACCCACCACTGCTACTCTAGCCACCAACTCAGTCATCATAGGCCGCCTGAGTCAGAGAGATCAGCTACGAACCCGGAGAGTTCCTTTGCCATGTCCTGCAAGTACATGGCCATGTACAGCTGGTATGCCTGGATCCACTGATGAGCATCAAACCCTGCAAGCATTTCATGCACAGGGCATCCATTGTGCAGGCCTCCCTACCAGGAGGCACCAAAGAGTGTATTTTTTGGCTCTTGAGTCTCCATATAGCCGCCTCCACCACCATGGAGTTGTGGGGCAGTTGAGCTTTCTGGAAGACAGGGCTCTGGTGGACCCGGTACATCGCATCCAACTGCCTGCTCATGATGGGAACTGAGGCCGGGGTCTCCCACATTCGAAAGAGCAGGCTAGGGGGAACTGGCACCATGAGGGCCTCCTTGGATAGAGCCTCGCACTGGAGGATATCGAGGTCCTCTGCCCGAAGCTGCTCCTCGGACTCTGTGGTGAAGGAGTGGGTCTTCACCATGTCCCTCACAAAGTCCAGGAGGGCCAGGTCCATATAGAGGACAGTATCAGAGCAGTCAAGAGTTTGGAAGCCTGTCTGCAGGAGAGAGAGCTGGTTCTGGGAAATCTGGAGCGGTTGGCTTTGAAGTTTGCTTTCTCACAGTATCTTCAGTTTCAATAAAATGGAAAAATATGCTTGTGGAGCCAAAGGCTGTCCCATAACGATATGCATGGGCAAAATATTTTCAGCTCATTTGCTTTGTCCCTCAATTTTTGGCTATTTTTCAGTTCATTTCACACATTTGTTTTGATAGCTTCTTTTGTAAACACAAGAGAACTTTTTTAAAAACATGAAATCAATTGTATGCACATAAATTCATATGTTTAAGTGCGTAAGGGGGCTCTCTACTCTTCCTATCTGATCATTGCAGGCAATCCCGGTATCACCAGAGGCACCCCTGTGATGTTGGGCCAAGGGGGCCTATAAAGATCCAGGCTCTGAGATTGCTGGTGGGGCTCTCTACTCTTCCTACCTGATCGCTGCAGGCAATCCAAGCATCGCCAGAGGCATCTCTGTGACGTCAGGCCAAGGAGGCCTATAAAGATCTAGGTCTCTCCGCAGGAAATGGTAGCGGGTGCGTCCTCAGGGTGCCTATTTGGCACATTGAGTGCATGAGAGGAATAATGCGTACTGCATGGGGCCAAAAAGAAAGAAGAATCAATGGTTGAAAGACATAAAGCTGTAAAGGACCATCATGTGAAACGTTTGACATTTTTGCCGATCCCAAAAGTTCCTTTCTCACACGTGGTGATTCTCTATCAGCTCCCTCTTCCATTCGGGGTACTTCAACTCTGCCCAGCTATTTATTAGAACTAGGGGCTCTCCAAGGTTCCGTTGTTGCTGGCGGACTCATGGCAGTAACTAGGACCTGTCCTCCAGGTGATGTAAAACCCTCTCGCATCGAGGAAGTTTCTCCAGGGCCATGTGCCCATGAGGGAAGGGTTAGGACAGCCGTTATAGTTGGTGATTCGATCATTAGGCATGTAGATAGCTGGGTGGCTGGTGGACATGAGGATCGCCTGGTAACATGCCTGCCTGGTGCGAAGGTAGTGGACCTCACGCGCCACCTAGATAAGGTCTTAAATAGTGGGGAGGAGTCTGCTGTCTTGGTACATGTCGGTACCAATGACATAGGAAAATGTGGTAGGGAGGTTCTGGAGGCTAAATTTAGGCTTTTAGGTAGGAAGTTGAAATCCAGAACTTCCAGGGTAGCGTTCTCCGAAATGCTTCCTGTTCCACGCGCAGGACCCAAAAGGCAGGCAGAGCTCCGGAGTCTCAATGCGTGGATGAGACAATGGTGCAGAGATGAGGGTTTTGGATTTGTAAGGAACTGGGGAAATTCTGGGGAAAGGAGGGGCTCTTCCGAAGGGATGGGCTTCACCTTAACCGGGATGGAACCAGGCTGCTGGCATTAACCTTTAAAAAGGAGATAGAGCAGCTTTTAAACTAGATAATAGGGGAAAGCCGACAGTCGCCCAGGAGCGCATAGTTCGGAAGAATGTATCCTTGAAGGATACTACCAAAAGCAGAGAGGTTCCGAAAAAGAGTAAAGTAGCCCAAATGCCCTCGAGTATGGAGCAGACAGAGCTTAAAGATCCCAAATTACCCATGTCTACCAATAGCCAAATTAATAGGAATAAAATACAGTCTCTAAAATGCTTGTATGCAAATGATAGAAGTCTAAAAAATAAGATGGGAGAGTTAGACTATATAGCACTAAACGAGAGGTTAGATATGATTGGACTATCAGACATGGTGGAAGAAGGACAACCAGTGGGACAATGTGATACCTGGGTACAAACTATATCGTAATGATAGAGCTGATCAAATTGGTGGAGGGGTTGCGCTCTATGTTAGAGAGGGCATTGAGTCAGAAAGGATTAAAGTTTTGCAGGAAACAAAATTTGCTGTAGAATTTCCCTTTTTACATGGAATTTCAATCCATAGAAAGTCGATGGCAGTGGGGGTGTACTATCAACCGCCTGGCCAGAATGAACAAATGGATGATGAAATGCTCAAAGAAATCAAGGAAGCTAACAAAAATTACAGCGCAGTAATAATAATGGGCGATTTCAATTACCCCGTTATCGACTGGGTCAGTGTCACGGCGGGAGATAAAGTTCCTAGATGAAATAAATGACTGCTTCTTGGATCAGCTGGTTCATGAACCGACCAGAGGGGAAGCCATATTAGACCTAGTCCTTAGTGGAACACCAGATATAGTGCAAGAGATAAGGGTTTTGGGGCCACTTGGCAATAATGATCATAGCATGGATCACATTTGATTTAATAAATGGAAGAAAGACGTTAAGTAAATCCACAGTACTATCTTTTAACTTCAAAAGGGAGACTATGATAAAATGAGGAAAACAGTTAAGAAAAAACTAAAAGGAGCAGTTGCAAAGGATAAAGACTTACATCAAGCTTGGGTGTTGTTGAAAAATACTATCTTGGAAGCCCAAGCCAGCTTTATTCCACGCTTTAAGAAAAGTGGAAGGAAGTCAAAAAAACTGCCAGCATGGTTTAAAGGTGAGGTCAGAGAGGCTGTTGTTGCCAAAAAAGCATCTTTCAGGAAATGGAAAAAAGAGCCAAACAACGAAACCTGGAAACAGCACAAGCACTGGCAAGTCAAATGCAAGGCATTGATAAAGCAGGAAAAGGGTGAATTTGAGAAGACGCTTGTGGCAGAAGCAAAAACGCGAATAAAGATTTTTTCAAATACATTCGTAGCAAAAAACCTGTGAGAGAGTCAGTTGGTCCATTAGATGATAGAGGAGTTAAAGGGGCACTAAGAGGTGACAAGGCTATAGCGGAGAGACTGAATGAATTCTTTGCTTCGGTCTTTACTGAGGAAGATGTAGGGATGTTACCCATGACTGAAGTGGTATTTAAAGGTGCGAAAGAATTGAAGGAAATATCGATACATCGGGAAGATGTATTACAACTATTAGATAAACTGAAGAGTAGCAAATCACCTGGGCCGGATGGTATACATCCAAGGGTGTTGAAAGAACTTAAATATGAGATTGCAGACCTGCTATTAGTAATCTGTGAACTATCATAAAAATCATCTCTAATACCTGAAGATTGGAGGATCGCCAATGTAACACCAATTTTTAAAAAGGGTTCCAGGGGTGATCCGGGAAACTACAGACCAGTAAGCCTCACGTCAGTACCGGGAAAAATGGTAGAAACCATCATAAAGAATAAAATTACTCAACATGTAGATAGTCATGGCCTAATGAGAGACATCCAACATGGCTTTAGACAAGGAAGCTCTTGTCTTAATAATCTGTTATGTTTTTTTGAAGATGTGAATAAACATTTGGACAAAGGTGAGTCGGTTGATATAGTGTATCTGGACTTTCAGAAAGCCTTTGACAAGGTCCCTCATCAGAGACTTTTGGCAAAACTAAAGAGTCATGGGATAGGAGGCAGTGTACTACTGTGGATCAGGAACTGGTTAAAAGATAGAAAGCAGAGGGTTGGGCTAAATGGCCAATTTTCCCAATGGAGAAAGTTGAATAGTGGTGTACCTCAGGAATCTGTGCTGGGTCCGCTGCTTTTTGACATATTTATAAATGACCTGGAAAGTGGAATAACGAGTGAGGTTATCAAATTTGCAGATGACACAAAACTATTTAAAGTTGTTAAAACCCAAGAGGATTGTGGAAAATTGCAAGAGGATCTTGATAAATTGGAAGAATGGGCATCAAAATGGCAGATGAAATTTAATGTGAACAAGTGCAAAGTTATGCACCTAGGGAAGAACAACCCAAACTATGGTTACACGATGCAAGGTTCCACTTTAGGAACCACCACCCAGGAAAAAGATTTAGGCGTCATTGTGCATAACATGTTAAAACCCTCGGTCCAGTGTGCAGCGGCGGCCAAGAGAGCAAATAGAATGCTAGTTATCATAAGGAAAGGAATGGAAAATAAAACAAAAGATATTATAATGCCTCTATATCGTTCCATGGTGAGACCGCACCTTGAATATTGTGTGCAATTCTGGTCGCCGTATCTTAAAAAGGATATAGCGTTATTAGAAAAGGTTCAGAGAAGAGCCACCAAAATGGTAAAGGGATGGAAGGATACTCCTATGAAGAAAGGTTAAAAGGTTAGGGCTCTTTAACCTGGAAAAGAGATGGCTGATGGGAGATATGATAGAAGTCTATAAGTTAATGAATGGAGTGGAATGGGTAAACGTAGATCGATTGTTTACGTTATCGGAATATAGAAAGACTAGGGGACATGCAGTGAAGCTGCAGGGTAAACTATTTAAGACTAATAAAAGAAAATATTTTTTCACTCAACGTGTAATCAAACGCTGGAATTTGTTACCGGAGGATGTAGTAATGGCTGTTAGTGTAGCTGGATTTAAAAAAGGTTTGGACAAGTTCCTGGAGGAAAGGTCCATAAACCATTATTAAGAAGGGACCCATGATATCAGTGCTTGACCCAATACAAGCATTGTGGAACCTGTGTCTTTTGGGGAAACTGCTAGGTACGTATGACCTAGATTGGCCACTGTTGGAAACAGGATACTGGGCTTGATGGACCTTGGTCTGACCCGGTATGGCATATCTTATGTTCTTATGGCAGCACCTCCCCTTCACCCCCAGATTGGACTCTCTGGATGATTTGGAGGAGCCAGGATTTCAGCCGGCTCCACTTCCATCTGCCTTGGTGTCTCCACCAGCAACTGTTACCTTAAAGAACATTTGGCAGGTTGTTTCCTATATTGATTTATCATTAACTAATGCTTTTCAACAGATCTCCAAGTTTGCTATGGATACAGCTGCCATGTTGGAGGAGCATGAGGTTAAAATTACAGAGCTGATGACCATGAGTGGTCAGCAGGTAAGACAGATTACTGCCCTATAGGTAGTGACTGCTTCCTCTGCTAACAGCTCTCTTCTCCTCCAACGGCAGCTGGAAGCTCAGGAGAACACTTAGAGCCTCAAATCTTCATTTTCCAAATTTTCCCTCCACTAGGTTGTTAACTCCTATGCATTTGTTCCATAAATATTTAAAGATCTTACCCTTTTCTGACCCCTCCTCTATTCCCATTGCAAACATTTATTATTTCCCTAAGGCTTATTTGTGGTGGGAATAAGGAGTTGAAGAAAGAGCAGGTGGGTTTGGACCAGTTTTCTTCAGCTGAGTCTTTAGACATCTCCACTTTTCTTGAGTCATCCATTGATGAAATTCCTTCTCGTCCAATACTGTTAGTAATGTTTGTCTCTTTTTGCTAAATCTAATGCGTTAAAGCGTTTTTTTCAATGTAAGTATTTATTTGTGGTCAACCTGTAAATGTCTTCTCTGATATATCCCAGGCTACACAGCTCCACCGGAAGGCTTTTTTCTCTTTCCAGCAGAGGGTGTTGGCCCTTGGAGCTACTTTTCTTTTTAAAGATCCCATGTAAGTGTTTAATTGTTCATCAGGGGATTTATTATTCTTTTTTTATCCTACTGCATTAGAGAGTTTCCTAGTAGGGAAAAAGGGATGATTTTTTTATCTTTTTTGTTTTTATATAGGTTTGGTTCAAACAGCTTAGAATGAGTGACTTTAAATTAAACTTCGATCTGCGTATGTGATCCTTTTGCTTTAATTGGTTACTTAATTTTGTATGATCCCCCGTGAGGTGGGCTTGAGTCTTTATATGCACCATAATTACTGAATTTTATAGTTTCCTTTGCTTCTCTTGGATGATGTAAAGACTTCTGCATTTGTATTATTTACTAAGCTTGAAAACTGAAATAAAGACATATATAAAAAAAATAATGTTTAAGTGCATATGATTGATTTTCATGTACCCTAAAATCCTTAGGGTACCAAAGAGAACTGAAGGCCAGCTAGCCATGCACATCCCTACTACCTCACTGGAGGAAGTGCAGCTGGCAGCTGTGAAGGCATATTTAAAAAAATAAAAAAAAAACCCACATGGGGGTCAGAAATGAGACATCAAGGTCACAACATTTTCAGTGTTGGCAGTATTTTAGTAAGGGCTCTGCAGGAGTGCATGTACTTCCTTATATAACAAACACATTTTAGGACAAATATCCATAGGGGCACTATGACGGCATTTGAGGAAAAAAACACAGGGGTAAACATGGCTACACATACATGTAAGCACTGGCACACATTTTGTGAGGAAGTGCATGTGTATTTGAGCCATTTTGTAAGCCTCATGTGTAAATGCCGCCAATCAACGGCATATGATGCTTTTTCTAATTTCAATATGGAGGGGGAAATAAAAAAAACAGGGGATTAAGGAGAGCCAACCGAAATGAGCACTTTTTAAAAACCTAAACATGCCAGGGAGCAGATGCAAATCCCGATGTGGATATTTTTGGTCATTCAATTGATTTTTGAGCCACCCTGGCCACACGCCAGCTATATCCCCCTGTAACTTGCATGCAGTAAGGACATCCATGTGTAAATTCTGACCTTTCTAAAATTGCCATTTCCAAGTGGACTCCATTTATATGCATAAGTGCTGGTACTTACAAGTGTAAATAATGAATAAGGCTTCTAAAATAACCTCCATAGTATCAGATCATATTTTTGAGTCTAAAACTTTTGGAAATCAAATCCAAACAATTCCTCTCTAGACTTGATTTTGCAGAACAATGTACAGAAAACTATATCCCTTAAGAGCCACGTTCAGGGTCGCCAAACAGTGAATGCATCAGTTATTACAGATGTAACCTTGGTTTCAAAAGTGTGACCTTTAGGTCTATAAGAACCTTAACCTCTACTAAAGTGACTTGCAATCTCTACTTTGTTAAGCATGTGTGGGTATAATAAGGAGTTTCTGCCTTTAAGCTTTAATAATATCACCAGTGTAGGGATACGATCAGTCCTTCTTTCAAGGCCTGCCCCCTAGTTGGTTCAAGGTGTTGGCAAACCTTAAGACTTATGTCCCCTGGCTGTCAGACTCTATTCTTTAGCTTTTCTATGCCCTGCTCTTTGCCACACCCCCATAAGCTGCCGCTTTAGGAGACCACCTAGTTAGTTACCAGCAGAAAGGAACAGGTATTAATGTCACTGTATAAGTCACTGGTGAGGCCTCACTTGGAATACTGTGTTCAGGTTTGGAGACCATTATCTTGCAAAGTATGTAAAAAGACTGGAAACTGTTCAGAGAAAGGCGACCAAAATGATTTGGAGCCTGCGTAAGAAGCCTTATGAGAAGAGACTTGAAGACCTAAATATGTACACTCTAGAGGAGAGGAGGGGTAGGGGAGATATAATACAGACCTTTAAATACTTAAAGAGAAATAAAGAACAAACAAACCTCTTCCAAAGACGGGGAAGCTGTAAAACTAGAGGGTATAACATGAAAATGCAAGGGGGTAAATTGAAAGGCAATGTCAGGAAATACTTTTTCACTGAAAGGGTGGTGGATGCTTGGAATGCCCTCCCGATGGAAGTGGTGGGGGCAAACACAGTGACAGAATTCAAGATGGCATGGGACAGACACAGTGGATCCCTTTACAGCAACAGGATAAAATCAAAATAAACTTAACTAACTAAATTCTCAACAAATAGGGGTGTCCTACACGGAGCGGTGGGTCCACCCCTAAAACAAAGACATGGAGAGGAGTGGCCTGCATGGAGCGGCAGATGCACCTATTCCTGCCATCTTACTGGGCAGACTAGGTGGACCATACTGGTCTTTATCTGCCGTCATTTACTATGTTACTATGTCTAATGTTGAGCTCCTTCAGATGAATCCTCCAGGTTTTTTATTTTTATGCAAATATCCTTTGTTTCATTGATGATGAATGGAGGAGTGGCTCAGTGGTTGGGACAGGTTACCTCAGGCCGGAGGGCCGGGGGTTCAATTCCCACATGGGGACAAGTAACCTCAGGCTGGAGGGACTGGGGTCTCTAGTCCCATGGCTGCTCCTTGTGGCCTTGGGCAAGCCACTTAACCCTCCATTACCTCAGGTACACTTAGATTGTGAGCCCTTCGGGGACAAGGGAATAAAAAGTACCTGTTAGTATACATGTAAACCGCTCTGATGCATAAGTAAAGGGCAGTATATCAAATGCCTAAAACCATAACCATTCCTTGTGCCCATGAGCAACAGACCTATCCACACAACCATCCCCAGCCTATTAGTATGGACACATTGTGGTGCTAAAGTGAGAGAGAGCAGCACTAGACTCCAAAGCTGATCACCTCTCTGTGACCACTGCATATGCTCTGAGTCTCTGTAGGGTTACCAGACTTCATCCCCCCTCCTCCACTTCAATGGTTAAGAGAGAGAAAGGATTGGGTTGGGTAGGAAGTGACCATCGCTTTTGTTTAAATGCTGTTCCTTCATTCAAGAAAGTTTGAAACAGAGAAGGAGGAGATTTAATCAAATACTTTCACAGGATTCCTATATGGAACTAAGGGTCAAACAACAAGTTGTAGGCAATACCTTTTTATTGGACTAACATTGTATCTTTAACAAGCTTTTGAGAATTATCCTCTTCATTAGGTCAGTGAAAAACAATTCAAAAACACAATGCCTGTTCAACTGTAAACACAAAGTACCATCGGAAATGTGTAAATTCTTTGTTCATTGTAAACCGCGCTGATGCTGAATAGTGCGGTATAGAAGAGACTATAAATAAATAAATAAATAAAAAATAAGTGACTGATTATGCTAAACTCTGATGTAGAATTAGATAAGAATCAGGGCCAGCCTGTCCATTATGCGAGTTGTTGGCACAGGGCCCCGCTCTTCAGCGGATCCTGTGCCAACAACATCCTGCACATGCAGTTCGGCTCCCGGCACGGCCAGCTTCAGAGGGAGCCAGGAAGGCCTGTCCCCGGCTCACCTCTGTATAGTCACTGAAGTGAAGAGTGCTGTTTTTCTTCACTTCAGCAGCTGTGTTCTAGTCCAAGCTACTGGCGCGCAGGAGGTTAAAGGGCATTTCCTGTTTCCCAGCACTCAGTGCGCCAGCGGCCTATATTAGAATACAGTTGCCGAAGTGAAGAAAAACAGCGCTCTTCACTTCGGCAACTGTACAGAGGTGAGCTGGACCCTCTCCGGCTCCCTCTAAAGTCATTCGGACAGCCGCAGGGCTCTTCAGGGGAGGGGGGCTAGGAATCAAAATAGCTGATGAGAGGCCAGGATAGGACTAGAAATGGGCTGTGGGGGGAGGGGGCTTTGACTGGAAATGTGCTGCTGGGGGGCTAGGATAGGACTAAAAATGGCTGCTGGGGGGCTAGGATAGGACTGAAAATGGCTGATGGGGGGGCTAGGACTGGAAATGAGCTGATTGGGGAGCATGGATTGTAAATGACTGATGGGGGGTTAGGACTGGAAAGGTGCTGTTGGAGGGCTAGGATAGGACTGGAAATGGGGTGATGGGGGGCTTGGACTGGAAATTGGCTGATGGGGGCTAGGATGGAAATGGCTAATAGAGGGGCTAGGATTGGAAATGGGCTGATAGGGAACTAGGATAGGACTGGAAATGGGCTGATGGGGGACTAGGACAGGACTGGAAATGGCTGATGGGAGGGCTTGGGCTAGAAATGGGATGATGGGGGTGCTAGGATATGACTGAAAATGGCTGATGGGGGCTAGGATTGGAAATGCGCTGATGTGGTGGGGGGAGAGGTGGGAGAATGGGACTAGAATGGAGCAGATGCTCAAACTAGAAGGGGGCTGATGTTGGGGGAGGATTAGAAGGGGATGGAGTGGGGAAGTGAGGATGGAGAGGGAAAAATATTTTGTGTGGAAGGGAAGAAAAATCTACGATTGGCCAGGTATTGGGAGAGTAAGTGGGTTTGAGGATGGAAGAGTGAAATTTGAGTGGATGGAAAAGGAATAAAGAAAGAAATGGAGGAAAGAGCAAAAGGGGAAAGATCAGTATGTTAAAGCAGATGTAGAGAGAGAATGGAAAAAACTAGAAGAGAGAAGAAAGGACAAATGGATAGCAGACAATGGAGAGTTAGCAGTACACGAAGAAATTAGGAGAAATTGATTGGAGCAATTGCAACTGAAAAATAAAATGCCCAAACAACAAAAGGTAGAAAAATAATTTTTTATTTTGACTTTATTAACTGGAATTTCCTGTTCGGTAATCCAGTTTAGTCCTCCAACATCGGGTAGTGCCCCTCCTCCTGCAGCCGGGAGACTGGACCAATCAAATCTTCTGTAGTATATATATACAGCCGGAGCTCCCAGAAGTCCCCAGTGTGTCCAGTCTCCCTGCAGCTGGAGGACTTCTGTGCCCCTGCTGGGCACGCTAAGTGACACTTGAAGGAGCAACACTAGTTAGTTCTTTTGGGGTTTATTTCTGGTCCTTTATGTTCTATTTCCTTTGCTAGGTAGCTGTATCTTTAAAAAAAAAAAAAAAAAAAAGACACAGGGGACTTTCTGGGGAAGCCAGACCTGCCTTAGGCTCCTGCCTTCCTGCCTGGGAATCTCTGAAGCCTGGGTTGAGCTCTCCCCAAGGCTGTTCGGGGAAGAGCCATACCGGCTGCAACATTGCCTGTCACTTGGAGAAGTGGGCTGAGTTCCTTGCTGTTCCCAGAGCTGGTAGGAATTTTCCTTGTTTTAAGCTTTCAGCTCTCTGTTCTTTGCTTGGGCAGAGGCTCTGTCGGCTCCCCTGGCTTCCAAATTGCACTTTTTCCTGCCTTTTTTTCGCTTGCCCTTTATTAGAGGGTCGTTTTCTTTCTTTTCCATATTATTTGGGTACCTTTGTATTTTCGCGCCGTTTTTTACCGCGGGTGAAAAAGTGCGGCGGCCATTTTGGATTTCTAAAGTGTGCTTTTTAAGGGCACTTTTTAACACTTGCGCACGGGTTCCCCTGGTGTTTTTGGGGTTTCTTTTGCTGGCGATTTTGCTCAGGGCACCCCTAGGATTCTGGGGAGTATTTTGTTTACTGTAAAAAAAAAAAAAAAAAAAAAAAAAAAGGGTTTTAAATTTAATACTGTGCTGAATTGAATAAGGTTAGTCCCCTTGGTGTGGGCTTCCCTGTTGCCTTATTTTTCCCTGAGGGCAGGTGGCCTTGGCATGGCTGCCAAACCTCAGTGTGTAATTTGTGGCTCCCGCAGAGGTACAATGACTGACTCTGGAATCTGTAAGAGCTGTGCTGCAGTTTCTTCAGAACTGGAGCTGCCTATTGAAATTAAGGAACAGCATGTGCCCGGGGACCCTTCTCTTTCGGGGGACAGGGTCCCTTCACCGAGCATCCTTCCTGCTGGTCTGGGCCCGGCGTCTAATACGTCGGTCCCTGAGCTCCAGCAGGCGGCTATGGTGGCATCGCCTATAGACTTTTCCCCGGATTTTGTTGTTCTCATGCATCAGGCCTTCTGCTTAAGCCGGTCTGGTCATTTGCCGGAGGCTTGGCCCGCCTCTCTTCCCCCAGCTTCCGCAGGGGGGGTTCAGCGGTCTTCCCAACCCGCTGTCAAGCGGCCCAGGTTGGGGGACCAGGATCAGGACGCCCTTTGCCTCCCGGATTCCGAGGCTGAGGGGGATCCGGATATGGAGGCGGAGGAATTAGAAGACGGAGAGCTTCCAGAACCGGAAGATCAGGCTCGCATCATTCGGGTGTTTCGAAGGGACGAGCTGGTACCTTTGGTCACGGAGTCTCTCCAAGCACTTAACCTCTCTGCGGTGCGGCCGCTGGAGGAGGAGGGTCTCGAGGATCCCCTCATTCAGGCGGTCAGGGATGCCCAGGTAGTTTTTCCTGTGCACCGAGTAGTTGAGCAGATGATCCATGCGGAATGGGAGCAACCGGAATCCACTTTGAAAGGGATTCGGACCATGAATCGTCTTTACCCCCTTGCCGACAAGGACAGGGACTTGTTTAAGTCTCCACGGGTGGATGCTGCCGTTTCGGCAGTGACTAAGAAAACCACCATCCCGGTTGAAGGGGCCGCGGCCCTGAGGGATGTTCAGGACAAAAAGGTTGATAATTTGTTGAAGCAAGCCTTCGAGACCAACGCCTTATCGTTACAAGCTTCTATATGTGGGGCGTGGGTAGCTCGAGCTTGTTTGCGATGGTCGCAGCACCTGCGCTCGGGGTCCGGTATGGACCAACAGGGGCTGTTGGACGTTACCCGCGTGGAGTCGGGATCGGCCTACTTGGCGGATCTGTGTTATGATTTAATACGCTCCCTAGCTAATAGCATGGCCTCCATGGTAGCGGCACGACGGTCCATCTGGTTGCGCAATTGGGCGGCCGACGGTTCTTCCAAGTCTCGCCTCAGTAAACTACCCTTTAAGGGCAGGTTGTTGTTTGGTGAGGCTCTGGATAAGTTGGTGAAGGATCTCGGTGAGTCGAAGGGTGGTCGGCTTCCAGAGGATAAGCCTAAGCTTAATAGGTCGTCCACCTCAGCGCGCGGCCAGTTTCGGGATGCGCGCAGATTTCATTCTTCCCGGCTGTGGACTTCACAGCGCGGCCGTTTTGGAACCCATCATCAAGGGTTTCGTGGTTTCAGAGGAGCGGGAAGGGGCTTCTCCGGAGCCGCCTCTTCCTTGGCCTCTTCCTTTAATCGCAAGCCACAATGAAACGAGGCGGGCTCTAGAGGAAGACCCGGTCATCGGGGGTCGTTTGCGCGACTTTCTTCCTTCTTGGGCCCAAATTACGTCAGATCGGTGGGTGCTGCAGATTATAGAGGAAGGTTATGCCCTAGAGTTTGCGCACCCACTTCCGGATTCGTTTGTTCTGTCTCCCAGCAAGGGAGCTCAAAAGGCGCGGGACATCAGCGTGACCCTGGATCGGCTTCTCTCTCTGGGGGCCGTGGTTCCGGTCCCGCCTTTGGAAAGAGGCGCAGGTCGCTACTCCATCTATTTTGTGGTTCCCAAAAAGGGCGGTTCCCTTCGTCCGATCTTGGATCTCAAAGGCGTGAATCGCGCTCTGAGTACCGCACTTTCGCATGGAGACCCTGCGGTCAGTCATCGTAGCGGTGCGTCAAGGGGAATTTTTGACATCCCTCGATCTTAGAGGCCTATTTACACATTCCCATCCGGCCCTCCCATCAACGGTTTCTCCGCTTTGCGCTCCCGTGGGGCCATTTTCAATTCCGGGCCATGCCGTTCGGACTCGCCACGGCTCCCCGCACCTTCACAAAGGTAATGGTTGTAGTCGTGGCGGCGTTGCGCAAGGAGGGCATCCTGGTCCATCCATATCTCGACGACTGGTTGATTCGAGCGAAGTCCAGTCGGGAGTGTGTGCAAGTCACGAGCAGGGTGGTGGATCTCCTTCGGTCCCTCGGATGGGTGGTGAACGAATGCAAGAGTTGTCTGTCTCCGACACAGGATCTCGAGTATCTGGGAGTCCGCTTCGACACAGCAAGGGGCTTGGTGTGCCTTCCGGAGCGACGCGTGCTGGCGTTGCGGGCTCTGGTCCGTCTCTTCCGGGGGATGCCAGCTCCGTCGGCGTGGCGGTACCTGCAGCTCCTCGGCACGATGGCGGCGACCTTGGAGGTGGTGCCTTGGGCGTGCTTCCACATGCGTCCGCTGCAGAGTGCTCTTCTGCGACGTTGGTCCAACCAGTTCGACTCGTTGAACAAGAGATTGCCTTGCCCAAAGACGGTTCGCCGATCCCTCCGGTGGTGGCTCTCCGCCGAGAACCGGTCGCGAGGGATTCCCTTGGAGCCTCCTCTGTGGGTTCCGTTCACAACGGATGCGAGCTTAACCGGCTGGGGGGCTCACTGCGAGTTCCGCTTTGCTCAGGGGGAATGGTCTCCCCTGGAGGCCTCTTGGTCGATCAACCGTCTCGAATTGCGGGCAGTCCGGCTAGCCCTGGTGGACCGCTAGACCCTGGTTCTCGGACGGCCGGTGAGAGTCCTGTCGGACAATGCGTCCACTGTAGCTTACATCAATCGCCAAGGGGGTACCGGCAGCGTGGCCCTGGAGGCAGAAGCGGCGGCCTTGTTCAACTGGGTGCAAACTCGCCTTCCAGCGATCTCGGCGGCTCACATTGCGGGCGTAGACAATGTCCAGGCCGATTTTTCTCAGCAGAGTGCGGGTGGACCCCGGAGAATGGGAGCTAAACCCACAGGTTTACGCACAAATCGTCCGGCGGTGGGGTCCACCCATCATGGATCTCATGGCGACCTTTCAATCAGCCAAGACAGGGCGCTTCTTCAGCAGGCGAAGGGAGCGCATGTCCGAGGGGCTCGACGCTCTCATTCAGCCGTGGCCCACGTCCGGTCGTCTTTATGTCTTTCCTCCGTGGGCTCTGATCGGCCGGGTCGTACAACGTATCGAGAGCCACCGGGGTCGCGTGTTACTGGTGGCCCCGGATTGGCCCCGGAGGCCCTGGTATGCCGATCTGGTCCGGTTGCGCGACGGCGTTCCTTGGCTCCTGCCCGCTCTACCGGATCTTCTTCTTCAGGGTCCCTTGCGGATGCCCCAAGTGGATCGATTCTCGCTTACGGTTTGGCCATTGAGAGGGCTCGGCTGAAAAGGAAGGGCTACTCCCCCGCGGTGATTTCTACCCTTCTGCGGGCGAGGAAAACGTCCACTTCTCTTACTTACGTTCGGATCTGGAGGATTTTTGAAGACTGGTGCTCCCGGCGGGGAGTCCGGGCGGCGACGGTTTCCATGCCCGTCGTTTTAAGTTTTCTTCAGGATGGTTTCGATAAGGGCCTTGCGGCTAGTTCCCTAAAAGTCCAGCTGGCGGCTATCTCGTGTTACCGCGGCAAGGTTTTGGGTCGTCTGCTCGGGGCTCATCCGGATGTACGCCGATTCCTTACGGCTGTTTTTCATTTGCGGCCCTCCCGCAGAGTTTTCGTTCCTCCTTGGGACTTGAATTTAGTTCTGAGGGCCCTGGTTCGTGAACCTTTTGAGCCCCTGCGCAGGGCGTCTCTGAAAGATCTCACGCTGAAGGCGGTTTTTCTTGTAGCCATCTGTTCGGCACGGCGCATTTCAGATCTGCATGCATTGTCCTGTCGAGAGCCTTTCTTGTCTTTTTCCGCGGATCGGATCGTTCTCCGTCCGGTTCCTTCCTTTCTGCCAAAGGTGGTGTCTCCCTTTCACATGAATCAGGCAGTGTTTCTTCCAGTGCTTTCTTCGCAATCTGTCGGGTCAACGGACAAAGGTCTTCTCCGGCTCGATGTGGGTCGTACGCTCCATCGTTATTTAAAGGTTACCGAGTCTTTTCGGAAATCTGACCGGCTTTTCGTGCTCTTCGGGGGTGCGCATAAAGGGGAAGCGGCAGCTAAAGCCTCCATTGCTAGATGGCTCAAGGAGGCGATCGCGTCCGTGTATCTGTTGCAACAGCGGTCTGTTCCGGAGGGTCTGAGGGCTCATTCCACTAGGGCTCAGGCGACCTCTTGGGCGGAGTATAGCCTGGTTCCGCCGGCAGATATCTGTAGGGCGGCCACTTGGTCGTCTCTGCATGCTTTCAGTAGACACTATCGCTTAGATGTGTCAGCGGCTCGGGATTCCTGTTTTGGTTCGGCGGTTCTGCGCGCCGGATGGCAAGGTCCCGCCCGGTCTTAACTGCTCTGTTACATCCCGATGTTGGAGGACTAAACTGGATTACCGAACAGGAAATGGAAATTACACTAACCTGGTAATTGTAGTTCCTGGAGGGTCCAGTTTAGTCCTCCTTCCCTCCCGACTATCTGCTAATATGGTGCGGCGCGCCTTTCCGAACGGTTGATATTAAGACGGTTCCTCTTGCCGTTCGGTCCCTCTGTGGCATCCGCGTTTTTTGCAGAGGCTCTTCCCTGTCTCGGGGGTTCAGGCAGCTCCTGAACTTCTGGTGGGGAGCGGTGTTTTGATTCCTGAGGTGTCGGTGCCGGCGCAATGCAGTGTTCTGACTTCCTCGTTTGGGGAGGGGGTTGGATATTCCTTGGGGGGAACAAATGGTTCTTTAATTAGGTCATTTTGTATATTAATCTAATGTGTTGCTTCGTTAAGTATGCTTTGTTACTAGTACACTGGGGACTTCTGGGAGCTCCGGCTGTATATATACTACAGAAGATTTGATTGGTCCAGTCTCCCGGCTGCAGGAGGAGGGGCACTACCCGATGTTGGAGGACTAAACTGGACCCTCCAGGAACTACAATTACCAGGTTAGTGTAATTTCCATATGCCAGCTCTGGAAATGTGCATTGTTAACGTCTTTGCGTTTTGTTTAGTACAAGAGAAAATTAATTTATAGTTTTATTTTTCCAGTGTTGTCGTACATTCCAAGTTTGGCTTTTGGGGTTCCCAGTTTAATTATTCTCTTCCTATTTCTAAATTGTGATCCCTTGTTCTTTGTTTGGTGACGGTCTATGTTCTCTGCATGTGTAACCGAGCTGAGGTATTCTGTTTATGTAGTTTCTATTTGACAGTGCCACTTGTTCTCTTTTCCCAGTAGGAGATGTATTGGTATTCTCTTAGATGTATTGGTTTAATATTTGCAGTGTTGCCTATTGATAGGTAGGGTATGGTGCTTTGTGAGTCCTGGTAGTACTGTTATGATATGGTGGGTTTGCTATGGATTCTAAATGGGCAGTATTTATAGTACTTCTTAATGGGCCTGGCGGTTGGCACTAGAGTATAGTAATGTAGAAATCTGGTAGCCTTTCTTTATCCAGACACTCATTAAAAGGCATGTTTACTAAAAGTTAGTGCACATTAACATTATGCAAATATTTATGCAAATGAGGTCCCCATAATGAGTCTCCACACATGGCCTTGCACCCCCCTTGGGCTGCCCCTTTAAGAATTATTGAGTTTGAGGCATGATATTGTGTTTTTTGGGGGCTAATTTGAGTCATTGAATTTAGGATTGAAAAAATGTTAAAAATAAGTGAAATGGACTGAGGACAAGTGTCTAAACTAGCTGTTGAGTGCCGGTTTGGTTTATATTGGTCCAACAGAAAATTATTATTTTTTGAGAATTTGAAGTGCTGGGAAAGTTGACACACATACAGTGAAAAACAATGTCATTACACTAATCTAGGTCTTAGGCTGTCTGCATGTGTCATTGTAGTTCAGTGAAAGGGGAGGGGGTATAGACAGAGGTGAGGAGACAGTGACACTTTACAGTACAAAGGCCCTATACCTGATAATGGGTGAGAAAGCCAACATCTCTGCTGAGTCCTTTTGGTTCATTTCAAAATGTTTGATCAGGCTAATTTCAAAAGTTTTTCATTCTTGTGTGTTCTTGAATTTTCCTTTAAGTACCTTTTTATTGTACGGTTGTTAAGGGAGTGATCTGCCTTTGAGAAATATTCACCTCATAGACATACCATAAACTATTACAGTAAGCAACAGAAAGAATTTCAGTATGTGAACATTTGTCAAAGGAGGTTCACTCCCTTAACAACCGTACAATAAAAGGTACACTTCAAGGAAACGTTAGGAGCACACATTTGAAATCAGAAATGATATAGGGTCTTTGAACTGTAAAAATGTCACTTTCTCTTCTCATAGTATTGCTATAAAAGGGAACAATTTGCCAGATGTTGAAGTAGGCAGATCCTGAATTGTTTACAGGGGGAACTGCTCCAGCAACTGGTATCATAGAAACAGAAAATGACGGCAGATAAAGACCATATTTCCTATGCAATTCCTACCTCTCCCTTAGAGATCTTCTGTACTTGTCCCATGCTTTCTTGAATGAACATGCATTCCTTATCTCTTCCACCTTCGCTGGAAGGCATTCTACAAATCTACCACCCTTTATATTTTCTTAGATTATTTCTGAGTCTATCCCCTTCTTCCTAGGTGCCCTCCTTCCAGAGCTTCCTTTCAACTGAAAGAGGCCCATCTCCTGTGCATTTATGCTATGGATTTGGAGGAGCCAGGACTTCAGCCGTCTCTACTTCCATCATCAATTTCTCTTTCTCAGACAGTTACATAATAAACAATGGCAGATAAAGGCTAGCATAACCCATCTCTAGTCTGCCCAGTAAGGTGTTTAGGGTTGTAATTGGCACTCTGTGCAGGTTATCCCCGCTCTATCCTTTCACTTTTGGGCTAAAACTACTACTCTGTGCAGGCTACCCCCACACTATAAGTGGGATTTTAGGGAGGCATCAGTTAGACCCACTGTTAGCATTGAGAGCATTATGGCAGAGGCCCTTACCACCTGTGAACCTGACCAGATCATAGCTCCTCCTTACTTCTGCACCAAGGATAAGTCAGTGAGCATCACGGGACCTGTGGAGGCATCAGTTGGACCCACTGGTAGCGTTGAGAGCACTACAGCAGAAGTCCTTACTACCTGTGCACCTGACCGGATCATAGTTCCTCCCTTCTGCTCTGGGAGAAAAGAGTCAGTGAGTGTCGCAAAGGTAAGCAGAAGGCAAAGAATAAGGGGCCAGAACTGCTGAAGGTGGTTAAAGGCCTAATGGACCAGCATCTTGTAAGTAACACTTTACCAGGACCATCTGCTGAGTGACTGGTGGGGGGGGGGGGAGCAGTTTCCTCAGATGTTTCCTTAAACTTGAGGGCATGTACCCCTCCTCCCCCCAGCCAAGAGCTGACGACTCTGCACGTTCCCTGTCTGAACTCTCCATTGAATGTGGAATTCCTTTAACCGCTTCCACTCCCTTACCCAGTGCTGCTTCTAAGGCTCCAGACGTCTCATCTCAGTCAGGTTTGTGTTACCCGGCTCCTGTGATTTTGCCACCCAGTGCTTCAACATTGGCTATTCCTGGATCTGTTTTGAATAATGTTTCATGAAAGGATGTTTTGGCAGCGATACATAGGGTCGAAGGGGTTCTGACTGACACTTTCACCCAGCTGTGTGATTTTACCAAAGACACTGCCAATTTATTTCAGAGTCACAGAGAGTCAATTGTGACTGTGGATGAGAGATTCCAGAAGTTGAGTGTCATGGGGAATGTTCAGGCTATGGGAATCTCCTTCTTAAAGGACAGTCTATTGTTTCATAATAAAGCTAGAAAATGTGGAAAACAATGCAAAAGCACAGAACCTTAGGTTTCCGAATTTCCCAGTCGTTCGGCTTCTCTCTCTTCTCAAGCTCTTTAAGAAGTATGTTAAAGATATCTTGTTATGTACTTTCTTTGTTGGTTCATGTATTTCTTCTATCTATTATTTACCTCTTCGTACTATTACTAAGGGTTCGATTCCCACTAGCACACCTTGTGGCCTTGGGCAAGTCACTTAACCCTCCATTGCCTCAGAAGAAAGGCCTGGCAATCTACTTCCGGTGACACTGCCAAGAAAACTCAGGAGCTTCTGGGTCACCAGGAGTCAGGACTGACTCGAAGGCACAAAAAAAAAGTAAGTACTATTACTAGAGCTCCTGAGGGAGGGGGTTGATGAGATGGTTAACACTGATGAACTAGACATGATGCAATTCTTGGAAAATTCTCTTGATAAGGTCTCTTAAACGGCAACACTTTTGGTAACCTTGTGCTCAGAGCAGAAGGGTGCCATTTTGAGGCTTTTCTTTTCTAAGAAGGATGCCCCTTTTATGTGGGCAGTCCTTGATGATGTTTCCTGATGTTGCAAATGCAACCTAGCTGATGATTTTCTGTCGGAATCCTTTTTTCAGGTGAAACCTAAAGTTCTTACACTAGGTGGTACTTTTTATTTGAAATTTCCATGCAAATGTTTTATTACCTATTCTGGCAACAGATACATCTTTTTGGAGGTTTTGCAGCTAGAAAGATTTTGGGTGGACAAGTGTCCTCCAGATTATGGTTGGTTTAATTTTAGTATCAGCTGCTTGATTAATTGGGGTTCTGAATGGATTATTTGTTTTGCCTCCCTCCAACTTGTGCCTCCTTTAATGTGGACTATTGTGCCTCCTCACAATGTTTATGGACGTACTTCTTTTTTGCCTTAACTTTCTTGATGTAAATATTCACTTTCTTGATGCTTAGCTAATGTAACATGAATAAATTTTCAATTAAAAAAAAAAGTGGTTGGATTTTAGAAGGAATATTCAGCATAGCAAAGCCAGGTACACGCATTGGAGTAGGCCATTTCACAAAGACGGACGTCCCCAAATTGCATGGCCTCAGAAATAGATACTCTCATGTGCACTGATGTAGTTCAGGAGTAGGAAACTGTGATGTGAGACTTGCACAACTCAGCTGGCCATTTAAGATAAGTAGCTGTGCAGTGGCAGGCCAATAACATATTTGGAATATGTATTTACATACAGGTTTCTTTGGCCAGGAAATATTAACTGTGGCAATGAACGTGCATATTATTCTTCCCCCTGAAAGTGTTTCAGCCATGAAAGGTGAAATTAGACTTACCTGCTAATTGTTGTTCCTAGAGTAGATGCAGTCTAGTCCCGGACCTCTGGGTTGTCTACCTTATTCAGCAGCCTGAAGACTGAGGAACCTCCTTCTTTTGTGATGTCACCGGTATATTCTCCCGGGAACCGCCTCCATTCACCAGTTCCCTAATGACAAAGCAGACTTACCGGAGCAACAAGTAAGTATCAACCGCAATTCTCAACTTCAAAACTTGTCACTAACTTAACCTTTAAAAAGGGAAGAGATTCTCTTTCCCCCAAATAAACTTTAAACATTAAACTTTAAACATGCTGAGGCCATCCCCCCCCACCTGATGGGAGGGATAACACTCTAGAAAGAATCACCTTCCAGCCATGGGATCGCTAACTCTTATTGCAATATCTTCTTACCTGTGTCAACTTCAAGACCTTCAGGCTGTAGAAACACAAACCTGGGGAAGTATACGGGACTAGACTGTATCTACTCCAGGAACAACAATTAGCAGGTAAGTCTAATTTCACCTTCCTGATCGTATCTCCAGTCTAGTCCCGGACCTCTGGGTATATACCAGAGCAGTAAACTTAACGGGAGGGACCCGCTTTAGCAGCCTGAAGTACTGCCGATCCAAAACACGTGTCCTGCTCCACCTGAACATCTAGACGGTAATGCTTAACAAAAGAATTCAATGATGACCAAGTCGCCGCCTTACAAATTTCCAGCGGCGGCACCAACCGAGATTCTGCCCAGGACGCTGCTTGAGCTCTAGTGGAATGGGCCCATACCCCTCAGGCACCGACCTATCCTTCAACACGTAGGCGGATGTGATCGCCTCCTTGATCTATCTAGCAATGGAAGCTTTTGACGCCACTTCTCCCTTCCTTGGTCCTGCGAAGAGGACAAAGAGTCTCTCAGACCTGCGAAAACCCTCTATCCGACTCAGATACTTCTTCAACGCCCGTCTGACATCCAAGAGATTCAGTTTCTTCGTGGCTGGACTACCAGCGTCCCCACTAAACACCGATAAGGCGATATCTTGATTCAAATGAAACGAAGACACCACTTTGAGCAAAAAAGCTGGCACCGGCCTTCACACTACCAAAGAACGAGAGGTAAGGCTCCCTACAGGATAACGCTTGCAATTCCGAGACTCTTCTCACTGAACAGATTGCCACCAAAAACACTACTTTCAAGGTAAGATCCTTCACCGATGCTCGATTCAAGGGTTCAAATGGCTCCCGCTCCAACGCCTCTAGCATGAACGGTAGGTGCCATTTAGGTACTGTCTGTCTACCCGGCGGCCTTAACAGAGAAACCACCCATAAGAAACGCTTAAAATCCAAATGCCCCCCGAGCGTACGTCCACCTATCCTACCTCTGTAACACGACAGGGCTGCGACCTGCACCCTAAGCGATGCTGCAGCTAAACCCTTATCAAAGCCATCCTGCAGAAACTCTAATATCTGAGGCACGGTCGCTCCTAACGCTTCGGACGCCCTGTCGGCACACCACGCTTCAAAAGCTCTCCAGACTCGAACATACACCAAGGACGTAGATCTTTTCCTGGCCTTCAACAATGTGGCAATTACTGCCATAGAATAACCTCTTGCCTTCAACCGAGCCCTCTCAATAGCCAAGCCGTAAGCGAGAACCGAGCCACGTGAGGCATGAGCAGAGGCCCCTGCGATAACAGGTCTCCCCGGGCCGGAAGATGCCACGGCCTCGCTACCAGGAGCCTTATCAAATCTGTGTACCAGGGCCGGCGCGGCCAATCTGAAGCTATCAGAATTACCTGCCCTCTGTATCTTTCTAAACGCTGAACCACCCTGCCTATCAAGGCCCACGGGGGAAAGACGTACAGAAGCTGCTCCTCTGGCCAGCTCTGAATGAGAGCATCTAGCCCCTCTGACATTCTTTCCCTTATTCTGCTGTAGAATCGACTGACCTTCGTCGACTGAAACATTGCCATGAGATCCATGACTGGCGTGCCCCAGCGACGCAGTAGCATGTGGAACACCTCCAGATGAAGAACCCACTCTCCTGGATCCACTGTCACCCGACTTAGAAAGTCGGCCTCCACAATGTCCACTCCTGCCACATGCGCCACCGCCGATATAGCTAAGAGGTTCTCCTCGGCCCATCTGCACAGGCCCTCGGCCTCGGATTCCAGTGCCACACTGCTGGTTCCCCCTTGCCGATTGACATACGCCACCGCAATCGCATTGTCGGAAAACACTCGAACCGCTGTCCCTCTGAGATAATCCTGAAAACTCTGTAAGGCCAGCGACACCGCTCGCAATTCTAGCCTGTTGATCGACCAAGATTTCTCTTGAGAGTTCCACTGTCCCTGAGTGAACCTGCCCTGGAAGTACACACCCCAGCCCAATAGACTGGCATCTGTCGTTAAGGGCAACCAGTCGGGCGACACCAATGGTTTTCCCCTCTGCAGTGACTCGGGAACTAACCACTAACGTAGGGCCACCCGCATCTCCCCTGGACAAGGAAGCCTCCGCGACAGCGGATCCTGCTGATGCGACCAGCGCCTGAGTAACGCCCTCTGTAATGGTCTCATGTGCGCCCTCGCCCAAGGCACCAGTTCTATCGTTGCCGCCACTGTGCCTAACAGTTGAAGGTACTGCCATGCTGTGGGAGCCGTGCTGCTTAAGAACCTTCGTACAAGCTTCCGCAGACCCCTCGCCCTTAGTCGAGGTAGAAACACCTGTCCAATCTTTGTGTCGAATCGAGCTACCAAGTATTCCAAGCATTGCGAGGGAACCAACTGGCTCTTTGACATATTGACCACCCAACCAAGACTCTCTAGGAAGGTCACTACCCTGTCCGCAGCCCTTTCGCTCTCGGCTTCCGATTTTGCCCGGATCAACCAATCGTCTAGGTAAGGGTGTACCAGAATCCCTTCTCTTCTCAAAGCCGCCACAATCACTACCATGACCTTGGTGAAAGTGCGCGAGGCCGTCGCTAGACCAAAAGGCAATGCTCGGAATTGAAACTGCCCGAAGGGGACCGCAAAGCGAAGATACCGCTGATGATCTGGCCGGATGGGGATGTGCAGGTATGCTTCTGAGAGATCCAGGGACGTAAGGAATTCTCCTTTTTGAACCGCTACTATTACCGATCGCAGGGTCTCCATGCGAAAGTGAGACACGCGAAGACAACGATTCACTCCCTTGAGATCCAAAATTGGCCAAAACCCCCCGTCCTTCTTGGGAACCATGAAGTAAATGGAGTATCGACCACAGCCGTACTGGTCTAGAGGTACCAGGACTATTGCCCCGAGGTCTAGGAGCCTTTGTACTGTCCTCCTCACCGCTTCGCACTTGTTCGGCAACTTGCAGGGGGACCTTACGAAAGCGTCTCGCACTGGACACCGCAACTCCAATGCATACCCCTCTCGAATGACCTCCAGCACCCACTGATCTGACGTGACCTGGACCCAGGTGGCATAGAACTCTTGCAATCGCCCTCCTACGGGGACTAGGGACGCCTGGGTCCCCCTGACTTCATTGAGACTTCCTAAGGTTGGCTGAGGAGGAGGAGGAGGCGCCAAATCCTCTCCCTGCTCCTCGAAAGCCTCGGAACCCCTGATTTCTATTGGGGAATCTGCCTCTCTGACCGGAATTAAACCTTTGAAATCGGAACCGACACAAATCCCGCTGCGGCCTTTGCTCACGGGTGCCGTCCACCCTTGCTTAGGCTTGTCCTCTGGCAATCTACCGCCCTTAGATTCCCCGAGATCCTTGACTAATCTATCCAGCTCCTCTCCAAACAAGAGCCGCCCTTTAAAGGGCAGCTTACTTAGCCTTGATTTAGACGAGTAATCCGCCGCCCAATTACGAAGCCACAGATAGCGCCTCGCCGCTACCGCCGACACCATGCTCTTTGACAAACCTCTCATCAGATCATAATGAATATCCGCCAGGTAGGCCGCTCCGGACTCCAGCCTGGAAGCCTCCCCGGCCATGTTGCTCTCCTGACCTCCCTGGACCCGCTGCGATCACCGCAGGCAGGCCCTGGCCACCCATGCTCCACAGATAGCCGCCTGGAGCGACAATGCATTCACATCAAAAATCTGTCTTAGCAGAGCATCCAACTTTCTGTCCTGAGTGTCCTTGAGGGCCGCACCGCCCTCCACCGGGATCATGGTTTTCTTTGTAACTGCTGCCACGGTCGCATCCACATTAGGCAACTTAAATATCTCCTTATCCTGGTCCACCAGAGGATAAAGACGGCTCATTACTCTGGAACCCTTCAGGGACGCCTCTGGTACATTCCACTCTTCCTGTATCATTTCCTGAAACACTCTGTGCACTGGGAACGCCCTTTGAGTCTTTCTAAAGACCTGTAACAATGGATCTTCCAGGGTCTCATCCTCCGCCGACCCCGGGACCGGCATGTTCAGCACCCCTAGCGTCTCCACAATAAGCACTGGGAGCTCCTCTCTGCGGAAGACACGCACCACCCTCGCTTGATCTTCCTTATCTGTGAGCTCCCCTTCCTCTAATTCCTCCTGAAGTTCCACACTCCGGCCTTCCTCATCCGACAGTTGCCCCTCTGAGACAACAGATTGATCTTTAAGTGCCTCGTCTAGCCATGGCCTCTTGGTTCCCTCCTGGAAGTCTTCAGTATTCTTGTGGGCCACGAGTCTCTTCACTCTGCATCCCTCTGGGTTCCCTTTTGCCTGCCTCTGCGGGACGCTTCCCACTGCTTGCTGCAGGAGAGCCACAAACTCTTTTGAAAAAATAGATGCCAGATCCTTGGGCCAGGCCACAGGAGAGGGAGGAAAGTCCGGGGCAGAAGACGGCCTTGCCACCGACTCCCCAAGGGGTAAGCTTTCTGTCTGAGCGACAGAAAGCCACGCTTTGGCCTCTAGCCATTCCTCCTTTTCCTCCCCTACCTGCTCCATGGCAGAGGCTTCCTTTGTGCAGTTCTTGCATACCCCCGAATCGGACACTGTGCCTCTTCTAGCCCCACAGACAAAACATTGGGGCCTAGACGGCATCTCGTCTCCGAGTAGAGCTGGAAGACACTTCCACCTACCCCCAGTCACACTCAGTGGTGAGAGAAGCCAAGGGCCTGCAAAAAGCCAAAGGCAAAATCCTTGTTTTTTTTGTTTTTTTTTTTTTTTTTTTGCAATCACTGACTCTCAATGAATTTCCAACAGATTATTTCCCCCACACTAAGAAAACCTCCATTAGCGTGCCAAATGAGGCTCCCCTGCCGGAAAGAAAAGAAAATACCTTTCTGCAAGGCCCGACGCTGCCCCTGTTATTCCCGCGGCCGGCCTGCCCGCCCCTCGTTCCACGCTCAAACGCGCTGATGGGCTGAGCTAATCTAATCGGGCCTCCTTACCTTTTCCGGTCTCTCCCCCCTCAAAGATGCAGCCCTGCTTCAATCTGCTGTGCCAGCCTCCGCCGCTGAATACATTCTTGGCTTGGGGATATGGGGGCCGTGCACCGTGCGAACGTCCGCCGCTGGACGATCGCCGAGATCAGCCAGAGTGCGCAGACAGGCAAACCATCTGTAAAGCGCTGGCTGTGCACATCTCCGGTCTCCGCTCTCTTAATTGGGCCTTGCCTATTTCAGCACTGGAGCAACTCCTGCCGCAGTAGCAGGTACTGCCTTAAACCCCTATGCTGCAGGTAAACCCAAAGGCTGGGGGTAAAGCCTTCCACAAATTTAAAGGTACAGACCTTGCCCTTATTTTTTCTTTTTTTCTTTTAACCAATCAAGATTATAACTATTCCTAAATTTAAAGCTATCCTTAATTGTTCCTCCAGGGAGCCCGGACCCCCAGACTCACCGTCCCTTCAGCTGCTTGGAGACTGAAGTAACTGGTGAATGGAGGCGGCTCCCGGGAGAATATACCGGTGACATCACAAAAGGAGGTTCCTCAGTCTCCAGGCTGCTGAATAAGGTAGACAACCCAGAGGTCCGGGACTAGACTGGAAATACGATCAGGAACAAGCAATTTTTTGCATCTTATTTGTGGTCAGAAGAAGATATAGGCATGAATGCCTCAACAACCAGGGCTAGACATGCTTGTGCTGTTCTGAGGCTCCCAAAGTTTGAAAAGATTTGGGAGACATTTGCAGCTAAATATAATCTGTTTATAGCTACTTGCTATTAAGCCTGAGTGGATGGGGTTAGGTAGTAGAGGTTGAAGTATTGGTATGATATGTGAAAATATAGCATATCTTGCATTGCATTTGGAATTTATAAAGACAAATAAAAAGTAAACAAAACAAAAAAATAAAATCTCCCCCTCCCCCAATAGAAGGGCTCCTTTAACCTTTTCCTCTGTCTGTTCCCACAGAGCCTTCCAAAAGGAGAGGTGCCATTCATTAGAGGCTTAATTGTTGACCAATATAAGTTCCTCCCCTTGGTAGTCCCATGTAAAAGTAGGATCTGCCTCTTCCAATCCTAAAAGACGTCCAGCACACATAGAGGACAAGCCTTGTGTTTGAAAATAGTCATCCCTTATACCTTCTTACACCCCTATTTGAATTTAAAAAAACTGCTGAGGATCATGAGAATGGCCCAAAAGAGGCCAAATTGATTTCCTGTATATATGCAATATTCTACTACAGGCATTTATGCTCCCTAAATGACTGTCACATCTGGGGGACATTCAATCCCACCACTCTAACCATACTCTAGTAACAAAACGTCTCCTAAAACCGAGCTGCCCCCCCTCCCAAACAATGCTAGTCCAAATCCTAGAACCGTCCAACAGCCTCCACCCCTCAATTTAGAACTGTGTCTAAGCAGTTCCTCCCTGACTCTAGCTCCCTCCACTAGCCCCAGCCCTCCCTCACAGTCCATCCTTTACAACTACCTGAAGATTCCCTTGCTCTGCAACAAATCCTCATGAGGAAGTGACCAATCACCCCAAGCCCCCAACCCTCAGCCCTCCCAGTTATCAGCTCCCCTGTAAGGCAATGCTTTATCCACCTCCCATCTCTACCACATAAATACACCTGCATTCACTTTCTAACTCTAACATTCTAACTCTTAGACCACTCACACAACCAGCACTTAAAAGCACTAAATTATCTAGTGCTCACTGCTGCAATGTTGCAATATATAGTCCATCATTATGGGCATCTTAAGAGCTGGCTTGTTCTCTGTGTTTCACCAGACCAGAGCTCCTCCACCTTAGTTGTATTTGCAGTTCTGCTTGGCCTTGGCAGAGATCCAGAGTCACCTCAGTTTGCCTGGATTCAGTTTAGTCTGGCTGCATCATGCTTTAGGGCACCATGGCATGCTGAGAATGTTTTGAAGTCCAGATTGCGCAAAGCAACCCAAGCACTATCCACTTTTTACATTTTTATCATCACACCCTTGGTGGTAAAAAGCAAACCAAATGGAAAGATCAATTTGCAATGGATGCTCTCCTTGTGCAGAAAAGTAGTGACATTCTTTAAGGGTCTATGACGCATTAAGGTCACCAGTGAGAGTTCATTAAATATTTTCACTGTATAAGCAGACTATTGAAATGGCCTTTACTGACTTGCAGAGCACAGAAACCTTTCTTCAACAATATCATGGGGTCTTGACTCATTTGGAGACGCAAGGCTATAATGTGCTATAATATACGTATAGTGGACAGATTAGTCTCAGAATCATTACTGATCAACGAGTCATGAAAAAATTTCTCCATCACACCTATAACTCTTAAATTGTTCCTCTTCTAGTAGGCCTTGCACTGAAATTATTACAATTAACAGTTTTCTAACTCCTCAATTTGCTCCTATAAAGCGTAGTTACTCACCTGTAACAGGTGTTCTCCAGGAGCAGCAGGAATCAGTCCTCACATATGGGTGACGTCGGCGCCGATGGAGCCCTCGCGGAGCAATTTTCCCCAGCTTTCAAAGAAAGCCTTTGGGAATTGCAGCACGCATGCGCGGTCTCCTTCCCGCCCAAGGGTGCCATCTTAGCCAGTCTGATGACATAGCTAAAAGACAGCATAAAAATTTGCAAAAAAACTTAAGCAGATGATTGCAACTCCAAGGGGAGGAGGGAGGGTTGTGAGGACTGATTCCTGCTGCTCCTGGAGAACACCTGTTACAGGTGAGTAACTACGCTTTCTCCAGGACCAAGCAGGAAGTCAGTCCTCACATATGGGACTCCCAAGCTTAAGGCTACCGGAGACCCTAAGCACAAAAATGAGCTCCCTCTAGCTCAGCGGCACAGAAGGAAGGAATCTTCACTGAATTATTACCCACCGGTAGCCCTCATCCGGGATGGAGGGTAGGAGTTGCTCAAACCTCGAAGAGATTTCGGAGGACTGCCTGTCCGAAAGCACTGTCCCTGCGGGACTCCCTCTCGAGACAGTAATGGACCGCAAAAGTCTGGCTCGAAGACCAAGTAGCGGCCCAGCAGATGTCTGCCAGCGGAACAGAGCGGAGGTAAGCCACTGACGTAGCCTTCGCCCGAACACAATGAGCCGTGACTCGACTTTCTAACGAGAGTCCGGCTGCCCCATAAGCCCAAGCGATGCAGTCAGCAACCCAGATGGACAGAGTACGCTTGGAGACCGGAAGCCCCAATTTATTGGGGTCAAAAGACACAAAAAGCTGAGCAGCTTTACGGTGCTCTCGCGTACGGTCAAGGTAGAAGTTCAATGCCCTTCTACAGTCCAGGGTATGAGTGTGGCCTGGGAAAGAAGGTCGGAAGTACCACCTCCTGATTGATGTGAAAAGGGGAGACCACTTTTGTAAGAAATTTAGGGTGAGTCCGTAGGACTACCCTATTTTTGTAGAACCGAGTGTAAGGGGGATCAGACACGAGGGCCTGCAATTCACTTACGCATCTAGCGGAAGTGAGGGCTATCAGGAATAAAGTTTTCCAAGAAAGAAAACGGAGAGAACAGGTAGCCATAGGTTCAAAAGGCGGACAGGTGATCCGCTGTAAAACCACATTCAGATCCCAGTCAGGGGCTGGCGGGCGCAGAGGTGGTTTAAGTAGAAGGAGACCTCGGAGAAACCTCGCTACGAGAGGGTCGCTGGAAAGAGGTCTGCCGTCCACCGGCACATGATGTGCTGAAAGAGCACTGAGGTGAACTTTGACGGAGTTGGACTTCAGTCCCAGATTAGAGAGGTAGAGCAAGTACTGCAAGATCACCGACACCGAGCAGGAGAAGGGATCCTGAGACTGCTGGGCACACCAAACGGAAAAGCGACGCCATTTAAGGGCGTAGCATTTGCGGGTAGAAGGTCGCCGAGAAGCTAGGACGACCTCTTCCACCTCCGCCGGCAGTAGAAGGGGAGCAAGGACTACCCTTTCAGCAGCCAGGCCATTAGATTGAGAGATCTGAGGTTGGGGTGTAGCAGGGACCCCTGATCCTGTGTTAGGAGATCCGGTTGAAACCCCAGAGGGAACGGATCCTCTACCGCTAATTGCAGCAGGAGTGGAAACCACGGCTGTCTGGGCCAGCGAGGAGCCACCAGGATCATGGAAGCTTTGTCTCGGAGAACCTTGAAAAGAGTTCGAGAGACTAGCGGGATGGGAGGAAAAGCATACAGAAGGCTCTCCGACCATGAGAGTAGAAAAGCATCTGCCGCCACTCGAAGGGGATGTGGCTGACGAGAGCAGAAGCGAGGAAGTTGCCGGTTGAGAGGACTGGCAAAGAGATCCATCTTGGGGAGTCCCCACTTCAGAAAACGTTTCTGAACTACCAAGGGATCCAGACGCCACTCGTGCGGCTGGAGGATCCTGCTGAGTTTGTCCGCCAGGCAATTTTCTTGGCCTGGGAGATAAACTGCCTTGAGAAGAATGCCGTGACTGATGGCCCAAGAGCAGAGCTTCTGAGCTTCTCTGCAGAGAAGGAAGGAGCCCGTGCCCCCCTGTTTGTTCACGTAGAACATGGCAACTTGATTGTCCGTCTGGACAAGGACGGACCGGTGAGAAGTCAGGTGGGAGAAAGCCTTGAGAGCCAGACGGATTGCTCTGAGCTCCAGGAAGTTGATCTGCTGCGCAGTCTCCCACGTGGTCCAGAGACCTTGAGTACATGCCCCTTGGCAATGCGCTCCCCAACCCAGGAGAGAGGCATCGGTCGTCAGCACTTGAGCCAGCTGAGGTGACTGAAAAGGCATTCCGAGCACCAGGTTCGGCCGATGAAGCCACCACTGTAGAGAAGAGGCCAGAGGCCTGGAGACACGTACTAAGTCGGCTAGGCCGCCCGTGGCTTGTTGCCACTGCTTGCGAAGGCACCATTGAGCAGGCCGCATATTCAGGCGGGCATTGGGGGTCACGTGGACGGTGGAAGCCATATGGCCGAGTAGTCTCAGGAAGCGCCTGGCTGAAACCAGGGACTGGCTGCGAAAACGGCCGGCTAGGTCCATGAGCCGTTGAGCCCTGTCGAGAGGCAGGAAAGCTCGTGCCTGAGGAGTGTGCAGTCTTGCGCCGATGAACTCGAGATCCTGTGAGGGGAGCAAAGTGGACTTTGCGAAGTTTATGACAAAGCCCAAGTACTGCAGAAGAGTCACCGTGCGGTGGGTGGCATTGGTGACTTCCGGAGAGGACGATGCTCTGATGAGCCAGTCGTCGAGGTACGGAAAGACATCGAGGCCGTGAAGCCGGAGATAGGCCGCCACCACCGCGAGACATTTTGTGAAGACTCGCGGTGCGGAGGATAGGCCAAAGGGCAGTACTCTGTACTGGTAATGATTTCCTGCCACCACAAACCTTAGGTATTGGCGGTGGCTTGGGTGGATGAGGATGTGCGTGTAGGCATCCTTTAGATCCAAGGAGCATAGCCAATCTCCCTGCTGGAGGTAGGGCAGAAGGATTCCAAGGGTAAGCATCTTGAACTTTTCCCGCACGAGGAACTTGTTGAGGTTGCGCAAGTCCAGGATGGGTCTGAGGCCTCCTGTCCTTTTTGGTATTAGGAAATACCTGGAATAAAAGCCTTGACCTCTCAGGTGGTGGGGCACCGGTTCCACAGCCTGTTCCTGAAGAAGACTTGCTAACTCCCAAAGGAGTAAGTCCCTGTGCAGAGGGAGCCGTGGAGGTTCTCCCGGAAAATAAGAGGGAGGGACCTGGTGGAAGTGGAGAAGATAGCCTTCTCTTACGACTTGAAGCACCCAGGCATCTGAAGTGATGTTGGACCACCTGTGGGCGAAGTGAACCAGCCGGCCTCCTGTGCTGGGAGGAGCCAGCTGAGGGGGAGAGGCTATGCTGATGAAGTCAAAAACCCCCACCCTGCTGAGCAGGGGCTGGTGGTGCAGGCTTGGGGGCTTGCTGCCTACGGGACCCGTTACCCCGTCCCTTGGCCTGCTGGCCCTGTTGGGGAGCTGCGGAGGCCTGATATTGAGGGTAGTGTTTATAGGCAGCCGCCTTTCTCGGGTAAAAGGACTTCTTTCCCGAGCCCTTCTTTTTCTGGGAAGGGGCGGAGGTCTTCCTAGAAAGCCTAGTCCTGGTGAGAGTCTCTGTCTCGATTTGTGCAGCCTTTTCAGCCATGGGCTTGCCAAAGAGGTTCTCGCCTCGGCAGGGGACATCGACCAACTTGTCCTGCACCCAGGGTTCAAGGTCAGACGACTGAAGCCAAGCCTGTCGGCAGGCACCGATGCCGGCTGCGGCCACTCGAGCCGATGCTTCAAAGCCATCATAGGCTGCTCGGGACATGAATTTGGAGCATTCCCGAATACCAGTTGTCAAGGCCAGGAACCTCCGCAAAGGTTCCTCGGACAGCCCAGCGGAGAATCCGGCTATCTCTTTAGCCAGGTCTCGGAGATACATGCCCATGTAGAGCTGGTAGGTCTGGACACGACAAGCAAGCATAGAGCCCTGGAAACACTTCTTACCAAGGCCATCCAGGTTACGGGCCTCCCTGCCAGGAGGCACCGAAGAGTGCATCTTTTGGCTCTTAAGCCTATGCATGGCCGATTCCACTACCATGGAATGGTGCGGCAGCTGTGCTTTTTGGAAGCCAGGACTCTTGCGGACTCGATAGATGGAATCGACCCGCTTGCTTAATACCGGCGACGAGGCCGGACTCTCCCACATGCGGAAGAGTAGTCGTTCCAGCATGGGAGGAACCGGTACAGTAAAGTGTTCCCTGGCGGGAGAGTCATACTGAAGGGCGTCGAGCTCTTCGGCTCGAGGCTCCTCCTCGGGATCCGCAGGGAAGGCCAAAGCCTTGGCCATATCCCTGACGAAGTCCGAGAACCGGGCATCCTCCGGAGGGGACTGCTTCCGAGGTTCGGACTCAGGTGAGTCCGAGGGGACACACCGAGTCCGAAACGAATCAGGTGACTCTTCCTCTTTAGACTCCCAGGCCGACTCCGAGGAGGAATCGGTGGGGTCGGCTCAGGTAGGCGGAGGCGTCGGCCGCCCCGACACCGAGGGAGTCGGCGTCGACGACCTCGGTCCCGAACGGGAGGCCGAGGGTGACCTCGACCGAGGATCGACTCGAGTTCGCATGGACTCGAGGATCGGCTCGGTCTCCGGGGTCGACTTAGATGTCGACGTCGCGGCGGTCGGGGCAGTGGCGCCAGCGAGGCTAGCGATCAGTGCCCTCTGCTGGTTCATGAAGGCAGATAGTCTGCTCTCCAAGGCCGTCAACCTGAGTCCGACCTCAGGTGACCCAGCAGCCCCCGACTCGGGGCCCGACGTCGGACCTCTCGGAGGCGAGTCCAGGAGGACTACAGGACTTACCCGAGCAGGCAACTCCGACTCCAGATGAGGTCGCTTCGGGAGGTGCTCCTTCTCCAAAGACCCGGGACGGCTATCGGGGCTATGCGACCTGGCCCTCGCGGAGCCAGGAGCGTCCACCTACGCCGCCCTCGCGGGTTTTACCTTCCGTCGATGGTCCCCGGAGGGAGAACCCCTGTCGGAGGAGCTTCGGCGATGGTCAGAGCTGGAACCTCTGGACGCCGAGGCCTCCTCCGAGGTCCGGGTACGGCCGGGGTCAGCGAAGATTCTTTCCCGCTGGTGCCGCCGACTCCTTAACGCTTTGGAGGACATTTTGCCACAGGCCCCACAGATCAGTTCTTCGTGATCCGGGCCCAGGCAACGGAGGCAATTATCGTGTGTGTCAGTGAGTGACATATTTCTGTCACACTGAACACACCGCTTGAAACCACTGGCAGCCATCGGGGGAAAAAGGGCCCCTGCAAGGTCAAAGGACCGGGCTGCCAGCGAAAAAACGAAACTGACCAAAAATCAGAAAGACCGGCGTCGAACCGAAGGAAAAAAGAGAAATAAATCACTAAAATCAACTTTTTCAGCGGGGACACGACGGGTACGTCTGTAGGGCTCCGCGGAAAAAAGAAGACTGGCTAAGATGGCACCCTTGGGCGGGAAGGAGACCGCGCATGCGCGCTGCAATTCCCAAAGGCTTTCTTTGAAAGCTGGGGAAAATTGCTCCGCGAGGGCTCCGTCGGCGCCGACGTCACCCATATGTGAGGACTGACTTCCTGCTTGGTCCTGGAGAATTTCTCCTATTCCTTTTTCAGCAGTTCAGAGTCAGAGATCATCACCGTTATGGGGTCAGCATGCTGTTCCACATGGTCCTCTACCTTCTCTAAGCATGCACCGATCTCTGCCATATCTTGATGCAAAGTTTCAATTGCCTCCTTAAGCTCTGTTTTCATGGAGGCAGTTCTCCCCAAGATCTCTCTTAAATACTAAGAACATCTATGCAACTCTTTACAGGTTTCACATTAATCATCCCAATCTGCCTCCAATTCCCACTCCAACTTCTCCAAGCTCTTTGTCACCATACTGTCAGCATCATCTCCCGAGTCAACCCGGTCCAAGCGTGCATAAGGTGATGTAAATGCTGCTAGCTTCTTTGAACTAACATAGCTTTAAGGGGTTAAGAAGGTGGGTAGCTTTACTATTGATGACTTTATTTTAAAGAAAAATTGGGGCTCTGATAGAACTCATATGCATTTTCCATTCACCGACCCGGTGACATCGCTTCCCCCAGAGCGAGTCTTAAAGGTATCACTATGTTGCTTAATTAGCACTGCATCCTCTTGCATCTTCTCTCTATAGAGATGTCCTCCCCAACATAGCACATTTGCAAGCTTCTCCAGGACATCCTATCTTAGGTCTTATGTTCAAAGCCATGAGAGTCTTTAGGCACTAATAGTCATTGAGACAGTTCTCGATACCATATTGAAAATATCATAGGTTGCTCAGACCATATATTTTCCACACTCCTTCTCTTTGCCCACTAGCGAATGAAGTTGCTCAGCCTTCTTGAAAGATAGTGCCAGCAAACTCCTGCATTTAATATAGAATGTTCTGCAAGTGTATGCCCATGGAAAATTGGTAGGATGCTACGAGGGAAATGAGTATTGCATTCTCAAAGAATTTGTTCCCAAAAGATTACACTATCAGGGGCATCAAAAGCTGCATCTTGGAACTTTGGATATTTTGAGAGCAGATTTGACTACCTTGAAATGGTGAGGTAATTGTAGCGTTTTGGATCTGGGAGCCTTCTGGACTTGATACATTGAGTAAACTGTCTAATAGGTTGTACCACAAGGGATCTTCCACATTCTCATCTGTACACCCTTGAGAATTCTGTAAACGAGCACAGGCTTCTTGGATTAATCGAGGAAATGGAAGATGTCTAATGCTTCTGGCCCTGGGTTTCTACTCCATCTGACTTAAATAGAACAGACAGCTATTTTCCTCACAAAATCAATGAAACTTTCTCAAGAGGTGAAGAGTAATCTAATAGTAAGCCAGTAGAAACCTCTTGCTTGGAGAAAACCTCTGGACCTGCGGCAGTGTACCTTCCCACCAGAACCGGAGCAGCTCAGCTGCACAGTCACAGCTCAGCTGCTCTTGTTTTGGTGGGAGAGTTACCTGCTTTGTCCCAGGACCCATGGTGATTTACTTGGACTGTCCAGAGAGGCACAGGGCAGATCAGTGATGCTCAAGGGGAGCAGCGCTTGGTCAGCGACCACCGTGGTGGGACAAACTCTGCAGCTGGGGGCATTTGCACACAGTTGGGTAGGCTTGCCTTTCATTTTAGTTCAGCAATGAATACAGAGAAACATTTTGATTGCACAGTATATATACATTTTCACATCACTGTATTTGTCAAAATTGTCCAAAAGGAGCTCAAATGTCAGCACACCGTTGCCTTTTATGTGCTCTTATGCTTTTGTCATTGATCCCACTTATTTGACTTATCTTTTATGTTTCACTTATTTAATAACATTTCACTTAAATGATTGTTACTTGTCTTTTGTTCCTGTCAAAAAAAAGTTTTAAATCAGACCAACTTTATATCACACTAATAATATTCCCAAAGGGTGGACTTCCACCCAAAAACACCCTGGTAGGAATTTGAGAAATTTTGGTCCATATGAGATTAAGAGAGGAAGTACAATCAGTGGGGAATCCTGGCCATTCAATATGAGGTCCATTATATGTGCTCACACATTGGAAATACAGATGTTTACTCATCCCACATTGGGTTTTACATTCAGGATGAAGACTTTAACTGTTTCAACATGGAGGTGGTTTATGGTCATTTGCCCGTGTAAACTTTTATACATGGGGCACACCATTTGGACTTTTAAGATGCATATTATTGAATATCTGTTGTATATATGTAGGAGAAAAAAGTCAGCCCTACTTGTAGCACAGTTGCCCGATAAGAGGATGCACATGGTTTTGTGCTATGCAAGTAGAGGGGGTTGAAGGAGAGGATTTATCTCAATGACGAGTTCAATGTGAACAAAAATTTATTTGCAAATGGTGAACCTGTATCCCTAGTGGTTTAAATAATGAGGATGAGTGGCAGGGGAGGGGAGGGGGGGTTGTGATATAACCAAGCACGTGTGCGGCATTTTTGTGTGGAAGTCCACCATGTTTTTGGTTTAAGGCTATGAAGTAAGTAGCTTTAAACTACTATGAAGTTATTGCACTTGAAGGTTGAAGTGCAATAACGTTTTGGACCACTTCACATCATTCTTTCTTGTGTTCATAGGAATCCTGAAGAAACCTTTAAGGTGAAAACTTGGGCCAAGGTCAAGATGCTGGAAAGGATATTTTGTACTTTTTGAGAACAGATGGAATTATTTACACACTACTGACTACCTTCACAGATAGGTTTCTTGTGATGTTTTGGGAATATTATTAGTGTGATATAAAGTTGGTTCAATTAAGACTTTTTACAATGGTTAAGAAGACAAGTAGCAATCATTAAATAAGCGAAACATAAAAGAAATCAAATAAGTGGGAGCAATGATTAAAGCATAAGAGCACATAAAAGGCAACCTTGTACTGACTCGAGCTTCTTTTAGACAATTTTGGCAAGTTGTGCTGAACTGTGTATATAAGAATGTATCTTTGATTTCACACTCCGATTCTGGACATGTTTAAGAGGAGCACTAATGAATGAATAAATAAGTATTTTTTCCTGCAAATCATTTGGACTTTTTATGAACTCTTCCTCCAGAACTTGTCCAAACTTTTTTGTTTTAATCCAGTTACACTAACAGCATCCCAGAGCTTAATTTTGCATTGAGTGAAAAAATATTTTCTTTAATTTGTCTTAAATGAACTGCTTAGTAACTTCATTACATGTCCCTTAATCTTTGTACTTTTTGAAAGATCAAACAACCGATTTATGTTTACCCATTCCAGTCCGTTAATTATTTTATAGACCTTTATCATTTATCTCCCCCTCTGCCATCTCTTCTTCAAGATGAAGAACCGTACCTGTTTAGCCTTCCCTCACAGGAGCATTGTATCATTTTGGTCACTCTTCTCTGTATTCTTTCTAATTCCACTATATTTTTTTTTTTAGATGCAGTTACCAGAATTGCACCATGGAGCGATATGGAAGCATTAGGACATTCTGTTTTATTCACTGCACACTAAACAGAGAATTTCAATGTACTATCCACAATGACAGAGATCCTTTTCATGGGTGGTGACTCAATGTGGAACTTTGCACTGGCTCTGTGTTAGCAAGTCAGCTTCTATTAAATGTTTCTTTCCCTCCCGCCCACCCCAGGCATAATCTTAGATTTACAGGCTCATACAGCCCTTACAGGGACAGAGGTAGTCAAATACACTTTCATGTGTAGCTGATTATCCTCATCAGGTATAGCTTTAAGTAAGTAAACAATTTAAATATATCTTAACAAACCCTTAACTAAGATGTAGACAGCAGTCGAGCAGCGAGATGGGGGCTATCCAGTCTTTTGCATTGAGTGGCACGAGTACAATTTTCTCCCAGTTGGTGAGGTGCCTTAAGTGTGCACTAGATGCAAGGAGCTCTTTGCTCTCAGAGAACAAATCCGATCTCTGGAGGCAAGAGTAGCAGACTTTGAGGACCTAAGGAAGACAGAGATGTATATTGATGAGACCTACAGGGACAGAGTACTGAAGTCCCACCTCCAGTCTAGCAGCCTCTCTGTTACCATGGAGGGGAGAGGTCACATGAAAGGAGCATATCACCTTAGTGTGGCAGGAAGTGATTCTGTAACTAGGACCTGTCTTCCAGGTAATGTAAAACCCTCTCACACTGAAGAGGTTTCTCCAGGGACATGGGCCCATGAGGGAAGGGTTAGGATAGCTGTTGTAGTTGACATTCAATCACTAGGCTTATAGATAGCTGGGTGGCCAGTGAATGGGCGGATCTCCTGGCAACATGCCTGCCTGGTGCAAAGGTAGCGGGCCTCACACACCATCCAGACAAGGTTTTAGACAGTGCTGCGGAGGAGCCTGCTGTCTTGGTACATGTTGGTACCGATAACATAGGAAAGTGTGGGAGAGAGGTTCTGGAAGTAAAATTTAGGATTTTAGGTAGAAGTTGAAATCCAGAACTTCTAGGGTAGCATTCTTTGAAATGCTTCCCGTTCCACACACAGGACCCAAAAGGCAGGCAGAACTCCGGAGTCTCAATGCGTGGATGAGATGATGGTGCAAGGAAGAGGGTTTGGGATTTGTTAGGAACTGAGCAAAATTCTGGGGAAAGGAGGGGCTTTTCCAAAATGATGAGCTTCACCTTAACTGGAATGGAACCAGGCTGCTGGCATTAACCTTTAAAAAGGAGATAGAGCAGCTTTTAAACTAGATAATAGGGGAAAGCCGACAGTCGCCCAAGAGCGCTTGGTTCGGAAGGATGTATCTTTGAAGGATACTAGCAAAAGAGAACATCCCGACAGAGGTTCTAATAAAGATAAAAGTAAACTAGATGCGCTTAAGTACAGTGCAGACAGAGCTGAAAGATTCCAAATTACCCCCTATCAACTGATAACCAGATTAATATGAATAAAATACAACCTCTAAAATGCCTGTATGCAAATGCTAGAAGTGTAAAAAATAAGATGGGATAGTTTGAATATATAGCACTAAATGAAAGGTTAGATATAATTGGCATCTCAGAGACCTGGGGATGACAACCGATGGGACACAGATATCTGGGTACAAATTATATCGCAATAATAGGGTAGATCAAATTGGTGGAGAGGTTGCGCTCTATGTTGAGTCACACAGGATTAATGTTTTGCAGGAAAAAAAATACACTGTAGAATCTCTATGGATAGAAATTCCATGTAAAAAGGGGCATGTGATGGCAGTGGGAGTGTACTACTATCCACCTGACCAGACTGAATAGATGGATGAAGAAATGCTAAAAGAAATCAGGGAAGCAAACAAAAGTTACAACACAGTAATAATGGGTGATTTAAATTACCCATGGTATGGACTGGGTCTATGTCACAGCAGGACATGCTAGGGAGATAAAGTTTCTAGATGAAATAAATGACTTGTGGCAAGGTCAGCCATCCAGAGCATGGGGGAGGTGAGCAGCATAAGGAATTCACCTTAATCAAGGGGCCTCTGTTAGGTGTGCAGGGTCAGAAGGCCAGAGCCACGTTTCAAAAGCAGAAAACCCCCAGCTGGAATAGGTTTCAGGAAATGCTTGATAGAGTAAGAGGGGGAGATTGCAAGCACGAGGACCAAAGCCCTTACTCTAACAAGTGCACTGATTATTCTAAGTTCAGAAGGCAGGGAGATTACAAACACCTGGGAGAGAAAGAGGTGGGGTTGGATCCCAGTGAGTATAAACCCTGGTTAAATTATGGAGAGAGGAGGAGCAGGAGAGGAAGCCAGAGGAGGAGCAGCAGAGGAAGCAGATGGGGAGAGGAACAGAGTCCAGAACAGCAAGGACGATGGAATGCTGGAGAAGCCAGAGCAGGTGCTAACTCCTTGAGAAGGGCTGAGCTACCCAGAGCTGTGAACTGTTTTCCCTGAATCAAGTTGGCAACAGGGGTGGAAGCCAGGAATTGGAGAAGCATTCAGATCCCCAGAGAGATTGTCAGCTGAGCAGTCTGATCAAGTGAGTGAGTCAGAGCCCATGCAATTGGGAGAACCAGAGCCAGAGGTAGGGGAAGAAGAGATGTTTATGGATTGTTCTTTATGTCAAGCTTTAGAATTGAAGTGTTGAAGAAGAGCCAGTCTTGAAAGAATTGTTCCTCTTGCAAAGGTAACCTTAAAGAGTAAGCAGTAAAGAGGTAAATTCCTGTGTGTTTTGGAAAGGGAATTTACTGCCACATAAGCTTGTAAAGGAAGCTGTGTTTCATGCCTGATTATCAGCTGTGCTAGAACTCTGCAACAGCAAGAAAGCTAATTGGCTGCTTTAAGAGTTTGTGCTTTGCTCCTGTTTTATATGAAAAGCCTGCTAAGAATTCTGAGGACATTTTGAATGCTTATTTCATATTCACCTGGAAGTGCAGCCCAGAGAATTGAGGCTGTTGCTCCTGTTTCATATGAAAAGCCTACTGAGAGTTTTGAGGACATTTTTGAATGCTTATTTCATTTTCACCTGGAAGTGCAGCCCAGAGAATTGAGGCTGAGTGAAGATAAACTGCCATAGGAGAATTAACCTTGTTTTCTTTGTGCTATGATTAACAAAGGACTATAAGAAAAGTGGCACACTGTTATCTGTGAAAAGGCTAAGCTTCTACATTTAAGAGGACTTTGAAAAGCCATTGTTGAGTTCTGTTTGTTTTTGCCACCAGTTTGCTGAACCTTAAGCAAAAGCCTATAATTTATCCTGTTAATGGAACCTTGAACCTGATCTGTTCTCTTGTGTTTAAAATAAACTTTTTCTGTCATAAGCCTTACCCTCGGTTTGTCTCAACTACAATCCTTTTTACTTGAAGCCTAAATATAGCTGATAGAGGAAGGATACATCAGCCACCACGCCCTCAACAACTAGAGACTAGTGGTTTTGGCGTTGTGCTTGTGACAGACTGCTCCCAGAAGCAATCAGTTCATGAACAGATGAGGGGAGGCTATTTTAGACCTAGTCTATAGTGGAACATAAGATCTGGTGCAAGACATAAGGGGTTTGGAGCCACTTGGCAAGAGTGCTCACAGCATGATTGCATTTGATTTAATAAACGAAGGGAGGATAGCAAGGAATTCTATAGTACTATATTTTAACTTTCAAAAGGGAGGCTATGATTGGAGGAGTAGCCTAATGGTTAAGAACACTGGCTTGGGAACCCAGAGACCACGGTTTGATTCCCACTAGCCCTCCTTGTGGCCTTGGGAAAGTCACTTAACCTCCATTGCCTCAGAAAAATCCAAGTTATCAATGTCCCTGTTTAATGTGCATTACCAAGTTTAAGTTTCAGTGTAAACCACTGAAATGATAAAGTGGTATATAAAACCTGTTAAATAAATAAATAAAATAAAATAAAATGAGGAAAATAATTAAGAAAAAACTAAAAGGAGCAGCTGCAAGCACAGACCAGATGCATTCCACACTTTAGGAAAAGTGGAAGGCCAAAAAACTACCAGCATGATTTAAGGATGAGGTCAGAGAGGCTGTTGTAGCCAGAAAAGCATCTGCCAGGAAATGGCAAAAGGAGCCAAATGACAAAAATGGGGAAACAACATAAGGACTGGCAAGTTGGATGCAAGGCATTGATAAGACAGGCAAAGAGAGAATTTGAATAAAAACTTGCAGTGGAAGCAAAAAGGCATAATAAAAAACTTTTTCAAGTACATACATAGCAAAAAAAAAACCCTGTGAGAGAGTCAGTTGGACCATTAGATGAAAGAAGCATAAAACGGGCGCTAAGGGAGGATAAGACCATAGTGGAGAGACTGAATGAATTCTTTGCTCCAGTCTTTACTGAAGACGATGTATCAGAAGAATTGAAAGAAATATTAACAAACTGGGAAGATGCATCTAGGAAAGAACAACCCAAACTATGGTTACACGATGCAAGGTTCCACATTGGGAACCACTACCCAGGAAAAAGATTTAGGCGTCATTGTGGATAATATGTTGAAACCCTCCGCCCAGTGTGCAGAGGTGGCAAAGAGAGCAAATAAAATGCTAGGTATCATAAGGAAAAGAATGGAAAATAAAACAAAGGATATTATAATGCCTCTGTATCATTCCATGGTACGACCGCACCTTGAATATTGTGTGCAATTCTGGTCACGGTATCTTAAAAAGGATATAGCGTTATTAGAAAAGGTGCAGAGAAGAGCCACCAAAATGGTAAAGGGGATGGAAGGATACTCCTATGAAGAGAGGCTAAGAAGGTTGGGGCTCTTCAACCTGGAAAAGAGACTGCTGAGGGGAGATATGATAGATGTCTATAAATTAATGAATGGAGTGGAACGGGTAAACGTAGATTGATTGTTTACGTCGTCAGAATATAAAAAGACTAGCTACAGGGTAACCTATTTAAGACTAATAAAAGAAAATATGTTTTCACTCAATGTGTAATCAAACTCTGGAATTTGTTACCGGAGGATGTAGTAAAAGCTGCTAGTGTAGCTGGGTTTAAAACAGGTTTGGACAAGTTCCTGGAGGAAAGGTCCATAAACCATTATTAAAAGGGACCTGGGATATCACTGCTTGACCCAATACAAGCATTGAGGAACCTGTGTCTTTTGGGGAGACTGGTAGGTACTTATGACCTAGATTGGCCACTGTTGGAAACAGGATACTGGGCTTGATGGACCTTGGTCTGACTCAGTATGGCATATCTTATGTTCTTAAGGTGGCTCTACGCAAAGGCTCAAAAGGCATGCACATGAGCATGCAGAGGACTAATGAAAGATCCCAAGCCAGCATTATTGGATGGAGAGGCAGCCAGAAGGCACAAACCCCATTTATCTGGCAACATTAGCGTGAGAGGCTAGAGAATGCCCACACAGCAGACCCCTGAAACAAACCAAAGCAACCATCTGCACCTTCAAGGAACTGAGGGCAAAACCTTTGCAAAACCCATCCTGAAGGAAAGGGAGAATGTCCGGGACCTGTACCTTCCAGAACAACAAAGATCTTTGGGAACACCAGGAAGAAAAGAGCTGCTAGACACGGGCATACACGAGAGAAGTGGTGGGTCGGCACGATTGCAACAAAGTAGCCACTACCAGAGGCGAGTAACCCTTTCGAGTCAAGCGGCACTGCTCAAAAGCCAGGCCGTAAGCGAGTAGGGAGCAGGATCAATCATGACTATGGGATCCTGCCGAAGGAGTCCTTTTCTCAATCCAAGTGGGAGTGGCTCTACTACCTTCAGACAAACTGGGTCAGCATACCACAATCGATGTGGCTAGTCTGGCACCACGAGAATTATATTGTCAAAGTGCACTTCTCTTCGCTGGAGGACTTGACTGATCATCAGCCATGGTGGAAAGACATACAGAAGCTGAGGCAGGGGCCAAGGCTGGACTAGGCATTGAGGTCCTGAGTCCATGGCTCTTTCCGATGGCTGAAGGCAGCTGTCACCTTGGTGTTGGAGACAGTGCCATCAGATCCAGAGCTCGGCATCCCCACCGGTGACCAGTACGCTCAAACGTGCAAGGCGCAAGCTCTCATTCGCTGGGGTCCAACATATGATGACTGAGGAAGTCCACCTGAATGTTCTCCATGCCTGCCATGTGTTGTGCAGAGAGTGCTTTGAGATTGTACTCTACCCATGGAAATAGGACAACCATCTCCCACACCACTTCCGGGCACTTGGTACCTATTGCTTGTTGAGATAAGCCACTGTCATGGCACTGTCCGACAGAATTCAAACTGCCCAGTCCTAGAGAAGAGGCTGAAAGTGATTCAGGGAAAGATGTACTGCACACGCTTCGAGGCGATTGATTGTCCAGGCAGCTTCACTTCCAGACAAAGTCCCCAGCACTGTCTGTCCAAGGCAGTGTGCTCCCCACCCAGTCAGGCTAGCATTGGAAGTCATGAATATCCAATGTGGTAACTCCAAGGACAAACCCACAACAGGTGGCGCTGACAGAGTCACCATTGAAGGCTGCAGCATGTGACTGATTGATTGAAGCGGAAGATGGACTTGGTAATTCTGAGGGGGATCAGTGCGAGAGGAGGGAGAGCTGTAGAGATGCATGTGAGCCCGTCCAGAGAACTACTTCCAAGATGGCTGCCATGGTTCCAAGAACCTGCAGATAATTCTATGCCTTGGGAGCTGTCAGCCGCTGAAACTTTTGGAACTGTGCCCGAAGCTTCTTGCAGTGTTCCTGAGTGAGAAAAACATGTTCTGCCTTAGTGTTGAATCGCACTCCCAGAAACTCAAGAGACTGAGTGGGATGCAGACAACATTTGGCATGACTGACCACCCAACTGAGGTGTTCCATAAATTGGACAATGCGAGAAACTGCCATGACCGCATCCTCGTATAACTTGGCTCCAATTAACCAATTGTCCAGATAGGAATGCACCCTGATGCCCTGGCAGTGCAGGGACATAGTGACAACTACCATGACTTTGGTAAAGATAAGAGGAGCAATGGCAAGACCAAACGTCAGAGTGCGGAACGGATCATGTTGGCCTAGAACTGCAAAGCTTAGGTAGCATTGATGGTCTTTGTGGATTGGAATGTTTAAGTAGGCCTCTGCGAGATCAAGAGACACCAGGAATTCACTCAGCCAGACCACTTAAATGACTGCCTTTAGGGTCTCCATTGCAAGGCACTTGAAGGGAGTGGTTTATGCCCTGGAGGTCCAGGTTAGGCTAGAAGGAGCTGTTCTTGGGAACCACAAAATAGATGGAATAACCACCAGATCTCCTCTCCAACGGGGGAACAGGGCAGACCACTTGAAGTTGGAGGTGGTGCTGGATTGTCACCTGAACCAGTTTTCTTAGTAACTGACCCAAGGAGAGATGAGGAAGGCGTACCAGATGGGTCTGGCAAAATCGAGTGCACAGTCTTGTGAAATGACGTTGAGCACCCACTTGTAGGAAGTTATCTGGATCCTTTTGCACAAGAAAAGGTGCAGCTGCCTGCCAACCTGCTGTACCCCAGAATGGACTTCAAACTCATCAATGGGAGGACAGGGCGGTACCCAAAAACTTGCTGGAGGGGGTGTAATTGTCTCTCGAATGACAGGGACTCCGAAAAGACTGTGGCTTGGAGCCTGCTTTGGATGAATAATAGCCAGTCTTTCCAGGCTGGTATTGACAAGAGTCCCTGAAATGCCCTCTAGAAGAGGAGGATGGAGCTTAGGAGGAGGGAAGCCGAGAACCAGATTTGGGCTTATTGTCCAGTAGACGTTAAGGCTTGACTTCTCCCAAATCCTTGACAAGTCTGTCCAGATCTTCCCTAAACAGAAACCTGCCCTTGAAGGGGAGTTTGGGCAGCCGAGACTTGAAAGCTGCATCGGCATTCCAGTGACGAAGCCACAGCCACCTTCTGGCAACCATAACAATAGCAACTGAACAAGCTGCCAGACATAAGTCATAAAAGGAGTCTGCCACATAAGTGGTTACAGATTCCAAATGAGGCAAGACGGGATCGCCTGGCAAGAGCTGGATCCAACGCAATAAGATGTTGGTCTCTAATCCTCCACAGACAGAAGCCTGCAGGGCTAGAAGAAAAGGCTGTCTCTTAAGGAGACCTTCTACCTTGCAGCAGCCTGATCCCGGAGGGCCCTCTACTCCCTCTACTGGGATCATCGTATACTTTGTGACTGCCGTCACCAAAGCATCCACCTTTGGAAACCACAACCACTTGTCGAGGTCATCTGGAAACCAGAGTTAGAAGTGACCAAAGCACCATGTAGATCGCAAGGATGCATCTGGAGAATCCTACTCCAGGGAAACCATTTGCTGTAGCTCCGAGGGAAAGGGGAAGGGGAAAGCACGGGATGGTTTCCAAATGCCCACAAAGGTAGGGTCCCCACCTGAGGTTTGCTAAAGTCTGGAGCTGGTTGAGATGATCGTTCGGCAAGATGTAGAGATTCCACAATTTGCGAGATTAGAGCTGGGAGTTCTTCCTTGCGGGATAGAAACATAGAAATATGATGACAGAAAAATACCATATGGCCTATCTAGTCTGTCCTTCCATATCAACAACTACAACAGGTCCCCTTTAGAGATCCTCTGTGTTTGTCCCATGCTTTTTTAAATTTTAATACTGCCCTCATCTCTATCACCTCAACTGGGAGACTATTCCACAGATCCACCACTCTTTCCGTAAAGAAATATTTCTGCATATCACTCCTGAATCTATCCCCCTTCACCCTCATCCCATGTTCCCTCATAGCAGAACTTGCTTTCAATTGAAAGAGGCTCTCCCCCTGAATATTTATGCCACGGAGGTATTTAAACATCTCAATCATATCACCTCTATCCCGCCTTTCCTCTAAGGTGTACATATTAAGATCCTTAAGTCTGTCCTCATATGATTTATAATGGAGACCATTAATAGACAAACAGCTATGCCCTCCTCACAGTCCTTGGTGTCCACCTCTAGTGGTGAAAGCTCAACACCTTCTCAGTCTGACCCACTGCTAAAAGAATGTTCCTCTGAAAGGCCCTCCCTGTCTTCCTCGATGGGCCCAGTTGCCCAAAGACCCTGGAACCTCCATGGCATGGTCCTTATCCTGCACAGGTCAAGTATGCTTGAAGCGCCTTTTGGAGGATGGGGCTGCAGTGCTTGGTGCGGTCAAAGGAGGCGCGGAGCGCATATGTCCCAAGCCTGCCTAAAAAGATGCAAAAATTGAGCATCCGGTCTGAGGTTCATGGATGACATTGAAGCGGAGGAGGTTGTTGCTCAGGTATGAGTAACGGAGGAAGCTGGTCCCCCGGGCAAGTCAAAGGCACAAGGACTCCAGAGGGCCCTAATGGGGTTGGCCTGGCTGTTCCAGTGCAAACTTGACCCGAAGGAGAAGAAGGACCTTCTTGGTCTGCAGCACAGGCTGAGCAAAGGTCTTTTTTCAAATGGCGACGCTCCTCCCACATCCCAAACACCTTTGCAGGGAGGATGGCATCCTGTGTTAAAACCACAGTGAAAAAAATGCTAGACCGCTGCATGCAAGGCCTCAGAGTACAGCTGCACAAAAACAGCGCTTTCCCCACTTACACAAAATGGCGGCCGTGGCTGAAAAAGGAAGGTAGGAAGCTATAAAAGCAGCCTATTTTAGCAGTGCTAATGGGAGGCAGAATCATTAATGAAATTAAGAGAAAGAGCTGGCGAAAAAATAAACATAAGATCACCAAAGCAAGTTACCGTAGCCGGGAGCAGTTTCACTTCAGCCGTGTGCAGATTCCCGGCATCAGTGAGGGAGCATGTTTATTATCAGCTGCAGAGTAAAAGACAGTAAATCCCGAGTAAAAAATGGCATCAGGTGCCCGGAATTCAAGACTGAAGCGGCAGCCGGGGGTAGAAGGTAAACCGTTTGACAGTGTGGTAAGCTATGGCCTGTAAACTAGGCCTAGATCCCAACCCCCACCTGGGATTAGTGTTGAGAGGAACCAGAGGTTGAGAATCTGCCTTAAACTGTTTTAAACTGCTTTTGAAATGTTTGTATAATTCCTTTATGCTAATGATAGAAATGTTCTTGCATTCTCTGAGCTAGAAATGGCCTTGAAGTAGAAATGTAACCATGGTAGAGACTACGCCTTTGTTAGGACAGTTTGAGAAGGGGGAACAAGGAAGGGGGCCCAGAGAGGGTCACCGATTGGATAAGTACGAGGGGCGTTGGGACCAATAGAAAGGTGGCCTCTATCAAATTGTAAATATTGTATTATAAGGAATCTGCTCCTGTACTCCATTGCTCAGTCACTTTTGGACACGCTCCTGTCTGAGCCTGTGCACAATAAATTGGCTTGGACCCTGAACTGACTCCTGGTTTTATTCGTTGGATGCACTTCACTGCTACTGTAGATCTAGTACACTACAACAGCACACAGCGGAGAGAGGGAGAGGAGAGCGGTAACTCACTGCTCAAGACAAGCTACAGCCGCAGAGCAATCTGTGAGCCTGTAGTCATTGGAAGCCTCGGTTAATCTGCCATTTTGATTGAAGCAGTAATACAATTGATACTGTGGTTTTTTTTCTTTTAAACTGTAAGAAACTTGCAGAAAACAACAACAAAAAAATGTGTGTGTGGGGGGGGGGGGGGGGGGGGGAGATTTTTCTGATTAGACTGGCTGTCCTTTTGAAGTCTGCAGGGCTGCACTACTCCTGAGCAGGAGCCTGTCCCTTCAGAGGCATTTTTGAACACGAGCGCCTCTGGAAGAAAGGGGTAACCTGAAAAATACCAAAGAAACTCCTTGTGTGTGGCTCTGGACAGGACTCAAGAAATAGGCTACTCTAACAGAACTCTAAAGCAGAGAGTCTTGGGAGCTCAGCTGAAGTCCACATCTGCTGGAGACAGAGAAAATAGTAGAGCTGACCCCTAGGAGTCTAAGGTGATGTACCTGTGGTGATGTCACAAAGCTTCTGATTTTTTTTCTCCATCTCCAACATCTGCTGGCAGGGGGATATAACCCACTAGTCTGGACTGGTCTAGCAGGATGTATTGGAAAACCAAGGATATTATAATGCCTCTGTATTATCCCATGGTGCAACCATACCTTGAATATGGTATGCAATTCTGGTCTCCATACTTTAAAAAGAATACGGTAGAATTAGAAAAAGGTGCAGAGAAGAGCCACCAAAATGGTAAAGGGGATGGAAAGACACCCCTATGAGGAAAGGCTTAAAAGGTTAGGGCTCTTCAACTTCGAAAAGAGAGACGGCTGAGGGAAGATATGAAAAGAGGTCTATAAATTAATGCATGGAGTAGAATGGGGGCAGAAAGGCTACATCGCATAATCAGCTTTAATCATGGCTCCAAACCTGTGCAAACAAGGATTTAGAAATAAAGGCAACTGGGGAAATAGATGTAGTCCATCAAAACAACTTCTTATTCCATCTCTCTGTCTCAGGAAAAGAGTCAGGCAATATGTGGACAGGCATTTAAACTAGGGAAAGGGGGTGATGGATGGAAGACAACAAGTTCAGGATATCACTCCCAGCAGAAACATAACAAAATTGGAAACAGTCACACTATTAACCCACACATCAACGGCAAGTGGGAAGAGGCACGAAGAATAAAATCCATGCAAAATACAAGCAAGCCAGTCAACAAATGCTGGGAAGCAATACGCACAAATGCTCGAAGCCTAGCCAACAAAGTTCCTGAACTGGATGCCTTAAAGGTGGAAATGACTTGGACATTGTGGCCATTACAGAAACATGGTGTAACGAGTCACATGAATGGGACAGCCATAGCTGGCTATAATTTATTTAGAAGAGATAGAGAAGGCAAAAAAAGGAGAAGTAAATGCCCTATATTTATTTATTTAAAATACTTTTATACCGCAGCACTCCCAATTACTCACTAGATCAGCGTAATTTACAAAAAAGCATCATTAATCAGTTACAGTAGAATTAGAAAATAACCAGGCCTTCGAATGCTAAAACCAATTCAATTTCCTTCAAACCTTTCAGTAGCCTGGACCAAAGCTCGGCTGCTTTATATGGAATGGGGTACCCAAATCTCTTCTTACTCAATCCCCCCACTCGATGGAAACAGATGAATCATAGTACCCTGAAAACAACTAGACTTGGTAATTAATGATGACAACAACATAGCAGAAAAACGGACTGGGGCAAACTCATAAAAGTATATAAAAACAAATAAAATTTGAAACATATGCTCTGACAAGTCAGAGTAACTGTGCAAATAAAGGAGAAACCAGATCACATTTCAGAGCACCGAATATTAACCTCCCCGCAGTATTCTGACAAAATTGAAGCTTTTTCATCTGTCATTGAGAACAATTTAACAAAACTATATTACAGTAAGCAAAAAAGTGCAGAGTACGGTGTTGAACTAACAGCTGAAAAAGTTGAAGCGCAAAGTATGGACACAGCCTACGGAGTTGCCGCATCTTAAAAAAGGATTTTGAAACAATTGAGTTAACGTGTTTCCATAGTGAGATCTTCATCCAAAAATACCAATACACCGATTCCCTTTTAAGATTCAGTTTCTCTATTGCTTCCAGTAATGGTCCAGGGATTAACTGACCATTATTAAAACAAAACACTTTCATCTTTGCCATATTCAACCGGAAACAGAGCAACCGTGCCCATTTATCCAGTACTGAGAGCACTTTATTTAATATGAAATAATAATTCCCTAGCTGGCTTGGGAATGATAATACTACTAAAATATCATCTGCATAAACGTAATATTTAAAACCTTCCTTATGTCTTCCTATATGTCAAAAGCAATATTAAAGCTGCTGAAATGCAGGGCATGTGGGGAAAAGAAGTAGTGCTGTAGACTGTGCTAGAAAGAGGAGATGGCACTATCACCTATATTTGTGTAGTCTCCAGGCCTCCAACTTAAACCGAAGAAATGGATAGAGACTTGATTATTGATATTGCAAAGGCAGCCATGAAGGGGGAAGCGATCATAATGGCTGACTTTAATCTACCCAATGTGGATTTGAGTATTTCTTCTGCAAATCTGGAAAGTACTAAAACAATTGTGGATGCCTTCGAAAATGCATTGCTTAGACAAATGGTGATGGAACCAGCCAGGGAAAGTTTGATGCTGGATTTAATACTCACTAATGGAGATAGTGTGTCAAATGTCTGGGGAGGTGCCCACGTGAGCAGCAGCGATCATCACACGGTGTGGTTTGAGATAAATGCCAAGGCAGAGTCCAATCCCAGCAAGCTCAAAGTCCTAGACTTCAAAAATGCTAACTTCAGTAAAACGGCCAAGTGCATGAAGGAGGAGTTGGTAGGGTGGAAGTAAATAAGGGAAGTGGAATTGCAGTGGACTTAACTAAAGGAGACAATAAAAGGGCAACAGATACATACAGGGCCGTACCGAGGGAAGATCGCACCCTGTGCGACTTGCACATCGGGCACGCACCCCCCCCCCCCCCCCGCCCAGCGATCTTTCCCTCCCTGCTTAGCATGCCGGCGAGAAGGTTTAAAGGGCGCATTTTAGCTGTCCTGTCATTGCCTGCCACCGCTGAGAGAAGAAAAAGTGGCAGCGGCAGGCAATGGAAGACAGCTAAAATGCGCCCCTTAAGCCTTTGTGCCCTGTGTGGCCGCACTGCTCGCACAGGGCTAGGTACGGGCCTGGATACATATGTAAGAAAAGTAAATAAAAACAAGAGGAAAAGGAAACCTATATGGTACTCCAAATAAATGGCTGCAGAAATAAAGGCAAAAAACACAGCTTTCACAAAATTCAGAAGTTTGCAGACAGAGGAACACAGAAAAGAATACAGGATTAAGCTAAAAGAGAAATAAGGACAGCAAAAGCAAAGGCACAAGAAAAGATGGCTAAAGATGTGAAGCGTGAAGACATAACTTTTTTCAGGTATATTCAGAAGAGGGGGAAATTAGAAGTGGAACTGCAAGACTCAAAAGTACCGAGGATGGAATCGTAGAAAGTGGCATTGAAAAAGCAAAAATACTGCACAAATCTGTTTTTTACTCAAGAAAATCCTGAGGAAGGATCACCTGTGATTGACAAATATACAAATGGGAATGGAGAAGATGTGTTTGAACAACTTGAAAAATTGAAAGTCGACAAGGTCATGGGACCGGATGGAATGCATCCAAGGATACTGAAAGAGCTCAGAGAGGTTCTGGCAGGGTCTTTAAAGGATGTTATTTAATAGATCCTTGAAGGCAGGCGAAGTTCCACAGGACTGGAAAAGGACTGATGTAGTACATCTTCACAAAAGTGGAAATGGGGAAGTGATAACAAACTACAGGCCAGTAAGCCTTACCTCGGTTGCGGAAAAAGTAATGGAGGTGCTCCTGAATAGCTTGGGGATGGGTCCCAAGGTGGGGAACTGGATCAGAAATTGGTTGACTGACAGATGAAAAAAGGTGATGGTAAACGGAACTCACTCAGATGAAAGGAAGGTGAGTAGTGGCGTGCCCTAGGGATCGGTACCGGATCCAGTACTGTTCAATGTATTTTTGAGTGATATTACCGAAGAACTGAATGGAAAAGTCTGCCTTTTTGCAGATGACACCAAAATTTGCAACAAAATGGACTCCGCTGAGGGAGTGGATAGCATGAGGAAAGATCTACAAAAGTTGGAAAAATGATCTAATGCTTGGCAGTTAAGATTTAACGTGAAGAAATGCAGTGACATGCACAAGGAAATTGTATGTAATAGGGGCGAGAGGTTGGTGTGCACAGACCAGGATGATGACCTCAGAGTGATTGTTTCTGGGGGTCTCAAGGTGGCAAAACAGTCTGACAAGGTGGTGGCCAAAGTCAGAAGGATGCTGGGTTGTCTGTGAGAACCTCATGGAACCAGAATCCCAGAGGAAAGAGGTGAGCTTGTGGGAGGAGGGGGGAGGGTAGCAAAACACTGCCGTGAGAAGGAGAAGCCGTGCAAACTCACTGCCTGCTACTAAAAACAGTCAGAGAGAATGGACCGCCCCAATGCTGATGGTTGCTGCAGACTTCTCACCAGAGCCTTGAAAGTTGTACTGCCGTTAGCTTATTATACTTAACCCTCTTTTTTTTTTTTCTTTTTTGTTAAAACTAACGTTATTGTAGCAAAATCTTAAAGTGGTACTCATCTGTAGTTAAGCCTTGAGCAGCCCTCAATGCTGTCAGGAAGGTGAGACTGTAATGGAAGCTGAAGGGCTGAGGAGGAAGGCTGCACTGTTCCTCATGAACAGGAGCCCTTCCCTTGAGGCGCTCTACTGATCCTCTTGACCAGGAGCACCTCTGGAATGTCTGGAAGAAGTGGGAATTCCTAGGAAAGCATTGCAGTGTATCCAGGGACCCACTAATAAGAAAGAACTCCAGCAGAATTCTGAAGAATCCGTCAGGAGCAAAGAAGTCCACCATCTGCTGAGACAGAGAAAATACTGAAGCTTTTTGATCAAAAAGTCTGGTTTTTCCCTGACGTTTCCATTAGTACGCAGCTAAAAAGACGTCAGTTTCTGTCATTTGCCTTCAGCTCCCTCTGGTGGCCGATGCTGGTACAGTTTTCTATCACTAGAGAGACTCTCGACCCCTCCCCGTAGAAGATAGAGAGGTTAAGGGAGGGGTGGGAAGTCCCACTAGTGATAGAAAACTGTACCAACTTCGGCCACCAGAGGGAGCTGAAGGCAAACAAAATCCTCCATAGTCCTGGGTCCTGCAGGAGGAAAAAGATAAAATATTCTTACCTCTGTGGGCCAACTGCAGATTATTTAATCTTTGCATAATATGGTCACACCTTTTGAGAAAAACGGTTGTGCAAGCATAAATGAACATTTAGCTGCAGTCAAAGAAGCCTTCCGGGCTCTGAAAATTACCAGGGGAAGACATGGTTCTGTATCTTCCATGGTCCTTTGATGTACCCTGTCAGCAGTTTATCCGGACCATGGCAGATGATGAAAAGAATAATATCGTCACCTTTGAATAGGCACTAAAGAAACATTATGGGCCATATCCTGATGCTATCGTTGCAAAACAGGCAGCATATGACTTGTGGGGAAGATGAATCACCCCGAGAGTTTGCCTACAGACTTAGGCAGACCTTCTTTCAGAGTGATCCTCCCTGGGAAACGTTAGAACACCATCAGGAGTTTCGTGATCTCTTTTGTCAGTTGCTTCTTCCGTCTATTAAGGCTTATATGGCTGACAAGCGTCACGAACCCCTGTCACACTTGATAGAACACGCTGAGTAGATTTTTGAAGCTTTTGCTAGCATGAGGGCTAGCAATGGCAGCAAAGTAAAGGCTCCAAGCAAAGCCAAGGAACCAAAACAGAGTATTAGTGCTGTAAAATCTTTCTTTGGAAAGTAACTCTTCTCCTTCTGCTTCACAGAATCCTCCCAGGCCACCCCAGAATAACCAGTCATCTGGGTTTAAGCAGCATTCTGGGAACCAGCGTTTCACTCAGCAGAACCAGAGCTGGAAAAGGAAGCCAGGGTTTAACAAGTTCCAGGAGCTGGAAAAGAAAATAAACGAGTTGGCAGATATGATGAAGGCTACCACTGCATTCAGCTCCTCAAAGGAGGCTTCTGCCAATAGCGAGCCACCTAAGCCACAGATGAAGCCCAGTGGGCCAAAGAATAGTCCTAGGCCTCATAAGCCAGAGGAGGAACTGGTTGACTTATCTTCCCCTTCTAATGAGACTGAATGACTAACCGACTTTGTTTCTGTCCCACAGGTCACTATTGCACAGGTGCAGCCAGTTCAGATATCCAGACCAGCTGGAGAGGCCACTCCATTGACACAGAGTGACAGTCCTGCAGTGGACAGCGAGGGTCCTTCTACGCCATCAGGAAGCACAAGTATTTTCTGGGTAAACTCAAGCCAAAAGGACAGAGGTACACTGTTCCTGTTAAAATTCAGTAGGCATTTCTCTGTGAGGGCCTCATAGAGTCAGCCTCCGAAGCTACCCTGATTACCTCGAGTCTCTTTGATAGGCTCACTGCTTCCTTGGGGGGTCAGAGGACCCTACACATCACACCCAGTGATTTGTCACTCACAGCTTATGGGGATCAGTCCATAGAGTCGATGGGTCAGGTCTGGCTTCACCTCCAAATTGGAAAATTACAGGTGAAACATCCTGTCATCATTACTAAGTGCCCTGGGGAAGAACTCTTGATTGGCAATGAGCTCCTGAAAAGGTTATGCCCCATACTGGACTACATCCAGGAAGTTGTCTGGACACAGGTCACACACCCCATACCTTATGCTAAGGTAAAATATGACAGTAGGGTCAGTAGTCCTTGTTCTGTGGAACAAAAGGACATGTCCATCAGGAGTAATTTCCAGAGGTCCACAGATCCCCAATCCTACAGCTCCAGTATGAAGGGGCTGGAGATGAGGGTCAAGGAAGTAGCAATGTGGTTGTAATCGAAGCGGGTTCGGTAGCAAACATTGTCCTTGATGCTGATTGCCTGCAGATATTCCTGAAGGAACCTATGGAAGGTTGTGAGGTACAAACCCCTCCATCCAATCCATGCCTAGGCCACCCTAGGAGACAGACATATTCTCTGCTGAGAAAGGTCCCTTTATATATGTGCAGGTAGGCATGCCACAGAAGGAAAAGGCCTACCTACTACCCCACTGTGACCACTCCCTCATCAGTGAGACTCTTTTCTGTTGGCTCAAACAGGCCACCCTTGATTGGGAGCGAAGACTTCATTCCAAGTGCCTGAGGAAGGACTCAAGACATTAGTGGGCTACTGCAATCTCCCCTTGCAAGTTGGGGTTAAAGGTTTTCAGCACACCTTCTCCATCATCAGAGGACTCGAGGTGCCCCTCTACATAGGCTCAGGTTGCCTTATTAGACTAGGAACCTATGTGGATTTCGTGAACAACATCCTCTGGAGTAGGATGGAATGAGAGCTGGTGCCTGCCCATCACTATGGGCTGGTCAGATGATTCCTCAAGTTTGTGAAGTGGTCAGTGCAGAAGACATCCAAATACCTGGGAGGGTACAGGATTGTCCCCTGCAGATACAGGTGACCCGAGGACAAGTGGTCTCAGAATCTGGTCTTCTTCAGTGCTAACTCCTGCTTTGAGGAGCTGGGCCTAGCCATGGGTCCCATACCCTGCATGGAGGCTACAGCTCCCTCACTACACTTATTGCTCACCAATCCAAACCCAGATCGCATTCACTTTGTGAAAGGTGAACCCCTGGGATTCCTAGTAGGAGAATCATTCCAGATGATTGGGGAAGCCCCTGTTTCCTGGAACCTCTGTGAAGGGGGGAGGGGGACTCCTGGGTGTCTAAGATCCTCACCCCGAGGCCTCCTCACCTTACAGTTTGTCTGGCCACATAGTGCTGTGACCTCTCAAGTGGACCTAGAGTCTGACCATCTGATTTTGTCAAGTAAACTCGATGAGGCTGTTAGTTCCCTCACCCACCAGGGGGGGGAGCCCCATATTGTCCAATCCATCAAGGTCTCCTTTCTCCAGGATGAGATTGAGGAGAAGGTTGAAATACCCCTGAACAAACCTGTTCTGGGATTTGACGAAATTGTTGCAGGAAAACTTGCTAAAGCAGACGCCTGCACTGATGAGTCAGAAAGGGCCCAATTAAAAGAACTGCTGTGCCAACATAAGGACCTTTTTGCCACTGACAACTATGACTGTGGTCTCAACAAACTACATGTCACCCGTATTCCTATGGATCCAAACAGTAAACCTGTCTTTGTGAGACAGTATAAAATCCCATTGGCCTCCTATGAATCTGTCCAGGAAATCATTAATTCCCTAGAACAGAAAGAACTTATTTGCCAGCGAGTAGAATCAGACCAGGATTTCCACTTCACAGGACAAATCATCCAACATCTGTGGAAGTTGCTGGGAGTGAAAGCCAAAGTCCACATTGCTTATCGACCACAATCCTCTGGACAGGTGGAAAGAGCAAACAAAACTATCATCAGTATCTTGAAGAAATATGTCTCTTCCTCTGGGAAGGATTAGGACATCAAGTTGCCCTTGGTCCTGATGGCTATCAGAGCCACTTGTCACCGTGCTACTGGTGTGTCCCCTTTTGAGATGATGACAGGTAGGGACAGAGTAGTTACTCACCTGTAACAGGTGTTCTCCAGGAGCAGCAGGAATCAGTCCTCACATATAGGTGTCATCATCGCCGATGAAGCCCCAGCGGAGCATTTCCCCAGCTTTCCATGAAAGCCTTTGGGAATGCAGGCACGCATGCGCGGTTCTCTTCCCGCCTAAAGGTGCCATCTTACCTCAGTCAAATGACATAGCTAAGAACAGCACACAAAAATGAAAAATAAACTATGTACAACTGCAACTCCCAGGGGAGGGAGGGTTGTGAGGACTGATTCCTGCTGCTCCTGGAGAACACCTGTTACAGGTGAGTAACTACTCTTTCTCCAGGACCAAGCAGGAAGTCAGTCCTCACATATGGGTGACTCCCTAGCTCTGGGCTACCAGGAACCCAGGCTGAACAAGAGAACTCCCTCTAGTCCCAGCATCAAAGAAAGGCTTTTCACTGACACAACCTCCACCGGTAGCCCAATAGAGGGCAGGAGTTGCCTAAACCTCAAAGATTCCGGAGTACTGCCTGGCCAAAAGCACTGTCCCTACGGGACTCCCTCTCCAGACAGTAATGGGCGGCAAAAGTCTGGCTTGAAGACCAAGTTGCAGCCCTGCAGATGTCTACCAACGGTACAGAGCGGAAATGAGCCACTGAGGCAGCCATTGCCCTGACACGGTGGGCCGTGACCCGACCCTGCAAAGGAAGGTCAGCCGCCTTGTAAGCCCAGGTGATACAGTCAGCCACCCAGATGGACAAGGTATGCTTGGACACAGCTAACCCTAAATTATTAGGGTCAAAAGATATGAAGAGCTGAGTAGCCCTTCTGTACCCTTGCGTACGGTCAAGGTAGAAGGATAAGGCCCTCCTACAGTCCAGGGTATGCAGAACTGCTTCGGCCTGGCTTGCATGAGGCCTAGGGAAGAATGTTGGAAGAACCACCTCTTGGTTGAGGTGGAAAGAGGAGACAACCTTTGGGAGGAACTTTGGATGAGTCACGAGGACCACCTTGTTCCTATAAATTCTGGTGTAAGGCCTATCACAGACCAGGGCCTGAAGCTCACTCATTCGCCTAGCCGAGGTAAGAGCTATCAGGAAGAGTGTCTTCCAGGACAGGAAGCGTAGTGGACAAGTAGCCATTGGCTCAAAAGGTGGGCGAGTCAGTTGTTGCAAGACCACATTCAACTCCCACTCAGGGGCAGGAGGACGGATTGGAGGCTTGAGCAAGAGCAAGCCTCTGAGAAACCGGGATACCAAAGGGTGAACCGACAGAGTGTCCTTCCACCAGAGAGTGGTGAGCTGCTAGAGCTGAGAGGTGGACCCAATCACAATTGGACTTAAGACCTTGATTGGATAAGTGCAGTAAGTACTGAAGCACTACAGGTACAGTACAAGAGAAAGGATCCTCTGTACGTAACTGACACCACACTGAAAACCTTTTCCATTTAAGAGCATAGGTTTTCCTAGTGGATTGTTTCCTAGAGGCTAGGAGAACTTCCTCTACCTCCTGAGGTAGGCCCCAGGGAGCCAAAACTACCCTTGCAGCCTCCAGGCCATCAAATTTAGAGCTTTGAGATTGGGTTGCAGAAGGGTACCCTGATCCTGAGAGAGAAGGTCAGGTTGCAACCCCAGAGGCAGAGGGGGATCCACTGCCATTTGAAGCAGAAGTGGAAACCAGGGCTGTCTGGGCCACCTGGGAGCCACCAGCAGGACAGAGGCCTTGTCCGGAAGAATCTTGAACAGAATTCGGGCCACCAAGGGCGTGGGAGGAAATGCATACAGGAGGCCCTGAGACCAGGGAATCAGAAAAGCATCTGCTGCTACTCGCAGAGGATGTGGTTGCCCGGAGCAGAATCTCGGCAGCTGTTTGTTCAGAGGATGGCAAACAGGTCTATGGATGGAAGTCCCCATTTCATGAAAATCTGTTGAACTACCAAGGGATGGAGATGCCACTCGTGGGGCTGCAGAATCCTGCTCAACCTGTCCGCCAAGTAGTTCTCCTGGCCGGGTAGATATACTGCTTTGAGGAGAATGTTGTGTCTGAGAGCAAACAAGCAAAGGCCCTGTGCCTCCTGACAGAGGAGCCTGGACCCAGTTCCGCCCTGCTTGTTCACATAGAACATGGTTACCTGGTTGTCTGTTTGAACTAGGACAGACTGATGAGCCAGGGTTTGAGAAAAAGCCTTGAGGGCTAACCGAATAGCTCTGAGTTCCAGGAGATTGATTTGCTGTGCAGATTCCCAGGGAGACCACAGGCCCTGGGTGCACTTGCCTAGACAATGAGCTCCCCAGGCTTGCAGGGAGGCATCCGTGGTCAAGACCACTGTGAACGCAGGACTCTGAAAAGGTACTCCTTTCAACAGATTGGGTGGGTGTAGCCACCATCTGAGGGAGTGCAGTAAGTGTCTGGACACCTTTACCGTGTCTTTGAGGTTGCCTGTGGTCTGTGACCACTGAGTCCACAGGCACCACTGTGCAGGCCTCATATGGAGCCTGGCATTGGGGGTCACATGTACTGTTGAAGCCATGTGGCCAAGAAGCCTCAGACAGAGTCTGGCGGAGACCAGCGACCTGAGGAGAAACTGGTTTGCTAAGTTTTTCAGTCTCTGGGCCCTGTCTTTTGGCAGGAACGCCTTTGCCAGCAGCGAGTCCAACCTTGCTACTATGAACTCCAAGTTCTGGGAGGGGAGCAAAGTGGACTTTGCGAAGTTTATTACAAACCCCAGGCTTTGAAGAAGAGCAATAGTTCTGAGGGTGGCTTGTCTGGCCTCCTGGCATGTCGGACCCCTGATGAGCCAGTCGTCCAGATAGGGGAAGACAAAGATTCCCTGATTTCTCAGGTAGACTGCCACCACTGCCAGGCATTTGGTAAAGACCCTGGGAGCGGAGGTGAGGCCAAAAGGCAGTACTCTGTACTGATAATGGTTTCCTCCCACAATGAACCTGAGGTACTTTCTGTGGTCTGGATGAATGATGATGTGAGTATACGCATCCTTTAGATCTAAGGAGCATAGCCAATCTCCCTGCTGGAGGTAGGGCAGAAGTGTTCCAAGAGTAAGCATCTTGAACTTTTCCTTCTCCAGGAACTTGTTGAGGTTTCTGAGATCCAGAATAGGTCGAAGACCACTGGTTCTTTTGGGTACCAGGAAATACCTGGAGTAGAACCCTTGACCTTGCAAGTGGGGAGGCACAGGCTCCACCGCCTCGTCTACCAACAGACCTTGGAGCTCCTGAAGGAGAAGATCTGTGTGCAGGGGAGGCCTTGGAGGCTCCCCTGGAAAGTATGGAGGAGGCAGTTGCTGGAAGTGTAGTGCATAGCCCTTCTGGACTATGCTTAACACCCAACTGTCTCCAGTGATGAGTGGCCACTGGTGGGCAAACAGAGCGAGGCAACCTCCTGTGCAGGGTTGGGAGAGCAGGGACGGAGAGGCTATGCTGAAGGAATCAAAAAACCCCACCCTGCTGAGTGGGAGCAGGGGCCGGAGGCTTGGGTGTCCTCTGCCTACGGGGCCCATTACTCTGCTCCTTGGCTTGCTGACCCTGAGGGGCAGCTTGGGCAGCCTGATATTGTGGGTACTGTTTGTAGGCAGTGCCCTTCCTCGGGTAAAAGGGCTTTTTACCCGAGCTCTTCTTTTTGTGAGAACGGGCAGAGGTCTTCCTAGACAGCCTTGTCCGTGTAAGGTGCACGGTCTCGAGCTGTGCGGCCTTCTCGGCCATGGGCTTGCCAAAAAGGTTCTCACCTCGGCAAGGGACATTGACCAACTTGTCCTGAACCCATGGCTCGAGGTCCGATGACTGCAGCCATGCCTGGCGTCGAGCTGCGATGCCGGCAGCCGCAACTCGGGCCGAAGCCTCGAAGCCATCGTAGGCGGCGCAGGACATAAACTTGGAGCAGTCCCGAATCCCCAAGGACAAGGACTTGAATCTCTGCAAGGGCTCCCCGGAGAGACCAGCAGAGAACCCAGCCAACTCCTTGGCCAGGTCTCACAAGTACATGCCCATGTACAGCTGGTAAGACTGGGCACGGCAAGCAAGCATCGAGCCCTGGAAGCACTTTCTACCAAAACCATCGAGGTTCCGGGCCTCCCTGCCGGGGGGCACCGCGGAGTGCATCTTCTGACTCTTCAGGCGATGCATGGCCGATTCCACAACCATGGAATGATGTGGTAGCTGTGCCTTCTGAAAGCCAGGGCTCTTCCGGAGTCGATAGATCGAATCGACCCGCTTGCTTAAAACCGGCGCTGAGGCCGGTGCCTCCCACATCCGGAAGAGGAGCCGTTCCAGCATCGGAGGAACCGGGACAGTAAAGGCCTCCTTCGGAGGAGAGTCGTACTGCAGGGCCTCAAGCTTCTCGGCTCGAGGCTCTTCCTCGGGGTCCGCCGGGATAGCCAACGTGGTGGCCATATCTCGGACAAACTCCGAGAACCGGGTATCCTCTGGAGGGGATCTACTCCAGGGTTCAGACTGCGGTGAGTCCGACGGGACACACCGAGTCTTGAATGTGTCGGGACTCCTCATCCTCCGTCTCCCAGGCGGACTCGTCCGACGAGGAGTCAGGATCCGACCCCGCGGGGCTCGGGAGCACCCGCCCCGACGCCGGAGGCACCGGCGTCGATGCCCTCAGTCCCGAACGGGAGGTCGAGGGAGACCGCGACCGAGGTCGACCTCAAGCCATCATGGTCTCGAGCATCGGCTCGGTCTCCGGGGTCGACTTCGATGTCGATGTCCCGGTGGTCGGGGCAGATGCGCCAGACAGGCTGGCCATCAGTGCCCGCTGCTGCTCCATGAAGGCAGACAGTCTGCACTCCAAGGCTGTCATCCTGAGACTCAGCTCGGGAGACGCAGCAGCCACCGACTCGGGCCCCGACGGCAGCTCTCTGGGAGGAGAGTCCTCGAGGACTACAGGGCTTACGTGTCCAGCAGACTCCGGCTCCACGCGAGGAACTTTGGCAGGCTTCTCTTGTTCCACGGGCCCGAGGCGATGGTCGGGGGTCTTAGACCTGGCCCTCGAGGAGCCAGGGACCTCTTCCAACGACGCCCTCATGAGCCGCTTCTTCCTCTTGCATTCCCGGTCGGGGGACCCCCTGTCTGAGGAGCCACGACGGCACTCGGGATCCGAATCCCGAGATGTCGAGGCCTCAGACGAGGTCCGGGCCCGGCCGGAGGCTGAGTCAGAGAAAAGCCTTTCTTTCTGCTGCTGGCGACTTCGCAGTGCCTTGGAAGACATCTTCCCACATGGTCCACATGTCTTAGGGTCGTGATCAGGACCAAGGCACCGAAGGCAGCAGTCGTGTGTGTCGGTGAAAGACATCAATTTCTTACACCGATCACACTTTTTAAAACCGCTGGAAGCCATCGGGGAAAAAAGAGTCCCCGTGAGGTCAAAGGACCGGCCTTCTATGGAAAAAGGAAAAAAGGGCGTGAACGCCAGCCACGAAGGGCAAAAACCGAAAAAGAAGAAACGGGCTCGATACCGGTGTACCAAACCCAGCGGGAGGGGAACCGGCGTCGAACCGGAGAAGAAAAATAGCGAGAATCACCGAAAAAATCAAACTTTTATCTGGGATGACAGGACACACGTCCGGTGGGCTTCTCAGAAAAAGAGAAACTGAGGTAAGATGGCACCTTTAGGCGGGAAGGGAACCGCGCATGCGTGCCTGCATTCCCAAAGGCTTTCATGGAAAGCTGGGGAAATGCTCCGCTGGGGCTTCATCAGCGTTGATGACACCCATATGTGAGGACTGACTTCCTGCTTGGTCCTGGAGAAATGGTTTTACCCCTTCATCTTCTTTACAGGACTAATGACATGAACCTCGCATTTGCTACAACTGCTCATGAATATGTTGCCCACTTAAGACAACACTTGCAAAGTGCCTTTGCCTTTGCTCAAAAGAATTTGGACGCTGCTGCTAGGGGTAGGAAAGTCTACTACGATTTGAGGACTATCTCTAAAGAATACCAGATTGGCGATAAGGTATTCTACTACAGTTTTGGTAAGAATAAGGTCAAAGACTGTAAATTTCTACCTAGCTGAAACAGTCCATTTCCTATTGTGGATGAAGCCTCTCCTGTTGCTTATCAAATTCAAATGAAGGCACGTACTGAGGGAAGGCTCCCTTAAATGGGTCCACATTAATCAGCTTAGACCGTGTCATCCCAGTAAGCTCCTTCCTGAAGAACCTCTTGATGAAGTGAGTGATACTAACCTTGAGGCAGGATAGTCTGTTTGTTCTATTTTACAGATGGAAAACCGAACTTTGAAGGTCCTGTTCCTGATTTTTATGTTAGCAGGATCCGAAGTTGCCAGATTGATTGAGCCTGGCCCACCTTCTGGTGTTGTGCTGCAGGATACGCCTGGTTCCCTGATCACACAGTCTCAGACTGTCACACAGAAAGTCTTTGTGTCACTGGATCCCTGACATGTTTTACAGAAGCATTTTAATATTTCTGTTCCACACACAACAGTGGTTAAAACCACAGCAGAATTGTCTATGCTTAAAGATCTTTTGAACGATGAGCATACTTTCATGCAACCAATATGTGATCTTACTTACGATTTGTTTAGAGAACTAGACAATAGCATTAGGAACTTGATACAAGGACAGATTCCTTCATATCTGGTACCCACAGACTTTATTACAGAAGCCTTTGCTAAAATTACCAGAAATCACATTGGGCCACTCCAGATCCAGATGTTGGATGTGTTTCGTGGTCATGAGCTTGACTTTACTGAAGCCTTGAACTATCTACTGGACTATAAGGACTCTCACACAGTTTATCTGTCTATTGACCAAGAAAGCCTTGAAACTGCTGATTACAACTTTGATTCACGTGATGTGGACATTTTACAAACTGATTTTATGACACATTACTTATCATTATGTTTGAGTGTTCACTTTGGTGTAACACCAAACACATTATATTGTATTACCGATATACCTTTTAGGTTTAAGTACACTATATACTCTTGAGTTTGAAGTTACAACGCATTATATTGATTGCATTGACTTGATTGTATCTATGTCATTTTCTTTTAACTTCTTTTATTGCTTGAGTGTATCCACAGTATTATTCCTCATGCAGTATTGCTTTGCTGCATCTATTGTGCTTGAAGTATTATCCACTTATTATGCTTTAGTCAATCATATGTCATTTGGTTCTGACCTGCACGGAAGTACTGCTAGTTAGGTTTTGTACAATGGAGTGTACTCCTTCGTGGAATACTCCATCTTACATCCTGCAGATCTCCAGTCTGCTCAGCAGCTAAAGCCTGGACCAAAGCTGATCAAACAAGATGGTTTTCCTGCTACACTTTTGCTGTGTTCAGCAACAGACTTGACCTTCAAGCAACTGCTTGCCAAGCACTTCTATGTGTGCATACTGAAGCCCATTGTTCCTGGCCAATTCACTGCCCATATGCAAGAACATCTGCTTCTCCAGTGCTTATCTATAGACGTTTCTACTGGCCTTGGACACTTGTACCTATGCCCAGAAACTACATACTGTTTCCTCCTCCGCATGACATCTCACTATGGATCCTTTGCAAGAAAGATGCCTGTAACCTACCTTCTGATTCGCTGAGAACACCTTGGACGGTCTTGTGCCAACCAATCACCGGACCCAGGACAGAGACTCATCACAAAGAATAATACAGTCTGCGCAGAAGAATTTTGCTGTTTGTGCCCTGCTTACCTGGTTTCTGCTACCTGATTTGTCTGCAAAACATATTTACTATGTGTTTGCAAGGCCATTCTTCTAAGGATTGAGATAAGACTTTCACAGATACCTTTGGTTCTGTGTTCTCTCCCGCGGCTCGCCTCTGAAAGCATTATCTAGCTTAGCTGCCTCCTTGGACTTGTGCTGCTCCAGAGTCTCCAGACTCCAGCCACCAGCGTGCCAGACGAAGCTAAGGTACAGTCTTCTCTCTATCCCTTTGGGTGGGCAATGGTTAGCTAGAAACTTATTCCATAACTATTCTCAGTGCAGAGCAAATCAGTGACTTGTTACTAATTAGTGATTTATCACTTTCTCTAATTGTAATTCTGTCGCAACAAACTGCTATCTCATGTTTCTAATTATATATCTTTAGCTATATGTTTGTATATTTTTCTACCTGGCTGTTCATAATAAAATATAATATATATATATATCTACAGACCAGACTTCTTGGTCCGATTCTTTTTAACATCTTTGTTAGTGATATAGCGGAAGGGCTGTTGGGTAAGGTTTGCCTCTTTGCGGATGAAACCAAAATCTGCAATAGACACCCAGGAAGGTATAGATAACATGAGGAGGGATCTAGCTAAGCTTGAAGAATGGTCTAGAATTTGGCAGCTGGGATTTAATGTTAAAAAATATAAGGTCATGCATTTGGGCTGCAGCAATCCAAGGGAGCAATATAGTAGAGGGGTAAAGTACTTTTGTCCACTAAAGAAGAGCGGGACCTAGGCGTGGTTGTGTCTGATGATCTTAAAGTAGCTAAACAGGTAGAAAAGGCGACGGCAAAAGCTAGAAGGATGCTTGGGTGCATACGGAGAGGAATGGCTAGCAGAAAAAAGGAGGTGATAATGCCTCTGTATAAGTCTTTGGTGCGACCTCATTTGGAGTATAGTGTGCAATTTTGGAGACCGCACCTTCAAAAGGATATGAACAGGATGGAGTTGGTGCAGAGGGTGGCTACTAAAATGATTAGTGGTCTTCATTATAAAGCATATGAGGACAGACTTAAGGATCTTAATATGTACACCTTAGAGGAAAGGTGGGATAGAGGTGATATGATTGAGATGTTTAAATACCTCCATGGCATAAATGTTCAGGGAGAGAGCCTCTTTCAATTGAAAGCAAGTTCTGCTACAAGGGGACATGGGATAAGGGTGAAGGGAGATAGATTCAGGAGTGATATGCGGAAATATTTCTTTACGGAAAGAATAGTGGATCCGTGGAATAGTCTCCCAGTGGAGGTGGTAGAGATGAGGACAGTCACTGAATTCAAAAAAGCATGGGACAAACACGGAGGATCTCTAAAGGTAAAAAGGGGACTGTTGTACTCGTTGATATGGAAGGACAGACTAGATAGGCCATGTGGTCTTTCTCTGTCATCCTATTTCTATGTTTCTTCCGTGGCTCATAACCAGCATAACTCATAGGCTTCAGGCTGGGTAGCAGTAGCTAATTTCCCCTGGACATAACTGAGAGCCTAACTATTTTTTGTGCTACTAATAATCCCTAGTCTGAAGTGGTCTCTATGGGATTTTCCTTTTTGCTTAGATTTCCTTGTAAATGTTTGATTAAATCTGGGTCTTTTAGGCATATATTTTATGATTCTAAACTGCGATCTTTTCTGGATGCTCAAAAGTCTCCGAGCACGGTTCAGACCTGATGGGGGGTCCTAAAGAGCGATTCTCTGTGGGATGTATAAGTTGGGCCATGCGACTGTTATTTTTTCCTTTTGATTATTTATTTCCTTTTTAAAATTTTGATGTGATATCATCTTTAAGCCTTTTTTTCTAAGATTTCCCTCTTTCGTATAGTGGGCTATTAGTGTTTAGCACAAGAGGGTAATTTTGCTTTTAATTGTTTATTTTCCGTTGATTCTACTAGAGTTCTTTATTTGTGCTCTTCCTTTCTTCGAGTATATGCAAATATTACTTGATGTATTTGTTGTTAAATGAGAAATAAAAAATTAAATAAAAAGGAAAATACTGAAGCTGACCACTAGGGGGGGTAGGACCCTATATACCAGGCATGTCCAACAAGTAGATCGCAAACTACCTGTAGATCACAGAGGGGGCAGAGGTAGATCACCAGCCCCACTTGGCTCCATCTCTCCAGCAGCTCGCCCCATCGCTAGGAGAGAGCTTGTGCTGGCAGGTCATCTGCTGATCTTTTGCCTGTCTTTTTTCCCTGCCTGCGGGTGTATTGGGGGCGCTGCTTGTTTTCGTGCCAAGTTTGTGGGTACACCAGGGGGCTGCCGCCCACGCCCCATGACGAGATGCCACAGGCCTGGTGTCATACCTGGTCTCATGCCTCCCAGAATCACCCATTCCTTCCCCCGCCCCACACCTCTTAGAAGTGTGTTATATACCGGGCAATATCCATTTGCCCGGGCTTTACCTAAATACACTTACTGTATTAGTTGTGTCATGTGCTGGTCATTGGTTGCTTTATAGTTCGCTTTCATTAAACGTTTTCGGGCAGACACAACAAAGTGTCAAGAATTTGGTGATTTTGGCGAGCATTTCCAATTTTGTTCAAACTTGGCTAGGCCTTGCCTTCGAATTGGTTCAAACTACTGTGACTTTTGCTTGCCTCTGCAATTTTATTTTGCTTAGCCTTTGCGTTGATTCTACACTGCAATTTTATTTCACCTTGCCTTTGCGTTGATTCTGCACTGTGTGCAGAATTTATTAAATCACATGTGGTGGCATTTGAACTTGTTTGGCAGTATTTGATTTTATCTGGTTTGCTGGACAGGTGTTTGAGTTTTTTTTATGATTGTTTGGTGGTATTTGATTATTGGTGCCAGTATCAGGGCCGGCCCATCCATTGAGCGAGAATGTTGTTCACACAGGGCCCCGCGCGAACCACATTCTCGCTCAATGGACGGCTGCAGAGGGAGCTGGGAAAGCCTGCCAAAGCCCCGGCTCCCTCTGCACAGCCCGCCAGCGTGAAGAGCCTTTACCTTCGTGCTGGCGGCTGTTTCAATGAAGCCGCGAATGCCGGGAGAGGTTAAAGGGCATTGCCTTTAACCTTCCCCGGCATTTGCGGCTTCATTGAAACAGTCGCTGCGGGAAGGTAAAGGTTCTTCACGCTGGCGGGCTGTGCAGAGGGAGCCAGGGCCTCGCGCGGGCTTCCCCCAGCTCCCTCTGCAGCCCCTTAGAGGGCGCGGGGCTCTTCGGGGGGGGGGGGGGGGGGGACGCAGCTAGGACTGGATGGGCTGTGATGGGGGAAACAGACTGGAAATGGGCTGTGATGGGGGGGAAACGGACTGGAAATGGGCTGTGATGGTGGGGGGGGGGGACCGGACTGTAAATGGGCTGTGATGGGGGAAACGGACTGGAAATGGGCTGTGATGGGGGGGGGGGGGGGGAATGGACTGCAATTGGGCTGTGGGGGGGGGGGTGGGCTGTGATAGGGGGCACGCACTGAAAATGGGCTGTGATGGGGGAAACAGACTGGAAATGGGCTGTGATGTGGGGGGGGGGGAATGGACTGCAATTGGGCTGTGGGGGGGAGGACTGCAAGTGGGCTGTGATGGTGGGGGGGTAACGGACTGGAAATGGGCTGTGATGGGGGGAACAGACTATAATTGGGCTGTGATGGAGGGACGACTGCAAATGGGCTGTGATGGTGGGGGATAGGACTGCAAATGGGCTGTGATGGTGGAGGGGAATGGACGAAATGGGCTGTGATGGTGGGGGGGGGGGAACTTGGACTGGAAATGGGCTGATGAAGAGCTGGATTAGGACTGGAAATGGGCTGATGGGGGCTGGAATAGGGCAAAGTGGGCTGACGAGGGGGCTAGGATTGGAAATTAGCTGATGGGGGAGCGTGGAGTGGAAATGGGCTGATGGAGGACTGGAGTGGAACTGGAAAAGAGCATATGGGGGCTAGGACTGGAAATGGGCTGATGAGGAGCTAGGATAGGACTAGAAATGGGCTGATGGGAGGGGGGGAAAGTGGACTGCAAATGGGTGATGGGCTGGAATAGGACTGGAAGTGGGCTGATGGGAGTTGGAATAGGGCTGGAAATGGGCTGATGGGGAGCTTGGAGTGGAAATGGGCTGATGGGGAGCTTGGAGTGGAAATGGGCTGATGGGGGGCTGGAATGGAACTGGAAAACAGCATTTGGGAGGCTAGGACTGGAAATGGGCTGATGTGGAAGCTTGGGAGACTGGGACTAGAAGGGGGCTGATGCTGGGTGGGTCTAGAACTATAAAGGAGCTGATTTTGGAAGAGGACTAGAAAGGGATGGTGAATGAGAATGGAGAGGGAAAAAGATATTTTGTGTGGGAGGGAAGAAAAGTCTACGATGGGCCGGGTATTGGAAGAGTAAGTGGAGATTGAGAATGGAAGGGTGAAATTTGAGTGGATGATAAAGGAATAAGGAAAGAAATGGAGGAAAGAGCAAAAGGGGAAAGATCAGTATGTTAAAGCAGATATAGAGAAAAAATTTGGAAAAAATCTAAAAGAGAAGAAAGGAAAATGGATAGCTCGCAGAAGACACAAAGAAACCAGAAGAAAATGACTGGAGCAATTGCAACTGAAAAGAAAATGCACAAGCAACAAAAGGTAGAAAAATACTTTTTTATTTTGAATTTATTAACTGGAATATATCAGCTCTGGGAAATGTGCATTGTTAACGTCTTTTGTGTTTTGTTTAGTACAAGAGGAAATTAATTTATAGTTTTATTTCTCCAGTGTTGTTGTACATCCCAAGTTTGGCTTTTGGGGTTCCCAGTTTAATTATTGTCTTCCTATTTCTAAATTGTGATCACTTGTTCTTTGGTGACGGTCTATGTTCTGCATTTTAACCAAGCTGAGGTATTCTGTTCATGTAGTTTCTATTTGACCATGTCACTTGTTCTCTTTCCCCAGTAGGAAATGCATTGGTATTCTCTGAGATATATTGGTTTAATATTTGCAGTGTTGCCTTTTGATAGGTAGGGTTTGGTGCTTTGTGAGTCCTGGCAGAGCTGTTATGATATGGTGGATTTGCTATGAGTTCTAAATGGTCAGTGTTTATAGTACTTCCTAATGGGCCTGGCGGTTGGCACTGGAATATAGTAACGTAGAAATCTGTTAGTCTTTCTTTATCCAGACACTCATTAAGAAGCATGTTTACTAAAAATGCATGTTAACATTATGCAAGTATTTATGCAAATGAGGCCCCACAATTAATCTCTGCACATGGCCCCACACCCCACCTTGGCCAGTATGATGAATTCTTATTTTTACTTTTAGAACTGCATGTGTGGTTTTGGCATCTCCAGTCCTTGTATTGCACATCATCCAGAGGTCTTCAGTTCCTGTTTATCTTTAATACTTTGGGACAGTGACAGTTTTGGACCAGATTCAGCCAGTGTTTATACTAACTTAGCAAATTTGGCCTTCTTACATCCAGCCTCCCCAGTATAACGAAGATGAGTGTTCCAAAGAAGAGCAAAACCTACCACTTTCATGATGAATGGGAAATAGACTTCTTCTTCATCATGGTGAAAGACAAGTGTTGTTGTCTAATTTGTAACGCCCCAGTATCGTTGCCCAAAAAGGGTAATCTGGAATGTCATTATAAGGCTCTGCATAGCAATAAGTTTGATGCTGATTTTCCACCCAAAAGTGAAATTCGTAAACTGAAGTTCAAAGAACTTAAATCAAAATTGGCTACTCGGCAACAGTTGATGGCGAAGCCAAGGCCACATTCGGTCAATGCAACCATAGCATCCTTCAAGGTCAGCAACCTGATCGCAAAGAAATGCAAACCATTCACTGAAGGGGAATCTGTAAAAGATTGTTTTCTTGAAGCAGCTGACAATCTTTTTGAAGGATTTAAAAATAAGAAAGAGATCATAGCTGCTATTCAAGATGTACAATTGTCAAGAAACACTGTCGTGCGGCGAATAGAAAAGATACATGGAGACACAACTGAGCAATTGTTGGAGGATGTTTCAAATTGTGTTGCTTTCTCACTCCAACTGAATGAATCTACAGACATAAGAGACATAGCCCAGTTACTAGTCTTTATCCAGATGGTTTTTGAAGACTTCACTGTTAAAGAACTACTTGGAATGATTTCTTTAAAAGGGAGAACTACCGGTCAGGAAATATTTAGTTCTTTCCAATCTTTTGTGACAAAATGTAATCTTCCATTGCATAGACTTGTATCCATCACTAGTGATGGAGCAAGAGCAATGATAGGTGAGGTTAACGATTTCATAGCACCTCTGCAGACAGCATGACAACTTCCCAGATTTCCTCTCTTACCACTGCATCATTCACCAGCAAGTTTTGGAAATCAAAAGACTCAGTACAAAGACTGTCATGGACATCACTTTCAAAATTGTAAATTCAGTTCATGGAAGATCACTTCAAAGATGGCTTTTCAATCTTACTCTTGATGAAGGGGCAGCGGAAATCATTTTGCACACAGATGTAAGGTGGCTAAGTAGGCACAAATTTCTGCAAAGATTTTGTGATTTGCTGAATGAAATAAGAAGTTTTTGATGGAGAGAGGAGAGGACCAAGCAGAGTTGGAAGATGAGGAGTGGTTATGTGATCTGACATTTTTTGCTGACTTTACAGGCCAACTAAGTGATATGAGGGAGGAGTGGTCTAGTGGTTAGGACAAGGTACTTCAGGCTGGAGGGCCAGGGGGTTCAAGTCCCACCTGGGGACAGCAATCTCAGGCTGGAGGGACTGGGATTTCTAGTCCTGTAAGCACTCCTTGTGGTCTTGGGCAAGCCACTTAACCCTCCATTGCCCATGTTCCCTGTAAGTATTAGTGTATGTGTCTCATATCCCCTCGTGTTAAATGTATCCCCCAATTGACTGCTTTGACCCGGTAAAAAGCGGGATATAAATACAGCTAAATAAATAAATATGAACCTTGAACTACAAGGTAAAAACAAATGCATTGGCGAGATGAGTATAGTTTCATCCTACAAGAGCAAATTTGAGCTAATGATGACTGACCTTGCAAACACTTTTGATCATTTTCCTAATACGCAGGATCATCTGGGACAATATCCACATTTTCTTTTTCAGAACAAGAAGTATGGGACAGAAATCTGTTCTGTTATCCAGGAATTCGAAAATAGATTCTGTGACTTCCAACAAATTGTAACAGTTGTGGAGTACTTGTCATACCCATTCAAAGTAGATGTCAACATTAAAGAAACTGCAGCTGCTATCAGTAAAAATTACTCATTGAACAAGCCATCTCTTGAAAACAAAATATTAACCCCAAAAAATGACATTTTACCCAAAACCCATGCTGAGCAAGAATCATTTTGGAGCTAGTACCTACAGACAAATTTCCCAACTTGAGAAGATGCAGTGAAGCTGTACACTCCTGTTTCGGCTGAACTTCTTTGTATGAATCTGCATTTTCCCCATCTAAAAAATTACAAAGAGTACACAACACTCCAGCATGACAGATGAACATCTCCAGGATTCCCTGAGACTGGCCGTCACACAATATTCACCCAACTCCAAAAAGCTGGTGGATGAAATGCAGACTCAGACGTCTCACTAATGAGCAAGAGCAAAATATTAAAGATTGTGCAAGATCAGCCTGGATCAATACTCGACCTAAATTTAACACAAATTACTCAATAAAACTTTAAGAAAAAATGTACTTTCCATTTCCCCTCGCAGTTCTTACTGGATCTTCGTCTCTCTGCTTTATTTTTGCTTAATAGCTGATCACATCCAAGTAAATGACAGAAGGTTCATTAAAAAGGGGGGGGGGGGTCCTCCAACTTTATTGGGTTAAAATGTAATTTGAAACTTAATTTTCATGGTGGTAGATCACCAGCACTTTTGGCCGGAAAAAGTAGATCACAAACTGTTCGAAGTTGGACATGCCTTCTATATACCAAGTGGGAGGTCACAAAGCTTCTGTGATTTTTCTCTGTCTCACCCTCTGCTGGCAGGGGGAAACAAAGAGTAGTTACCTATAACAGGTGTTCTCCAGGAGCAGCAGGAATCAGTCCTCACATATGGGTGACATAGGCATCAACGGAGCCCCTATGCGGAGCATTTCCCCAGCTTTCAAAGAAAGCCTTTGGGAATGCAGCCATGCATGCACGGTCCCCTTCCCGCCCAAAGGTGCCATCTTGCTCAGTCTGATACATTGACACTGTTTCGCACCATGGTATTACAGGATCTTTCTTCGGTACTCGATAATGGTTCTAACAGATTGCAATGGAATGCGCTTAATAGTGTGGAGAGAGTTGCCCTGAAAGAGCTCCAATCCCGTCATGATCTGGTGGTCAGACGGGCGGATAAAGGTGGGGCAATTGTCATTATGGCTAAGAGCAGCTACTTTCAAGAAGCACATCGACAGCTAGGGGATGTACATACCTATGAGGTTATGCCCGAAGACCCCACGAAACTGCTTCAGGGACAAATTAAATTATTTACATCGGAGGCGCTGAAGATGAAATTACTAACTACGAAAGAATGGCGATTTTGAATCCATCAGATCCAGTGTTGGCACGTTTTTATCTGGTGCCAAAGGTGCACAAGGATCTGTATAATCCTCCGGGAAGACCCATAGTTTCAACAAGGGGGTCTCTTCTGGAACCATTATCCATTTATTTAGATTCTTTTTTACGACCTTTGGTTCCTCGTATCCCTTCATATGTAAGGGATACTATGCATTTTTTACAGTTATTGGAAACACATGCTCATTGCAGTTTCGAACCTGACGTTTGGTTGGCCACTCTAGATGTGAATGCCTTGTATCCCAACATACCCCAATCGCGTGCTCACAGTGAGGTAATGTCCGTTTTGAGAGCTCGTCCTGACATGTCTGCACAACAGTTGTTATTTTTGGATAAAATCACGGAACTGGTATTGTTTCATAACCATTTCCAGTTTGATGACCAAATTTAGCATCAAAAAATTGGGGTCGCGATGGGTGCTACTTGCGCTCCGTCTGTGGCTAATATCTATATGGCTGCCTTTGAAGCTGAATGGCTACCACAATCTGCCTTGTATCAACATGTTCGGCTCTGGTACCGCTACATAGATGATATTTTTGTTATTTGGTCAGGTACATTACAACTGTTACAAAATTTTGTGGGTTGGCTTAATGAACGAGAAGCAACTATTCAATTCACTAGTACCTATAGTCAGGAGAAGATTGCCTTTTTGGACGTGGAGGTCACCAAGGGCAGTATGGGATGGGTGACAAATGTTTTTCACAAGCCCACTGACCGCAATGCATTGCTACATTATGATAGTCTACATCCTCGAAGATTAAAAGATGGCCTTCCTTTCTCCCAATTCCTCCGATATAGGAGAAACTGCACTGATCTTCAAGAATTTAAAGCTCAAGCTAGTATTTTGAAGGCAAAATTATCTGAATGTGGATATCCAAAGCGCACAATTGAGATGGCCTACAAACGGGCTTTATATAATCATCAGGAGACACTATTGGTTCCAAGACCACCTGCTCCAATTGATACTTCTATCAATCTAGTGACCCCATATTCACCATACAGTAGGGTGATTGCAGCAATTATTAGACAACACATGAACGTGATTCGTTGTATCCCCACATTGCAAAACAAACACATTCGGTGCATATGGACACGGAATCGTAATTTAAAGGAAATTCTTTGTCCTGCCGTTGTGCCCTCGCAGAATGGTATTCCCCTGAATGAATCAACAGGCCATACCCAATGTGGTCAGTGCTCTCTCTGTGAAGTGAACTAGGAAATTTCTTCTTTTACCTATCATGGCAAAAATTACCATCTACGGCACTCAACTAATTGCTCTTCCACACAGGTTATATATGCTATCCAATGCCTTTGTCAACTGGTGTACATTGGCAAGACGGTACGCTCTTTTAAAGTGAGACTGGCGGAACATCGTAGTAGACTCCGCTGTAAAATCTTGACAGCACCAATTGTAGATCATTGCCTTACTCACAATCATGCGTTCAATGATCTTCGCTGTTTCTGTGTGGATCGTGTCCTGAAAGGTAGTGGGGGTAAATCCGTGGATCAAACTTTGATTTACAAGGAACAGCATTGGATTTTTACTTTACAAACTATTTACCTGGGTGGCCTCAATTCACAAATAGATTGGAACCTTTGTATGTGATCTAATAAACTCAACAGGTGCATTTAATTTATTGTTCAATAAATTGGGGATTCCATAGTATTCAAGCCGCATGCACGGCCTTTTTTCATACGGCTGCAGGGATTGTATGTGGTAAGCAGCTTTCAATCTGTTTTCATCTTTTTGATGCAACTGATTTATACATATCTTCATGAAACATCTATTTGAATTATGGATTATTAAATGGAGAATGTTTTGTCTGTTTTCCTAGTTTAAGTGACAACTTTGGAAGTCAGTGCACAAACCCCTGAAGAAACGATGCATTCATGAAACGCAGCAGCGCTGAAAACTGGCATTGGGACTCTTCAATTAAGATAAGCCTGACTTATGTCTTTTTAAAGATTTTTACTTTAAACTAAATTAAGAAAAACAACAAAATATCAAGAAAAAGGGTCATTGATGCAAATTGGAGCACCTGGTTAAAAAGTTGATACCATAGCTCCTGTAAGTCTGAGACCCAGTTTCGACACATAAAAACATGACATGTATTTAAAATGCAATATGGGAAGTTAGAGACTAACTGTGAGGAATTCTCATACTGGTAGAGTAATTGGTTTTGGCTCAACTGTGTTATTACTCTGAAAACACGACCATTTTGACAGTCTGATGACATAGCTAAAGGACAGCACGAAAAAAGAAAATGAACTATATACAACTGCAACTCCAAGGGGAGGAGGGAGGGTCATGAGGACTGATTCCTGCTGCTCTTGGAGAACACCTGTTACAGGTGAGTAACTACTCTTTCTCCAGGACCAAGCAGGAAGTCAGTCCTCACATATGGGTGACTCCCTAGCTCTGGGCTACCAAGAACCCAGGCTGAAAAATACAGCTCCCTCTAGAGCCTCAGCAACAGTGAGAGAATCTTCTCTGAGACCACACCTGAACGGTAGCCCAACACCAGGGCCGGAGGGTAGGAGTTGCCTAAACCTCAAAGAGATTACGGAGTACCGCTTGCCCGAAAGCACTGTCCCTATGAGACTCCCTCTCGAGGAAGTAGTGGTCCGCAAAAGTCTGGCTTGAAGACCAAGTAGCAGCCCGGCAGATGTCTGCCAACAGAACAGAGCAGAGGTGAGCTACTGATGCGCCCTTAGCCCTGACCCGGTGGGCCGTGACTCGACCCTCCAAGGAGAGGCCAGCTGCCCTATATGTCCAGGCGATACAGTCTGCCACCCAGATGGACAACGTACGCTTAGTGACAGGCAACCCCAATTTATTAGGGTCAAAGGAAATGAAGAGCTGAGAAGCCCTTCTATGCCCCTGCGTACGTTCTAGGTTAAAGGACAGCACCCTTCTACAATCCAGGGTATGCAAGACCGTTTCGGCCCTACTGGCATGCGGCCTGGGAAAGAACGTCGGAAGTACCACCTCCTGGTTAAGGTGGAAGGAGGATACTACCTTTGGAAGGAACTTAGGATGAGTCCTCAAGACCACCCTGTTCTTATAGAACCTGGTATACGGCCTATCCGAGACCATGGCCTGAAGCTCACTCACACGCCTAGTTGAGGTGAGTGCCACGAGAAACACCACCTTCCAGGATAGGAAACGTAAGTGGCAGGTAGCCATCAGCTCAAATGGTGGATGAGTCAGTTGCTGCAAGACCACATTGAGATCCTACTCAGTGGCCGGTGGACGAATAGGAGGCTTGAGCAGAAGCAGGCCTCTGAGGAAGCGAGACACCAGAGGGTGCCCCGAGAGGGATTGTCCATCCATCGGCAAGTGGTGAGCTGAGAGGGCACTGAGGTGGATCCGGACAGAATTGGACTGAAGTCCCAGGTTGGACAGGTGGAGCAGGTATTGCAGTACCACCGGGGACCGAGCAGGAGAAAGGATCCTCCTGCTGTTGGGAACACCAAGTGGAAAACCTACGCCACTTCAGATCATAGGCCTTCCGAGTGGAATGCTTCCTGGAGGCCAACACTACCTCTTCAACCTCCTTTGGTGGGAGCAAGGACTACCCTTTCAGCAGCCAGGCCATCAAATTGAGGGATTTGGGATGCAAGAGGGACCCCTGATCCTGAGTCAGAAGGTCGGGTTGCAGCCCCAGAGTAAGTAGAGCATCCACTGCCAACTGCAGAAGAAGAGGGAACCACGGCTGCCTGGGCGCTATCAGAATCACCGTGGCTCAGTCCTGCTGGATTTTGAATAGAGTCCGGGCCACCAGAGGTGTGGGAGGAAACGTATACAGCAGGCCCTCTGAGCAAGGGATCAGGAATGCATCTGCCACTGCCCTCAGAGGATGCGGTTGTCTGGAACAGAAACTTGGATAGTTACCTGTTCAGCGGACTGGCAAAAAGATGCATGGTTGGAATTCCCCACTTCAGAAAGATCTGTTGGACTACCCGAGGATCCAACTGCCACTCATGAGGCTGCAGGAGCCTGTTTAGCCTGTCCGCCAGATAGTTTTCCTGGCCTGGGAGGTAGACGGCCCTGAGGGTCATGCCCTGATTGATAGCCCAGGAGCAGAGAGCTTGTGCTTCCAGGCACAGGAGTCGGGATCCTGTGCCCCCCTGCTTGTTCACGTAGAACATAGCCACCTCGTTGTCCGTCTGAACTAGGACAGACTGGTGCGAGAGGACCCGAGAGAGAAAGTCAGTAAGGCTAGTCGTATGGCTCTCATTTCCATCTGGTTGTTCTGCTGGGCGGGCGGCCTCCCACGGAGACCACAGGCCTTGAGTGCAGGTCCCCTGACAATATGCCTCCCAGCCTTGCAGGGAAGCATTGGTTGTCAGTACCCGCGTGTGCAGGGAGGCCCGAAAAGGAACTCCTCTGACCAGGTTTGGGAGATGCCTCCACCAGCGTAAGGAGTCCACCAAGAGTTTGGACATCTTTATCCTGTTTGACAACCACAGAGCCGGCCTCATGTGCAGATGGGCATTTGGGGTGACATGCACTGTGGAATCCATGTGACCTAAGAGCCGGAGGAAGTGTCTGGCAGAGACCAGGGAGTTTGCCTGAAACTAGCCGGCCAACTTCATCAGCCTGTGAGCTCTGTCCACAGGCAAACAGGCCTTTGCATGGATGGTATCCAATCTCACCCCTATGAACTCCACGTCCTGTGAGGGGACCAAAGTGGACTTTGGGAAGTTTATAATGAACCCCAGGTGCTGAAGCAGGGATATGGTTCGGAAGGTGGCCTGCCTGGCCTCTTGTGGAGGCTGGCCCCTGATAAGCCAGTCGTCCAGGTAAGGGAACACAAAGATCCCCTGGTTCCTGAGGTAGGCCGCAACCAACCGCCAGGCATTTTGTAAAAACCCTGGGGGCGGAGGTGAGGCCAAAGGGAAGCACTCTGTACTGGAAGTGGTTCCCTCCCACCACAAATCTGAGGTATTGCCTGTGACTTGGATGGATGAGAATGTGATTATAAGCATCCTTCAGGTCTAAGGAGCATAGCCAATCTCCCTGCTGGAGGTAGGGCAGTAAGATTCCAAGGGTAAGCATCTTGAACTTTTCCCTCTCCAGAAACTTGTTCAGATTTCTCAGGTCTAAGATGAGTCTGAGGCCTCCTGTTCTCTTTGGTACCAGGAAGTACCTTGAGTAGAAGCCTTGCCCTTCCAGGTGGTGAAGCACCGGTTCCACCGCCTGGTCCTGCAGCAGACCTTTCAACTCCTGAAGGAGTAAGTTTCTGTGCAGAGGGGGTCTTGGAGGCTCCCCTGGAAAGTAGGAGGGGGGTATCTGGGTGAAGTGGAGCAGATAGCCCCTCTTGATGATGCTTAACACCCAAGTATCCCCTGTGATGGCTGGCCACCTGTCTGCGTACAGGGTCAGCCAACCTCCTGTGCCCTGGAGAGGAGGAGAGGCTATGCTGGCATAGTCAAAAACCCCCTCCCTGCTGAGCAGGAGCCAGAGTAGGAGGCTTGGGGGCCTTGCCCCTTGGCCTGCTGGCCCTGTTGGGGAGCTGCAGAGGCCTGGTAGTGAGGGTAGGTTTTGTAGGCAGTGGTCTTCCTTGGGTAAAAGGCCTTTTTCCCCGAGCCCTTCTTCTTCTGAGAAGGGGCAGAGGTTTTCCTGGACAGCATGGTCCTGGTGAGAGTCTCCGATTCGAGTTGTGCAGCCTTGTCAGCCATGGGCTTGCCAAAGAGGTTTTCACCCCGACAAGGGACATCGACCAACTTGTCCTGTACCCATGGCTCAAGGTCTGAGGATTGTAGCCAGGCCTGGCGGCGTGCACCGACGCCGGCCCCTGCTACTCGGGCCGAAGCCTCAAATCCATCATAGGCTGCTCAAGAGATAAACTTCGAGCACTCTCGAATACCAGAAGACAAGGCCTTGAACCTCTGCAAAAGGTTCCCCGGACAGACCAGCAGAGAACCCGGCAATCTCCTTTGCCAGGTCTCGAAGGTACATGCCCATGTACAGCTGGTAGGTCTGGACGTGGCAAGCAAGCATAGAGCCCTGGAAGCACTTTCTACCGAGGGCGTCCAGGTTCTGGGCCTCCCTGCCGGGAGGCACCGAGGAGTGCATCTTCTGACTCTTCAGGCGATGCATGGCCGATTCCACAACCATGGAGTGGTGCAGTAGCTCTGCCTTTTGGAAAGTGGGGCTCTTGCAGACTCGATAGATGGAATCGACCTGTTTGCTTATAACCGGCATCGAGGCCGGTGCCTCCCACATGTGGAAGAGCAACCGCTCCAGCATCGGAGGAACCAGTACAGTAAAGGCCTCCTTGGGAGGAGAGTCATACTGCAGGGCCTCAAGCTCCTCGGCTCCTCCTCGGGGTCCACAGGGAAGGCCAAGGCTGTGGCCATGTCCCGTACGAAATCTGAGAACTGGGTATCCTCCGGGGGGGGACCTTGTCTGAGGCTCGGATCCCGGTGAGTCCAAAGGGACGCACCAAGTCCGGAAGGTGTCCGGGGACTCCTCTTCCTCAGTTTCCCATGCCGATTCCTCTGAGGAGGAATCGAGCAGCTCTGAGTGGGCAGGCACCGACGCCATCTGCCCCGATGCCAAGGGTACCAGCATCGACGACCTCAGTCCCGAACAGGAGGCCGAGGGTCGACTCGAGATCGCATGGTCTCGAGGATTGGCTCGGCCTCCGGGGTCAACTTGGACATCGAGGTCCCGGTGGTCGGGGCAGATGTGCCGGTGAGACCGGCGATCAGCACCTGCTGCTGCTCCATGAAGGCAGACAGTCTGCTCTCCAAGGTCGTCAACCTGAGTCCAAGCTCAGGAGACCCAGCAGCCTCCGACTCGGGCCCCAATGGCGGCTCCCCCGGAGAAGAGTCCACGAGGACTACAGCACTCACGTGACTTGGGGCCTCCGACTCTACACGAGGATGCTTTGCAGGCCTCTTCGACTCCGAAGACCTGGGATGGCGATCGGGGCTATGCGACCTGGCCCTCGAGGGGCCAAGAGCATCCACCGATGCTGCCCTCGCGGGTTTCTTCTTCCTTCGGTGCTCCCTTGAGGGGGACTCCCTCTCAGAGGAGCCCCGACGATGCTCGGGGTCAGACTCCTGAGACTTCGAGGCCTCTGACGAAGTCCGGACCCGTCCAGACGCAGAGTCGGAGAAGATCCTCTCACACTGGTGCTGACGGCTCCTCAATGCCTTCGAGGACATTTTGCCACAGGGGCTACAGACCTTAGGATCATGGTCCGGCCCAAGGCACTGGAGGCAGCAGTCATGTGTGTCGGTGAGAGACATCAGTTTCTTGCACCGATCACACTTCTTAAAGCCACTGGCAGCCATCAGGGGAAAAAGGGTCCCTGCAAGATCAAAAAAATCGGGCTGCCAGGGAAAAGAAAAATTGGCGCGAACGCAGTCTCTAAGGACAAACCGAAAAAGGAGATCTGGGCTCGGCACCGGTGTACCGAGTCCAGGCGGGAAAGGAAACCGACATCGAACCGAAGAAAAACACAACGCAGGAAAATCGACTTTTTCCACGGGTGACAAGGACACACGTTCGCAGGGCTCTGCGGAAAAAAGAAGACTGAGCAAGATGGCACTTTTGGGTGGGAGGGGGACCGCGCATGCGTGGCTGCATTCCCAAAGGCTTTCTTTGAAAGCTGGGGAAATGCTCTGCATGGGGGCTCCGTCGGCCCTGACGTCACCCATATGTGAGGACTGACTTCCTGCTTGGTCCTGGAGAATCCACTAATCTGGACTGGTCTGGCAGGATGGTTTGGAAACAGAGGAATTTCCAGCAGAAAGGAGGAGGTATTAATGCTACTGTACAAGTCACTGGTGAAGCCTCAATTGGAGTATTGAGTTCAGTTTTGGAGGCCATATCTCACAAAGGATATAAAAAGACTTGAAATGGTTCAGAGGAAGGCAACCAAAATGATTTGAAGCTTGCGCCAGAAGATGCATGAAAAGAGACTTGAAGACCTAAATATCTATATGCTAGAGGAGAGGAGGGACAGGGAAGATATGATACAGACCTTTAAATACTTAAAAGGTATTAATGAACAAACAAACCTTTTTCAAAGACGGTGAAGCTGTAAAACTAGATGGCATAACATGAAGCTGTAAGGGGATAAACTGAAAGGCAACGTCAGGAAATATGTTTTCACTGAAAGGGTGGTGGATGCTTGGAATGCCCTCCCGATGGAAGTGATGGGGGCAATATAGTGACAGAATTCAAAATGGCATGGGACAGACACAGTGGATCCCTTTAAAGCAACAGGATAAAATCAAAATAAAGTTAATCAATTCTAATATCTCAACAAATAGGGGTGACCTGCATGAAGTGGTGGGTATACTCCTAAACAAAGGTATGGGGAGGGGTGACCTGCATGAAGCGGCAGGTGCACCTACTCTTGTCACTTGCTGGGCAAACTAGATGGACCATACTGCTCCTTATGCGCCGTCATATACTATGTTACTAGGGGTAAATATCAATATATTGTTTACTCCACACAATGAAGCTACACTGTAACTCATTTAATGGTAATAAGAAAAATATATTTCTTTTTACTCAATGCATTATCAAATTCTGGAATTCATTACTGGAGGATGTACTAAAAGCTCTTAGTGTAGCTGGGTTTAAAAAAAAAGATTTGGACAAGTTTCTGGAGGATCATTATTAAAGAGTACCTGAGAAATCCACTGTTTACCCTAGGACAAACATTGTGGAATCCGTGTACCTTTTTGGGAACCTGACAGGTACTTATGACCTGAATTGGCCACAGTTAGAAATAGGATACTGGGCTTGATGGACCTTGGTCTGACCCAGTATGGCACTTCTTATGCTAGCCTATATGGGAGGACTTGCTATCCTGCTTGTCCACCGAGAAAAAATAGCTCTATAGGGTATGCTTACTAAACAGCATTAAGGGAGCATGTGCTGCCGTTAACACCCATTATTGGCACCCTAGTGCCCTTAACGCTGTGAAAACGCTGCTTTAAGGGGTGTTAAAGGCACCAGCAGCATTAAGGGCACAGGGGACAGAGAGTGGGCATTAACGGCATGTACTTCTTTACCACCGATTGCACAATGGCCTGAAAAGCCCTTTTAACACTGGAAACCCAATCACCAAGTAAAACCTCATGAAAAGGGTGTTTGTAGAGGGGAGAGAGACTATTTAAGTGTCAGCAATGTGATGCACTGACAAGGGAGCCCAAGAATGTGATAGTAGTGCTCTATTTAGAAGCAAAAGCATGATGCTCAAGTAGGAAAGGGCACCATGCTGACGGGGCACAAGGGGTGGCATGGTGGACTAGGCAGCTTCCCAGGTGGCACAGAAGAACATAAGTTCTGAATATATGCCATACTGTGTCAGACCAAGGTTCTTCAAAGCCCGCTATCCTCCGTCCAATAGTGGCAAATCTAGGGTACAAGTAACTAACTGGGTCCCTAAAAGACACCCATGGTCAGAGGCCTGTATTGGGCCAAGCAGCTGATCAAAGTGTCCCCCGAATAAAGCGTAGTTACTCACCTGTAACAGGTGTTCTCCAGGAGCAGCAGGAATCAGTCCTCACTTATGGGTGACGTCGACGGAGCCCTCGCGGAGCAATTTTCCCCAGCTTTCAAAGAAAGCCTTTGGGAATTGCAGCGCGCATGCGCGGTCGTCTTCCCGCCCGAGGGTGCCATCTTAGCCAGTCAGATGACATAGCTAAAAAAGACAGCATAAAAATTTGCAAAAAGAACATAAGCAGACGATTGCAACTCCAAGGGGAGGAGGGAGGGTAGTGAGGACTGATTCCTGCTGCTCCTGGAGAACACCTGTTACAGGTGAGTAACTACGCTTTCTCCAGGACCAAGCAGGAAGTCAGTCCTCACTTATGGGACTCCCAAGCTCAAGGCTACCGGAGACCCTAAGCACAAAAATGAGCTCCCTCTAGCTCAGCAGCACAGAAGGATAGAATCTTCGCTGAAATATCACCCACCGGTAGCCCACATCCGGGATGGAGGGTAGGAGTTGCTCAGACCTCAAAGAGATTACGGAGGACTGCCTGTCCGAAAGCACTGTCCCTACGGGACTCCCTCTCGAGACAGTAATGGACCGCAAAAGTCTGGCTCGAAGACCAAGTAGCGGCCCGGCAGATGTCTGCCAGCGGAACAGAGCGGAGGTAAGCCACTGACGTGGCCTTTGCCCGAACACAATGAGCCGTGACTCGACTTTCTAAGGAGAGTCCGGCTGCCCCATAAGCCCAAGAGATACAGTCCGCAACCCAGATGGACAGAGTACGCTTGGAGACCGGGAGCCCCAATCTATTGGGGTCAAAAGACACAAAAAGCTGAGCAGCTTTACGGTGCTCCCGCGTACGGTCAAGGTAGAAGTTCAGAGCCCTTCTACAGTCCAGGGTATGGAGGACCGTCTCAGCTCGGCTGGAGTGTGGTCTGGGAAAGAAGGTTGGAAGTACCACCTCCTGATTGATGTGAAAAGGGGAGACCACTTTAGGCAGAAATTTCGGATGAGTCCGTAGGACCACCCTATTCTTGTAGAACCTAGTGTAAGGGGGATCAGACACGAGGGCCTGCAATTCACTTACGCGTCTAGCGGAAGTGAGGGCTATCAAGAACAGTGTTTTCCAAGACAGAAAACGGAGAGAACAGGTAGCCATAGGTTCAAAAGGCGGACAGGTGATCCGCTGCAACACCACATTCAGGTCCCAGTCAGGCGCTGGCGGGCGCAGAGGTGGTTTAAGTAGAAGGAGACCTCGGAGAAACCTCGCTACGAGAGGGTCATTGGAGAGAGGTCTGCCGTCCACCGGCACATGATGTGCTGAAAGAGCACTGAGGTGAACTTTGACGGAGTTGGACTTAAGTCCCAGATTAGAGAGGTGCAGCAAGTACTGCAAGATCACCGACACCGGGCAGGAGAAGGGATCCTGAGACTGTTGGGTACACCAGACTGCAAAGCGACGCCATTTAAGGGCGTAGCATTTGCGGGTAGAAGGCCGTCGCGAAGCCAGACGACCTCCTCCACCTCCGCCGGCAGGAGAAGGGGAGCAAGGACTACCCTCTCAGCAGCCAGGCCATGAGGTTGAGAGACCTGAGGTTGGGGTGCAGGAGGGACCCCTGATCCTGAGTGAGGAGATCCGGTTGTACCCCCAGAGGGATGGGATCCTCCACCGCCAGTTGCAGCAGGAGCGGAAACCACGGCTGTATGGGCCAGCGAGGGGCCACCAGGATCATGAAGGCTTTGTCTCGGAGAACCTTGAAAAGAGTCCGAGAGACTAGCGGGATGGGAGGGAAAGCATACAGAAGGCTCCCCGACCATGAGATCAGAAAGGCGTCCGCCGCAACCCGAAGGGGGTGCGGCTGACGAGAGCAGAAGCGAGGAAGTTGCCGGTTGAGAGGACTGGCAAAGAGATCTACCGTGGGGAGACCCCACTTGAGGAAGAGCTTCTGAACTACCAAGGGATCCAGACGCCACTCGTGCGGCTGGAGGACCCTGCTGAGTTTGTCTGCAAGGCAATTTTCTTGGCCCGGGAGATAAACCGCCTTGAGGAGAATGCCGTGACTGACGGCCCAAGAGCAGAGCTTCAGTGCCTCCCGGCAGAGGAGGAAGGAGCCCGTGCCCCCCTGCTTGTTCACGTAGAACATGGCAACTTGATTGTCCGTCTGGACAAGGACGGATTGGTGGGAAGTCAGGTGGGAGAAGGCCTTGAGAGCTAGGCGGATCGCCCTGAGCTCCAGGAAGTTGATCTGCTGAGCAGACTCCCACGTGGTCCAGAGGCCCTGAGTACGTGCCTCTTGGCAATGTGCTCCCCAGCCCAGGAGGGATGCATCGGTGGTCAGCACCCGGGTCGGCTGAGGTGACTGGAAAGGCATTCCGAATATCAGGTTCGGCTGCCGGAGCCACCACCGGAGAGACGAGAGCAGCGGCTCGGAGACGCGCACTAGGTCTGCCAGGCCGCCTGTGGCTTGTCGCCACTGCTGGCGGAGACACCATTGAGCAGACCGCATATTCAGGCGGGCATTGGGGGTCACATGGACGGTGGAAGCCATATGGCCGAGCAGTCTCAGGAAGCGCCTGGCGGAGACCAGGGGCTGGCTGCGAAAGCGGTCGGCTAGGTCCATGAGCCGTTGAGCCCTGTCGAGTGGTAGGTACGCTCGTGCCCGAGGAGTGTGCAGCCTTGCGCCGATGAACTCGAGATCCTGTGAGGGGAGCAAAGTGGACTTTGCGAAGTTTATAACAAAGCCCAAGTGCTGCAGCAGAGTCACCGTGCGGCACGTGGCGTTGGTGACCGCCTGAGCGGACGCTGCTCTGATGAGCCAGTCGTCGAGGTACGGAAAGACATAGAGGCCGTGAAGCCGGAGATGGGCCGCCACGACCGCGAGACATTTTGTGAAGACTCGCGGTGCGGAGGATAGGCCAAAGGGCAGTACTCTGTACTGGTAAGGATTTCCTGCCACCACAAACCTTAGGTATTGGCGGTGGCTTGGGTGGATGAGGATGTGCGTGTAGGCATCCTTTAGATCCAAGGAGCATAGCCAATCTCCCTGCTGGAGGTAGGGCAGAAGGATTCCAAGGGTAAGCATTTTGAACTTCTCCCGCACAAGGAACTTGTTGAGGTTGCGCAAGTCCAGGATGGGTCTGAGGCCCCCTGTTCTCTTTGGTATCAGAAAATACCTTGAATAAAAGCCTTGACCTCTCAGGTGGTGGGGCACCGGTTCCACCGCCTGTTCCTGCAGAAGACCTGCTAAACTCCTGAAGGAGCAACTCCCTGTGCAGAGGGGGGCGCGAAGGTTCTCCCGGAAAATAGAAGGGAGGGACCTGATGGAAGTGGAGAAGGTAGCCTTCTCGCACGACCTGAAGTACCCAGGCATCTGCGGTGATGCTGGACCACCTGTGGGCGAAGTGAACCAGCCGGCCTCCGGTGCTGGGAGGAACCAGCGGGGGGGGGGAGAGGCTATGCTGAGCGAGTCAAAACCCCCACCCTGCTGAGCAGGGGCTGGTGGTGCAGGCTTGGGGGCTTGCTGCCTACGGGACCCGTTACCCCGTCCCTTGGCCTGCTGGCCCTGTTGGGGAGCTGCAGGGGCCTGATAATGGGGGTACTGTTTGTAGGCAGCCGCCTTCCTCGGGTAAAAGGACTTTTTTCCCGAGCCCTTCTTTTTCTGGGAAGGGGCGGAGGTCTTCCTAGAAAGCCTGGTCCTGGTGAGAGTCTCAGTCTCAATTTGTGCAGCCTTTTCCGCCATGGGCTTGCCAAAGAGGTTTTCGCCTCGGCAGGGGACATCGACCAACTTGTCCTGTACCCAGGGCTCAAGGTCTGACGACTGAAGCCAAGCCTGTCGGCGGGCACCGATGCCGGCTGCGGCCACTCTAGCCGAGGCCTCAAAGCCATCATAGGCTGCTCGGGACATGAACTTTGAGCATTCCCGAATGCCCGTGGACAAGGCTAGGAACCTCCGCAAGGGCTCCTCGGAGAGACCAGCGGAGAATCCGGCTAGCTCTTTAGCCAGATCCCGGAGATACATGCCCATGTAGAGCTGGTAAGTCTGGACACGACATGCGAGCATAGAGCCCTGGAAGCACTTCTTGCCAAGGCCATCCAGGTTACGGGCCTCCCTTCCAGGAGGCACCGAGGAGTGCATCTTCTGGCTCTTAAGACGATGCATGGCCGATTCCACTACCATGGAATGGTGTGGCAGCTGTGCCTTCTGAAAGCCAGGGCTCTTGCGGACCCGATAGATAGAATCGACCCGCTTGCTCAGGACCGGCGAGGAGGCCGGACTCTCCCACATGCGGAAGAGTAGTCGTTCCAGCATAGGAGGAACCGGCACAGTAAAGTGCTCCCTCGCGGGAGAGTCATACTGGAGGGCGTCGAGCTCTTCGGCTCGAGGCTCCTCCTCGGGATCCGCAGGGAAGGCCAAAGCCTTGGCCATATCCCTAACGAAGTCCGAGAACCAGGCATCCTCCGGGGGGGACTGCTTCCGAGGCTCGGACCCCGGTGAGTCCGATGGGACACACCGAGTCCGGAAAGAATCAGGTGACTCTCCCTCCTCAGACCGACTCCGACGAGGACTCGGTGGGGTCGGCCCGGGCAGGGTGCGGCGCCAGCCGCCCCGACGTCGAGGGAGTCGGCGTCGGCGACCTCGGTCCCGAACGGGAGGCCGAGGGTGACCTCGACCGAGGATCGACTCGAGTTCTCATGGACTCGAGGATCGGCTCGGTCTCCGGGGTCGACGTCCCGGCGGTCGGGGCAGCGGCGCCAGCGAGGCCAGCGAGCAGTGCCCGCTGCTGGTCCATGAAGGCAGACAGTCTGCTCTCCAAGGCCGTCAACCTGAGTCCGAGCTCAGGTGACCCAGCAGCCCCCGACTCGGGCCCCGACGGCGGCTGTCGCGGAGGCGAGTCCAGAAGGACCACAGGACTTACCCGGGCAGGCATCTCCGACTCCAGGCGAGGTCGCTTCGGGATGTGTTCCTTCTCCAAGGACCCGGGGCGGCTGTCGGGGCTATGCGACCTGGCCCTCGCGGAACCAGGAGCGTCCACCGACGCCGCCCTCGCGGGTTTTTCCTTCCGACGATGGTCCCCGGAGGGAGAACCCCGGTCGGAGGAGCTCCGGCGACGGTCCGAGCTGGAGCCTTTCGACGCGGAGGCCTCCGACGAGGTCCGGGTACGGCTGGGGTCAGCGAAGATTCTCTCACGCTGATGCCGCCGACTCCTCAACGCCTTTGAGGACAGTTTGCTGCAGGGCCCACAGATCAGTTCCTCATGATCCGGGCCCAGGCAGCGGAGGCAAAAGTCGTGTGTGTCGGTTAGTGACATATTTCGGTCACACCGACCACACCGCTTAAACCCACTGGCAGCCATCGGGGGAAAAAGGGCCCCTGCGAGGTCAAAGGACCGGGCTGCCAGGGAAACCGAAAACGAAAGCTGACTAAGTCAGAAAAACCGAAAAAAGTAAGCGGACTCGAGACCGGCGTCGCGAGTCCGGGCGGGAAAACGATCGGCGTCGAACCGAAAGAAAAAAGGATAAAACAAAGAAGAAAATCAACTTTTTCGCGGGGACAAGACGGGGACGTCTGTCGGGCTCCGCGGAAAAAAGAAGACTGGCTAAGATGGCACCCTCGGGCGGGAAGACGACCGCGCATGCGCGCTGCAATTCCCAAAGGCTTTCTTTGAAAGCTGGGGAAAATTGCTCCGCGAGGGCTCCGTCGGCGCCGACGTCACCCATAAGTGAGGACTGACTTCCTGCTTGGTCCTGGAGAAAGGAATGACCACCTTTCCTCCAGGATCCTGACCAAACCCTCCCTAAGCCCAGCTACACAAGGGGCTTTCACGACATGCACCGACACTGCATGCCAGAGTTTGCCAACACATTGAATGATAAACTATATGCCCCAATCTGTCTGGAATGCGTTATGCTATAGCGGCAGTGCCTGTCCCCTAGTCTCCCCATATTGTGATGTTAACAACCATTAACCGTTCCATGCCACCAGTAATGTATAGACCACCTATCATATCTCCCCCCCCCCCCCCCCAGCCATCTCACTACCAGGTTGAGGAGGCCTAACCTTTGTAACCCTCTCACATAGGGGAATCCTTCCATCCACAGCACCATCTGTGATGTCCATCATGATCAAGCAATGACAGTGGTGAAACACAGACATATTGCTGCCTTGGAAAGGTGATGTGCCACATGGACAGTCCAAGGGTCAAAGCACCCTAGGTAGAGATCCTGGTGCCCCCTCCGGTGCTGCTGAACCCAGCTGTGGAGGAAGAGGCTGGAATTGTAGCCCTCCAGATAGCTGGAAAATGCAGGTGCCCGGGGAAATACCATAATAGTGGCTGTCATCCTCTCCCTGAGACGTATCAGTGGCAGGTGGTGAGGCCCCTGCATAGGCAGCTGTTGGGGGGAGGGGCTGCATGGCCATCCATGTGCCTCTGGCCCCCCCCCCCCATTTGGCCCTTGCAACCAAAGTGCCCACCTAACCCTATTGGGCCTTTTTCTATTTATGCCTTACTGCTGTGTGTCACCCCAATATTAGACCTCACTTACTCCTTATAATTTGTGTATAAATTTGTAAGAGAAGACAACTTATGAGTAGAAACCAATCTAAGCTCAATACAGAGCTTCAGATGCTGTCTGCCCAAGCCACATTCCACAAAGCACTAATTTATACATTCACTTCATATTTTTAACACATTTGTCCCTTTTCTCTTATATGGTTATTCTTTACAGTAACAGAGGAACACATTCCTTTCTTTGTTCTCTTGTTTTATGGTCTTTTGCAGGGGGGGTCTTATCTCTGCCCCATCTCCCTTAACCTCCCACAATTTCTGCCTTTATAAAAACCATAATAGCCGCATGTTTAACATGCTGCAACTGCGCACCACCACCACTGACAGCATGTGGCATGTCTACATGGTGTGGTGGTGGTGGCGGCGGCGGCGGCAGCATCAGCCTGCAGCAGACAGAAGCCTTGTCCTGCAGCATATGACCCTAGGATTTCAATGTTTAAGGGAGACAGATACTGCAGAACCTCAACATTATTTCATTCTAAAAGCCAAAATCCTTTCTTCCCCAGAAGTCTGATCTGAACATTGATTACTAAAGCAGTCCGTGGTGATGGACTCTGCTTATCATTGAACAAAGCAGCGTGGAATATCTACTCTGAGATCCTGCCAGTAACTTGCAGACAGGATATTGGGCTTTATGAACCTTTGGTCTGACCTAGTATGCTGCTCTTATGTTATTATATCCTGTAAACCTGACTGGCTGATGAGAATCCCTGATCTAAAGCAAAACAACAGTAGTATTCTAATTTGCTCAGTTACCCACAAAACATTACACTCAAAATTTAAACTCTGATCAGATTTTATTTATCTAATCATGAACACTGTCTAAAGCGTAGTTACAGTATTGGCCAAAAGTTTAGCATAGCTAGGAAATATCACTGAACTGGCATAATTTTGAAAGGAAAACTCCAGTTTTTACATAGTTTGCTTACTTATTTTTCTCCAGACACCAGAATATAGTGTTGAAATCAATAATCTTTGGAGGTGGGCTATTTATAGTTCGTTTTTGTTTACATAATCGTACGGTTTAGTGGATATGGTAAATTTTGCTGATCTTTTGCTATTTTACATCATACCAGCTCTGTGAAGTTACGACTCAATTAGAGCTTATTCTGGCATTTACTTCAACAGGTAAGAGTTGTAGATCAATTATTTCTATCTGCTGAACCCAACTGATCTCTGTTTTATGTGTTTCTACCCCCAGATTTCAAATCTGTGTGTGGGTTTGAGGAATAGGGCTGGGTAAGAACAAATGGGTTTGGTAAGTTGGTGACTACAAGTAGAATTTTCCACCTCAGTGAGATAAAATAAAAGTAAAGAGCATAAATGAAGGAAACACATGTTGATAGCATTTTTGGAAGGTTTATTTATTTCCTCAGGCCAAAATTTGGTCAATGGAACCTTAAAACCTTATTATACCATGGTTCATACATTGTTCTTTCCCTGCAAAAAATTAACAGAATTATTCTGTTAAAGATGGGACAAGCATGTGAATTGTCAAAGAAGAGAGGCATTGCCCTGGCCTTGATCAAGGCAGGCATCTCACAGACAGAGGTTGCAAAGAAGCTTGGTGTTTCACAGTCCGCAATTTCACGTACAAAGAAGCGTACAGAAGAAACAGGATCTCTGAGTTCCAGAAAAAGATCTGGACGTCCAAGAGTTACTACTCCCATAACTGACCACAAGATTCATATTTTGGTCAGAAAAAATCAATTTATTTCATCTGCTAAAGTGAAACAAAGCCTGCCACCCCTGTGCTCTGACATCAGCACGAGAACAACGTGTCGATGCCTGAAGGATGATTTTAATCTCCCAGCTCGAAAAACAGTCAAGAAGCCATTGTTGACTGCATTTCAGATGAAAAGGCGGTACAACTTTGCTAAAAAATATGTCAAATGGACCAAAGAACAATGGAAAAAAGTCCTGTTCAGTGATGAGACAACAATAATAGTTTGACTGCCCAAGGGTCCTCGTTTGTCATCCATCCAACCAACAAAACAATCCTGTGTATATGGTACCAACTGTGAAACACAGTTCAAAACTGATGGTATGGGTTGTTTTGGCAGCAGGGGTCGTGGGGGTTTGTGCTTTTTGCCACGAAATACCACCATGAATGCTGATGCCTATATTGGATTGCTGGAGTTGAAGCTGCCACAGTTCCTGGCCATTGGTTCTTATGAAGTGTTCCAGCAAGATGGGGCTCCATGTCACATGCAAAAAAAGTCACAAAATGGTTCGAGGACAACAGCATTACTGTTCTGGAGTGGCCTGGACAGTCACCTGATTTGAACCCATTGAAAACATGTGGAGGATCGTGAAGCTGAAAATTGCAGAAAAATGCCCAAAAAGTCTTGATCATCTTCAAGACATTATTAAGACTGTATGATGCAGAGAAATTACAAATGAACTATATCTAAACCTTGTTCACAGCATGCCTACTCATTTGCAAACAGTTATAAAACCAAAGGGTGCACCTACCAAGTATTAAATAACATGAAACTGCATATTTTGTGTTGCTTCTGTGTCTATGCTAAACTTTTGGACAATACTGTACTCATTTGTAACAGGTGTTCTCCAGGGACAGCAAGAAACAGTCCTCACTTATGGGTATCGTCAGCACCGACGGAGCCCGCACAGAGCAATTCCCCAGCTTTCAAAGAAAGCCTTTGGGATTGCTACCACGCATGAGTGGTCCTCTTCCCGCCCAAGGGTGCCATCTTGCTCAGTCAGGTCCCTTAGCTCGAGCCCTACCAAGCAGATGGCAAGGAAAGGACAAAAATTCAGCAAATCATCAAGGGAGGCGGGAGGGTAGCGAGGACTGATTTCTGCTGTCCCTGGAGAACACCTGTTACGCTTTCTCCAGGAACAAGCAGGAAATCAGTCCTCACTTATGGGACTCCCTAGATACAGGCTACCGAATCTGTAACCCAAAGAAAAAATACGCCTCCGTGAGGCTGAAAGCAAATCTGAAGCTTGAAGGAGCCCGAGCCCTCGGGTCCTCAGTGCAAAGCCCTCAGTAGCCATGAAGAAGGGTCGGAGGGCAGGAGTTGCTTATACCCCGAACAGATTACAGAGTACAGCCTGGCCGAAGGCGCTGTCCTGGTGGGACTCCCTCTCCAGGCAGTAGTGGGCAGCAAAGGTATTCGTAGAAGACCAGGTTGCCGCCCGACAGATGTCCATCATGGGCACGGAGCACAGCGAGGCCACTGAGGCTCCTTTGGCTCAGACCCCATGTGCAGTGACTCGATGATCCAGAGGATGCCCGCCTGCGCATGGGCGAACGCAATGCAATTTGCCACCCAAACCGAGAGGGTGCGCATGGTGACTGCATGCCCCTGCGTATTGGGATCGTAGGTCACAAAGAACAGGTCAGACTTGCGATGAGTGAGTATGCTGCAAGTAGAAGGCGAGGGCTCACTTGCAGTCGAGGGAGTGGAGAGCCGCCGACACCTGATCGGCGTGGGGCCTTGGGAAGAAGGTCGGGAGCACTCTCTCTTGGTTGAGATGAAAGGCCGACACAACCTTGGGTAAGAACTTAGGATGCATCCGGAGGACCACCCTGTTCTGATAAAACCTGATGTAAGGGGCGCCAGCCATGAGCGCCTGAAGCTCACTGACTCGGCGAGCCGAGGTCAGCGCCACCAGGAAGGCCACCTTCCAGGACAAAGGCTGAAGCGAGCACGTCGCCATCGGCTCAAAAGGGTGGACGAGTGAGCTGCGTGAGCACCATGTTCAAGTCCCACTCTGCCAGAGGGGGACGGATGGGCAGCTTGGATAACAAAAGGCTCCGCATAAAGCAGGAGACTAGTGGTTGCCCAAAGAGAGGCTTTCCCTCGACAGGGAGATGATTAGCCGATATGGTGCTCAAATGAACCCTAACAGAGTTCAACTTCAGCCCTTCCCTCGAGAGGTGGAGAAGGTACTGGAGAACCTACCAAACCGAGCATGAGAAGGGGTCAATCTGGAGCCCTGAGCACCAGACAGAGAAGTGTTTCCACTTAAAGGCGTAAGCCCGTCTAGTGGAGTCCTTCCTCAAGGCAAGGAGGATTTCCTCAATCTCCTCCGGAAGGGCCAGAAAGGCTAGAGAGACCCGTTCAGCCGCGAGGGATAGGGAGGGCAGGTTTGGGTGCAGTATCCAACCCTCCTCCTGCATCAACAAGTCCCTGGCACAGCCCAGGGGAATTGGAGCAGGAGTGGGAACCAAGGCTGCTGAGGCCACGAGGGGGCCATGAGAATTGGCGATGCCCCATCCCGCTGAGCCTTGAACAGAGTCCTTGCAATGAGGGGGAAAGGAGGGAATGCATAGAGGAGACGGAGGACCAGTCCAGGAGAAATGCATCGGGTCCCTCCCTGCCTGGGTGCGGCACCGGGCCGCAGAAGCGAGGGAGTTGTGTGTTCTAGGGGCTGACGAAGAGGTCTATCGCTGGAGTGCCCCAGCTTAGGAACAACCAGCCTGCCACTCTAGGATCCAGGTGCCACTTGTAGGGGTGAAGGATTCTGCTGAGCCTGTCCGCCAGGCCATTCTCCTGACCCGGGAGGTATGTCGCCTTGAGGGACCATCCTCCGCCAGGCGGCAAAAGAACAAATGAGGACTGCTTTCCCTGCAGAAGGAGCATGACCCCATGCCCCCCTCTTTGTTGATGTAGAACATCGCTACCTGGTTGTCGGTCTGCACCAGAACAGACTTCCCGCTGAGGACATTCTCAAAGGCCCTCAGGGCCCACCGGATGGGCCGAAGCTCGAGCAAGTTTATCTGCTGCTGAGCCTCCACAGGAGACCACTGCCCTTGCGTGCAGAGAAGCCCGCAATGGGCTCCCCATCCTAACAGGGAAGCATCCGTGGTCAGCACCACATTGTGCTGTGGGGGCCTGGAAGGGCGATCCCTGCAGGAGGTTGTGGGGGTTTTGCCAACAGTTCAGGGACAAACGAAGGTCGGGAAGAACGCTGACAGGGTCCCTGAGGTGGCCGAGGGATTGACTCCATTGGGAGCTGAGACACCACTGGGTCATCTGCATGTGCAGGCGGGAGTGAGGAACCACATGCACGGTCGAGGCCATGTGGCCCAAGAGACATAGCATGGACCAAGCGGTGACCTGGTGGGCGCTTTGGACGTGGGTGGAGCGATCCACCGGCAAGACGTCCATGGCCTGCCGAGTATCGAGGCGTGCCCTGATGAACTCGAGAGTCTATGCCGGCTCGAGATGAGACTTCGGGTAGTTGACCAAGAACCCTAAGCTCTCCAAGAGGACAGTGAGCGACATCGCTCGCCGGGCCTCCTCGATGGAGGAGCCTGTAACGAGCCAGTCGTCGAGGTAGGGAAACACCAGCACACCCTGGCACCGAAGGTGAGCGGCGGCGGCCACGACGAGGCACTTCGTGAAGACCCGAGGAGTGGATGCAAGGCCAAAGGAGAGCACTCTGTACTGGAATGTGTTCTCCCTGCACCCTGAAACGCAGGTACTGCCTGTGTTGGGGGTGGATCAAGATGTGGGTATAGGCGTCCTTTAGATCCAAGGAGCCTAGCCAGTCACCGTGCCAGACGAAGGGCAGCAGCACGCTAAGAGATAACATTTTGAATTTCTCCCGCACCAGGAACTTGTTTAGCCTGCGGAGGTCGAGGATGGGCCGCAAACCCCCCATCTTTTTCGGGATGAGGAAGTACAGGGAATAAAAGCCCCGACCTCGAAAGTGGGGAGGGACCTTCTCGACTGCCCGTTGGGAAAGGAGGGAGTGTAATTCCCGCTGCAGCAAAAGCTGGTGTGCGGGGGAGTCGAGGAGGCTCCACTGGGGAGAAAGGGGGTGGAAGCCTGTCAAGGCAGAGGCGATAGACCTCCCGGATGACCTGGAGGACCCAGGTGTCTGAGGTGATAAGCGCCCACAACGGGGCAAAACAGGACAGGCGTCCCCCCACTGGCTGCTGTGTTGCCGGAGGGCAAGGGGCTATGCCACAGGAGTCAAAACCCCTAAGGGGGTTGTGGGGGAGCTGGCATCTGGGCCTTCGGTTTATGATGACTTTGACCAGGCTTCCCCTGTGCAGGAGTGGTCGGAGCAGGAGTAGCTGGGTACGGCAGGTAGTCGCGGTACTGGAGGCCTTTCCTGGGGAAAAAGGGCTTCTTGGCAGGCTGCTTCTTCCGAGGCTGCGTAGAGGTCTTGCGGGAGAGACGGGTCCTAGTAACATACTCCATCTCAATCTTCGCAGCCTTCTCCTCCATCGGCTTACCAAAAAGCTGTTCGCCGAGGCAGGGCACGTCCAGGAGCTTCTCATGCACCCACTGCTCCAAATCTGAACATTGGAGCCAAGCCTAGTGGCGGGCTCCGATGCCCACGGCTGCCCCCCGAGCCGATGTCTCACAGCCATCATAGGAGGCTCGGGAGATATACTTGGAGCAATCAGCCACAGACTTCAACAGGGTGCGGAACCTATTGAGGGGCTCGCCCTCGCCTGCGGAGAAACCTCCAAGTTCTTTCGCCAAGTCGTGGAGGAACATACCGATATACAATTGGTATGCCTGGATGCAACAAGAGAGCATGGAACCTTGATAGGCCTTGCGGCCCAGGACATCAAGGGCTCTCGATTCTCGGCCCAGGACGGATGAATGGGACTTCGGGCTTTTCTGCTTCCTCGTGGTCGATTCTACCACCATCGAGGTGTGTGGGTCTTCCGGAAGCCTGGCCCTCGCTGCACCTTGTACATTGCATCAAGGTGCTTGCTCACAATGGGGACCGAAGCCGGGGCCTCCCACATGCAGAGCAATAGCTGGGAGAGGATTGGTGGCACCAGCACAATCAGGGATTCCCTGGGCGGGGCCTCATACTGAAGAATATAGGAGTTCTTCAGCATGAGGGTCTTCCTCGACCTGGGTAACCAAGGTCTAGGGCCCAAGCATGTCCTGAATAAACTCCAAAAAGGAGGTGTCCTCGGGCGGTGAATGCCGCTGGAGACCGAGCAGCAAGGGGTCCGGAAGAACGATCCCGGTGGGTGCAGGTCTCCGGGGATGTGTCCCCATCGGATTCCCATTCCGAGAAGTCGGTAGAGATCTCCAAGCTAGGCGGTTCGTCCTGTCCGATGGCCGGCGGTCTGGAGCCGGAGGCCCTGGATGATATCACCCCCGAAGAACGGGAGAGCAATCAAGACTGACGACGAGGACCCTCACGAGGTCAGTGGCTCTCGGGGGTTTCCTGGACGGATTTTGGTGTTCCATGCGAGGGACCCGTGGTCTCCGGGCGCAAGTCAGCGAAGCTGGCCGTGAGCGCCTGCTGGGAAGCAATGAATGCAGAAATGCTGCATCCAAGCACCAGCATACGGGATTCCCACGTGGGCGTGGGGCCCTGGGATGCCAATACCGGGGTCACCGGATCAGGCGTCGAGGCAGAGAGGGGGTCCTCGCCGGGACGGTCCTCAGGAGACAGGGCGCCTTCGCCAGAAGCCTCCATTTTTCTGCAAGGTACCTTGCGGGGCCATTCCTTGTCCGACTCTTAGGAACGCCGAAGGGGGCTAAGCGACCGGGCGCAGGAGCGCTCATGTTTGTCGGGAGCTCCAGACAGCGACTTTGAGGCTGCCTTCTTTTTGCACCGTTCCACCTCGGGGGACCCCTTGTCAGAATGCTGCCTGGAATGCAGTGCCGCAGGGGACAACCCACCGAGGGTGCCACCAGGGACTCCGAGGCAGCCTTTCGAAAAATGTCTTTGGACTTCTGCTTACGGCTGAGTAGGGCATTAGAGGACATTTTCTTGCAGAACGAACAGAGCTCTGGGTCATGGTCGGCTCCCAGACACCGTAGACAACAGTCATGAGTGTCCGTAAGCAACATGTTCCTAGAGCATCTATCGCATTTTTTAAACCCAGTGGCCATGGAGAGAAAAACGGCACCTGCGAAGTCGAAGACCCACGCAGCCAGAGGTTGAGAGAAAAAAGGGCGTGAAGCCCGGGAAGAAAAAATGTTTAAAAGGTATCTCCGTAAGCTCCAAAAGAGAGCAAGGGGATGATGGGTAGAGGACCGGTGCAACCGGAAAAAAGGAGAGAGCCTGTTAAGGCGAGGAAACAAAAACGTTTTCCGAGGGATGAGGACGTACGTCCAAAGGGCTCCGCGGAAAAAGGGTGACTGAGCAAGATGGCACCCTTGGGCAGGAAGAGGACCACGCACGCATGCGTGGTAGCAATCCCAAAGGCTTTCTTTGAAAGCTGGGGAATTGTTCTGCGTGGGCTCCGTCGGTGCCGACGTCACCCATAAGTGAGGACTGACTTCCTGCTTGTTCCTGGAGAAAAATATATTCAAAAACATGTATGTAATTAAGAAAAGGAGCCCACTAACCTTGTTCAAAGCACTAAATCACAAGCCTTTCAACAAACCCAATTTAATGACTTTCCATACCTTCTTTGGAGAAGTATGGGCTCTCAGACAGATGGATATAGTCTATTACATAATTCTTTCCAATTCAATGTGCTGGAAAGAATAAAAAAGTTAGCCCAAACACATAACTGAAAATGCCGAACACAAAAAATGCTCACAACAATGATTTTGATCAAAAAACTAAGGGAACCATTTATTTTTGTTATAGAAAAAAAATCAGGATTATTAATGCAATTCTCAATAGTTTAATATTATCTTGCTTTGAAAATCAGACATGAACGAGACAAAAAAAGGAGATACAATTTTTTTTTTATTGCATATCTTGCTTCTCCCCACCCTAAAATGAGCATTTGATACATGGTACATACTACAATTTTATGTACAAATGTAGATATTTTAGTAAATGAATTCAGTGATATTTTACAAATAACTGGGTATTTTGCATGAGAATGAACAAAATACCCATCCATCAAATCAATAAATAACACAACCAAACCCACCTAAACAAATTTAAACCCTGGTAAGTTTCTTAGTTTTTAATGTTATATACTGTCCATTTACTAATATATTTGGATTTTCTGCCTCATTGGCTCATCTTCTGCATTAGGAAAGAACACGTACTGTTTCCATTTGTTACTCAACATCATCCTCAGATAAGCTCTGTGAATTTACAATTCTCTGTAGGAAGAAAACCGAAAGAATTAATTGAAATTTCAGATTCATCATACTCATGATACTCATAGAAACCTTAGAGGCAAGAGGCATCTGGTATACCGAAACTTCAGTCAAATGGAAACTACTGTGTAGTAACGTTTTGTTCAAAACAGTACTATAACTGAACCCTGTAATCATTACCGTAAAAGGCTGTGATTTAAAAAAAGAAAAGCATCATTTTTCCATATTTTACATGGTTCCTACAGTTGATTCCATTAGCAGCGTGATACTGCAAGCAAGCTGGTCATGTTACTGATAAAATTAATCTCCAGACTTTCAATAACCTCAAAAGCCATAACAGTATTATCAAAGTACTCCACTCAAATTAAATAAAGGGCTTTTATAAAACGGAAGCTGTTTGTAAAACATATGGAGGAGATGTGTTTGTTTACAACAATGTCCCCAGTAATCCTCCTTAAAGCTAATTTTCTTCACCGCAGTCTTTACACGCCCTTCTTCCGTCAGTGCTAACAGGGTTTTGCATGCTTTTGTTAACACCGATATTCAGAGAGGTGAACAGGCTTAAAGCCTAAAACGTTCTGCTTACAGAAAAAAAGTACTTTCCACTAGCAGTCTAATCAACACCCGAGGCATCATGACAGCTGAACATAAAGTAAATGGATGATTCTAATAAGGCAGGATCAGGTTAAAAACGGTCCCTTTCTGAACAGCCACATTTGTGTGAAAAACACTACAAGGTGCACAAATGTAGCTGGTCAAAAAAAGGGGCAGCAGCACAGGCATTTGCGAGGTAGAGTTGCCATTTAGTCAATTTTTAGTGCTAACTTGTCAAACACACACAACTGAGGAAAATCAAGGATGAATATGTAATACTTTATTCATAAAATACATTTCATTTAAGTCATAACATTATCCCTAAAGAATTTACAAGATATGCGATAACCTGTATCAAAATGATTATTTAATTTAATGCTTAAATGTATTCGCATTTCTGTATAAACAAGAATAAAGAAATCTCTACCTGGCTAATGGTTGGTAACTTAGTCAGAAGCATCTGGAATACTGGTGGTGGAAGTGTTTGCTGCAATACCTGCAACAACTGCTGTGGCTGTCCACACACAGCAATGGCATTAGTCAAATGGTCAACACCCTTCTCATAATCACCTGCAAGACAAAGATTCATATTACAAGTTGCTTCCAATTTCAACCTTGTATGTCATCTGAATCCCAAATATTAATTGCCAGTGGCTCAAGGAAAAGCACAAAAAGCAGCGGAGACAAAGAGCAACCTTGTCTTGACCCTCTAGAATGTCAAAGATGACCTCTCCCTATTATTTGGGTACATCTCTCCCTGCTGGTTCACAGAAAAACTTAGGAGCATGTTTACTAAGCTGGGAGACTATTTATAAGCAATGCTCTTTAGTGTTTGTTATTGCAATCAACTCATTAGGGAAAGTATTGAACAAAAGAAGTCTTACAGTAATAATGTGACAGTATCAGTATAAATAGCATCTCTGATCCCTTCATTAGAGGCCCTCAAGAGGCCAGGCTGACTTTTAAGATATGTACAATGACTATTCATGAAAAATTTGAACACATCTAGAAGCTAATGTACCAAGGTGCATTAACAGTAAGTAATGTGTGTGTTAAATTCCTGGATTAAAGCAAGTATTTTTAAAGCGTGGTTACTCACCTGTAACAGGTGATCTCCGGGAACAGCAAGAATTTAGTCTTCATATATGAGTGACGTCTATACCAACAGAGCCCACGCAAGAACGCTCCCCAGCATCCAATAGGAAAGCCTTTGGAAGTATCCCACTACGCCTGCGTAGCTGCCTTCCTGCCTTTCCCACTCTCCCTCCTTATTTGAGTTTGAAGCTGAGATAAAAGGAGAGAAAGAGAAAAAAGAGAAAACCTACAACTCCTAGGGGAGGAGGGTGGGTTGTGAAGACTAAATTCCTGCTCTTCCCAGAGATCACCTGTTACAGGTGAGTAACTACGCTATCTCCAGGAACAAGCAGGAATGTAGTCTTCACATATGGGACTCCCTAGCTAGAAGATGCCAGAGAGATGACCTCAGAATCGGCTGTGGTTTGTCCCAGGTATACTTAAAGGGATCATGTATCCTCCATCAATATCTGGTATTGAAATCCAGGACGGAGGGTAGAAGTTGCTCTAAGTCTGAAAGAGATGCTGGAGAACAGCCTGGCCAAACATGGCATCGCGGCGGGAGTGAGCAGCAAAGGTATGGACCGAAGACCAAGTTGCTGCTTTGCAGATCTTGTCAACAGCTATAGATCATAGATTTGCCATCGAAGTAGTCATGGCTTGAACATTATGGGCAGTGACATGACCCTCGAGGGAGAATCCTGTCTTCTCACACGCAAAGGTGATGCAGTCTGCTATCCACTTGAAGAACATACAAAAAGCAGGGGAGACAAAGCACAAAAAAGGATGACGTTTTGAGACTGGCAACCCAAGGTGACTAGAGTCAAAGGAGATGAACAGCTGAGAAGCTTTCCAGTGCTCTCGAGTCCTCTGAAGATAAAAAGCTAAGGCACTTTTACAATCCAGAGTGTGGAGGGTTGCTTCTGCCCTTGATGAGTGTGGTCTAGGGAAAAACACAGGGAGATAGACCGAATGGTTCAAATGGAAGGGCAAGACCACCTTCGGCATGAAGTGAGGATAAATCCTGAGGACTACCTTATCATGGTGGAACCATGTGTAAGGTGGGTCAGCCACTAAGGCCTGGAGCTCACTAAAGCGCCTTGCTGAAGTGAGGGCAATGAGGGAGATGACCTTCCATGTGGGAAACTTAAGTGATGTAGTAGCTGGAGGTTCAAAGGGCGGCTTGAGAAGCTGTCCTGGGACAACACTGGGGTCCCATGTCGCTGGTAATGACTTAATGGGAGGTTTGGTTAATAGAAGACCCTTCATGAAGCATGCTACGAGCGGCTGAGAGGAGATGGGTTGGCCATCTAAGGGCACGTGAGAGAACATAAGAAATGCCATACTGGTCAGACCAATGTCCATCAAGCCCAGTATCCTGTTTCCAACAGTGGCCAATCTAGGTCATACGTACCTAGCAGTATCCCCAAGAGACACAGGTTCCACAATGCTTGTATTGGGTCAAGCATTGATATCCTGGGTCCCTTTTTAATAATGGTTTATGGACCTTTCCTCCAGGAACTTGTCCAAACCTTTTTTAAACCCAGCTACACTAACAGCTCTTACTACATCCTCCGGTAACAAATTCCAGAGTTTGATTACACGTTGAGTGAAAAAATATTTTCTCTTATTTGTCTTATTTACCCTGTAGCTTCATTACATGTCCCCTAGTCTTTCTATATTCTGATAGCATAAACAATCGATCTATGTTTACCCATTCCACTCCATTCATTAATTTATAGACCTCTATCATATCTCCCCTCAGCCGTCTCTTTTCCAGTTTGAAGAGCCCTAACCTTTGTAGCCTCTCTTCATAGGAGTAGCCTTCCATCCCCTTTACCATTTTGGTGGCTCTTGGAGGCCACAATTTCACTTAGGTGTACTCTTACCGAATTAGTTTTGAATCCAGAAGAAGATAGGTGGAGGAGATACTTAAGCAGCGCCTCCACTAGAGCTGAGAAGGGATTAAGATTCTTCCGAGAACACCAGAAAGAAAACTTATGCCACTTGAAACCATAGGACCGTCTGGTGGATGGCTTTCTAGAAGCTAAGAGGATGTCCTTAACCTCCTGGGGAAGGTCAATAACTTGGAAGGCTATGCCTTCAGCAGCCATGCTGTGAGATGGAGAGACTGCAGACTGGGATGGAAGCAGCGTCCCCTCCTCCTGCGAGAGGAAATCCGGAGCAGATTCCAGATCTATGGGTTGAGCTTGAGACAAACACAGAAGGAGAGGGTACCATGGGGCTATGAGTATCATGATGCCCCTCTCCGCCTGGAGTTTGAAAAGAGTCTTGTGAATTAGGGGAATGGGAGGGAAGGCATATAGGAAGCCATGTCCCCAGTGGAGGTGAAAAAGCATCTATCTCTGGAGTCCCCCAGATCTGAAAATTGCAGGAGACTGTGTCTACATGAAGAGATCACTCGTGGGGGAGAAGGATTCGACTTAGTCTGTTCACTAAAACATTGTGCTTGCCCAGGATATACACCACTTGGAGGTGAATGCAATGATGTATGGCAAAGGACCAGAGATGGAGAGCCTCGCTGCAGAGGGTCCAAGAACCTGTTTCCGCCTTGCTTGTTTATGTAGAACATGGCTACTTGATTGTCTGTTTGCACTAGGACTCTGAGGCAATAAAGATGGTCCTGGAACACTTTGCTGGAGCTCAGAGCTATTCTCAGTGCTCTCAGATTTATGCGGCATTGTAACTCCTGATGAGACCAGAGTCCTTGAGTTATGAGAGACCTCTGATGGGCTCCCCAGCCCAGCCTGGACACTCCGGGAGCATCCTGGGACCCCAATAAGGCTTTGGAGGGAAGGTCCTCCCGCCGCAGTGGTTTGGCCACCAGGGCAACGCCAGAGGCATCTCGATGCTTAGGAGATCTACACTGGGGGGGGGGGGAAGTTAACAGGTTTTTTTTTTTTTTTTTTAAGGCAGACAGACAGTACCAATGGAGGTCGGTACCAGAATCGATGGGAAGGCAGACACAAACCATAAAAATATGAAAAACAAGAATTTTCTATGATGACAGGAATTGCTTTCTGTCAGCTCTGCGGAAAACGAAGAATTAAGGAGGGAGAGCGGGAAAGGCGGGAAGGCAGCTACGCAGGCGCAGTGGGTGCTCCCAAAGGCTTTCCTATTGGACACTGGGGAGCGTTCCCATGCGGGCTCCGTCTGTACCGATATCACCCCATATGTGAATACTACATTCCTGCTTGTTCCTGGAGATCAAAGGTTCACTAACAATGTTAAATTTATGCAGAGATAAAGAGATAGTGAAACTTGATCTTACCTGCTAATTTTCTTTCAAGGAGTCCCTCCAGTCCAAGGCAGACAGATGGGTTGTGACCAGCAGCTAGAGACTGATTATGCAAATTTTCAGCGATGTCACCTATAACAGCTGAGGATCTTCCTCTTTGCCTCAGTATCCTATTGTCAAAGCAAGGATCAGCTCCCCTAAGGAGGAATAAAGCTACACGTATAAACTGGAAGGAATACACAGAACTGAACTCCTCTGCCCTTTCGACTCCACACTCCTTAATAAAATCCATCTGCACAGAGAACCATTTAATACATTACCCCGCATAGTTACTTTGTCTGTGCATGTTTCTATATATTCTTTGTATTTTTGTTTCTTGGGAGAGGGAGGGGTGTTCATCTCAATGGTACCAGAATCCTGCCAATAGAGAGGGAAGAGACCTCTTGTCCCGACTGGGCAGGCAGCTACCTCCCCCCCCCCACCCCGGAAGACTGGGAATGTGCTTGTCTGCCTGTCAATCCCTATGCAGGCTCGCTACTACAAGACTGAGGTGGGTTCTGGCCTGGACTGGAGGGACTCCATCAAAAGAAAATTAGCAGGTTAGGTCTAATTTCACCTTCATCCACTTCCCTCCAGTCCAGGCCAGACAGATGGGATGTATCGCAGCAGTACCTACTGAAGGGAGGGACCCACGAGCCCCGCCCATAACACTTACTCCCCAAACCTTGCCTCTCTGCCCACCTGAACATCCAGTTGGTAGTGTTTGGCAAAGGTACATAGCGACAACCATGTCTCCGTTCGACAAATTTCCAACAGAGGTACCAAGCTGAACTCTGCCCAGGATGCCACCAGAGCTCTAGTGGAATGTATGCATAGGCCATCAGGAACTGCCCTACGCTTGAGGAGATACGCTGATACAATAGCATCCTTCAGCCATCATGAGATGGATGCCTTGGAGGCCACTTCCCCCTTGCACGGTCCCCCAAAGAGGACAAAACAAGCACTTTGACTTTGGAAAGGACCGAGTACACTGCAGATAGCACCACAGAGCCCTCCAGACATCCAACTTGCGCAGTCATATCCTCTTGCTCCAAACACTGGAAGTGTCACTACCTGGATGAGGTGGAACAGTGAAACCATCTTTGGGAGAAAGGAAGGAATCTGCCATAACATCATTCTCTCCTTGGAAAAGACCAAGAACGGCATCCTACAGGACAGGACCTGCAGCTCGGAAATTTGCCTGGCCGAGCAAATGGCCACCAGGAAGGTGACCTTCAAAGTCAGATCTTTCAACGTGGCGTTCCTCAGTGGCTTGAACGGAGACACCGACAGAATGAAGTTAAGATCTAAGGGGACACAAATGCCCCTCATCGGAGACCTAACCTGCTTCACCACATGCAGAAACCGCGACACATCTGGATGGCATGCCAATGGAGTCCCGTGTACCTTGCTCCGATAACAGTCCAGCACAGCCACCTGCACCTTCACGGAGTTTAGGGCGAATCCCTTCTTGAGCCTCGCCTGCAAGAACTCCAGGATGTCCACCACTGATGCCCCCAAGGGCTGAAGGCCGCAAGATTCACACCAATCTTCAAAGACTTGCCAAATTCAAATATAGCAGATTAGATTTTCGTTCAATTCAAACAGCTTAATTAAACTTGTAGAATCATGAAATAACTCTATTCTTATTATAAGCACACAACCTGACAGTGGACAAGAGGTCTCAGACTTACAGCGACGCTAAACATAGACTTTTGACTTGGTTTAATGCGTCTTATAGCATCAACGACCTTTGTTAAGAAAACAGTTACCACTGTATTTTTCAATATATTCCTCTTAAGAAAGTTGCTAAGTACTAATTTCTTCTATTCCAACAGCATGATGGCTCAATTGAATCATAAGACGCATTAAACCAAGACGAAAGTCTATGTTTAGCGTCGCTGTAAGTCTGAGACCTCTTGTCCACTGTCAGGTTGTGTGCTTATAATTAGAATAGAGTTATTTCATGATTCTACAAGTTTAATTAAGCTGTTTGAATTGAACGAAAATCTAATCTGTTACATCAGTAAGCGTTCAGAGAGAGACCCAGTGAAGAAATTCAAATATAGGACAAGTAAATAGACATTCCCTAGCTTTCAAGAGAGTGGCAATCACCCGAGGGGCATAACTGCGCTTAGTCAGTCGTGCCTGCTCAAGTGCCAGACCGTAAGCGAGAATCAATACATCTGAGGCATCAGCATGAGGCCTTTAGAGAGTAGATTGTATCTCTCCAGTAGCCACCATAGCAAGTCCACTGACATCTGGACAAAATCCATATACCATGGCCTCCTTGGCCACAAAGATTATTCGGCCCTTGTACTGCACTATCCTCAACAGGAGCCTACCGGTAAGAGCCCACAGTGGAAAGACATACAGAAGTCCCTCCTGGGGCAAGGGTGGTGCCAGAGCATCTAACCTCTCCAACACAGACTCTCTGATGACCGTAAAGCCAACTGGCCCTGGTTTGGCTGCGGACGCCATGAGATCCATCACCGGCTGACCCAAGTGACTCACTATGCTGGAGAACACAGAGTCCTCCAGAGACCATTCCATGGCGTCCAGGCGATGTCTGCTCAAATAACTGGCCTGCACGTTGTCTTTGCCGGACACGTGCACCACCAATTAAAACCTGCAAATGCTGCACTGCCCACCGTAGTATCAGCTTGACCTCCGTCACCAGAATTGTGCTGCCTGGGCCCCCCACCTGCCTGTTTAGAATCTTAGCTTCATTCAGTCGGTGTCTCCATTCAAGCCACTGAGGAGCACCACATTGAAAGATCTGACTTTGAAGGTCACCTTCCTGGTGGCCATTTGCTCGGCCAGGCAAATTTCCGAGCTGCAGGTCCTGTCCTGTAGGAAGCTGTTCTTGGTCTTTTCCAAGGAGAACAGGCTACCGCCGAGGTGTTGTCCGAAAACACTTACTGCTCTGTGTTCGAGCAGGGGTGCAAACTGCTGGAATGCCTGCTATATCGATCTGTCTCCAGGCAAATGATGGACCAAGAGCTCTCCTCCACTGACCACTGCCCCTGATCCACGTGGGACAGGCAATGCACTCCCCACCCATACAGACTGGCATCCATGGTAACCACCACCACCACCCAATCCAGAGTTTCCAGAGACACCCATCTGCTCAAATTCTTCCTGCTCAGCCATTACTGTAGTGCTTCCTTGACATCCCCTGGACAGTGAAGTCTGCATGACAAAGGGTGAAACCACGGTGACCACCTAGAGAGAAGCACTCTCTGCAGCGGCCACATGTGTGCTCTGGCACAGGGCACCAGGTCCAATGCTGCGCCATTAGCCCTAACACCTGCAAGTAATGCCAGGCTGAGGGCGTCACCATCCACAAGAACTGGCACAGAAGAGGCTGCAGCTCGACTATTCTCTCTTGCCGTAAGGACACCAGGCTGTTCTCAGTGTCAAAACGGGCCCTCAGATACACCAGTTGCTGGGATGTAGTCAATTTGCTCTTGGAGAAGTTGATGACTTAGCCAAGGCTCTGCTGGAACGATATCACCTGCTGAGTCACCTCCTAGCTCTCGTCTTTTCACTTAGCCCAAATGAGCCAATCGTCCAAACAGGGGTGAACAAGAATGCCCTTCTTCTGAAGGCCTGTGGCCGCTACAACCATTACCTTGGTGAATATTCTGGGTGCAGTAGCCAATACGAAAGACAATGCCCAGAACTGAAAATGCCCCATGGCCGTTGCAAACCGAAGGAACCACTGATGGACTGGAATTTGCAATTTACAACGCCCCTTTCTGCACGGCCACAATAACAGAGCATAGTGTCTCCATGTGGAAGTGGGGAACTCTTAGGGCCCTGTTGACATGCTAGCGCTCAAAAATAGACCAGAAGGAGCCTGCCTTTTCGGCACCATGAAATATATAGAGCATTGACCAGTGCCACGTTGGCCTGCTGGCACCTAGACTACAGCAGTCCAGTGCCAAAAAGGTGCTCCAGGGTCAGCCTGACCACCTACACCTTTGAATGTATGTGAGAGTGGACAATGGAATTCCAGGACATACCCTGTGCGAATGATTTCCAGGACCCACTGATATGAGGTGATTTGGACCCAGGAGTGGAAAAAATGTTGCAATCAACTTCCGATGTGCTCTCCCGCCTCTTGGATCCCCCTTGCTTCTTTGTGGCTTCTTAGCGGAGGAATTCCGAGTAAATAGCCATGGGATGTCCTTCTACCCCAAAAGGACTGACCCTGATACAAGAAGCGACCCCGTTGTGGAGGAGCAAAGCGCACCATTTCAAAGCAATGGAAATCGTGTGCCCCCCCACCCTTAAACCTGCTGTTGCTGCCCTTTGCCTCTAGGCTTATCGTCTGGCAGCCTAGCTCCCTTGGTCTCCCTAAAATCCTTTATCAATTCCTTGAGAGCGTCCCCAAACAGAAGTTTACCTTTAAAGGGGAGTTTACTCAATCTGATCTTTTGAGGACACGTCGGCCGCCCAATTACACAACCACAAAAAAAAAACCTAGACGCTATGACCAGCACAATTCTCTTGGAAGAGACACGCACCAGATCATAGCAGAAGTCAGACAAGCAGGCCAATGCAGACTCCAACTTAGATATCTCTATAGGTTCCGAGCCCCCCTTACAAATGAGGTTGGGCAGGGCCTGTTCGCAATGCATGCAGGTTCACACTACATATGCCCCACAAATGGAGGCTTGCAGGGAGAAGGTGTTGACCTCAAATGCTTGCTTTAAAAACGACTTGAGGCGCCGGTCCTGAAGATCTTTTAGGGCTGTGGGATGGTCGTCTTCTTTATGACTGCCATTACCAATGCATCCACCTTTGGGGTTCAGAAAAGCTCCTTCTCTGCCAGCAGCATGGGGTATAGTCGAGCCATCACTCGCCCTCCCCGTAGCTCTGCCTCTGGCAGTTCTCACTCAGCCTCAATCATCTGCATGATGGCCTTGTGGAGTGCGCATGCCATGCAGCAAGGTATCCTCGAGGGACTCCTCTTCTGCCGCCCGAAAAGGGATATTCAAGACTGCCAATGACTGTGAGATGACGACCAACAGCTTCTCTTTGTGGAACACCCGGACAATGGTTAAGTCCTCTCCTGGAGGACATTCCCCCTCTTCAAGTGTCATAATCCTTCTCAGTGGCAGAAGGTCCCTCGCTGGGATCCTCCCCGTCCCTGGAGGCATCAGAGGAGCAATCATCCTCCTCCAAGCATTCTGCTGTTCTTACACATTTGGCCATGGACCATTCCCCTTAGGGCTATGATCCCCTTTTGGAGCTCGAAACCTTCGCTGTCGCCAAGGCCTTTTACAGGCCCTGCTCCCTATCTAATTTATATGTCCTATTGAGCAAAAGTATAAACTCCGGGGAAAATAGGAGGTCTCTCCAATGGCGTGCCACTGGCCACTCTATGGAAGCCTCCTCTCTGACTGCCAGGGCAGCTTGCTCTCGAGAAATGGCCGCCAGACTGACAGAAGGCTCTAAAATAGCTGCCGGCGGAGAAACGCAGGAAGCTTCCTGCCGTTGGGGAGAAGCCCACGAATGCTCAGCTGGAGCATCCCAGACTACTCTTCATTGTGAGGGGTTGACCCTTGCCAACCTATTCCCCGGCTCTCTTTCTCATGGGCCTTGCAGCAGCCCATCAGAGAGAGCGCCGATGGGCACTGCAAGCAACACATCAGTTTCGAGGATGGCATGCTCTTGCCTCTGGGATGGGTCCCCCCCCTCCCCCGCACCATACTATCAGCGGCGGAAGACTTGGAATGGCTAAGAATATCAGTCACAAATGTACTTACAGTGGACGTAATAGGGAAGATGGTGGCCAAGCACTCTAGTCACATGAAGGGACCGCCGCTGACCAAACTGCTCGCAGTGCTCACACAGAGGCCTCCTCCCCCACTTAAGGGCTCCAGATGGGACTGCCACGAAAGGACTTTTTTTTTTTTTATAAATAGGATCTCCAATCCAGTAATGTGCAGTCTGTCAAAGAGTCAGTTTTGTTCCCCAATCCAGTCATACTAGAAAACAATATGAGAAAAATAAAAACAGACCAGACAGAACTACTGTATGGCTATGCACCAGCTGGTGGAGACAAATACTGAGGCAAAGAGGAAGGTCCTTAACTCTTATGGGTGGCATCACTGAAAATTTGCATAATCAGTCTCCGGTTGCTGGTGGGCAGTCAGAATCCATCTGACTGGCCTGGACTGGAGGGACATGGATGAAGCAAAATTATGCCAAATTATGCTAAATATAGCTTATTACCCATTACTGTAGCGAAGAAAACATTAAATTGCACAAAGTTTCAAGCAGACCTCAACGCAACAAAGTAATTTTTTGCACTAACAGCTGCTTTATTTATTTATATCTTCAATTGTATACTGTTCGTCTAAAAGTGCTCTGGTCAGTGTTGCATGGCCATGCCTACAGCCTATCTTTGGGCATCCTGAACCAAACTGAGATGGATTCCTGCTGCACAGACCTCTGGCTTTGTGGCATTACAGAACTTACTATCTGCCAAGTATCTGTGTAGGGACACTGAAAGAACAAACAATAGTGAGTCAATTTACATGCCAAGAACCAGACTTACAGACTTTTCTCAGCCTGAGAAGTGCTTTGAAAAAACAGTCTGAACCAGCACTGGAACACAGACCATTTTCAGCTGCATTCCTTCTTTCATCATGGACCATATTGTTCATGCGACTACCTTATGATAGCTGCTTGCTGATTCAGTGAGACCTGATCCAACCTATCTCAGAGGTGTGAGTTAGCCTTGCCTTCAGCTTAGCCAATAAGACGTATTCAGAAACGAAAACACTGTGCTTTTGGCCAAAAGCACATTTTTTTTTTTGCCACAAAGGCTATTTGCCATTGGACTGTCTTATTATTTTTACCAAAGATAGTGAAATTAGGTCTTATCTGCTAATTAGCTTTCCCTGAATACCTCCAGTACAGTCCTCACCAGTGGGTTTTCACACCTCACCAGCAGCTTGGAGACTGAGCGTGTCAAAGTTGATGACACCACTATCAACCCCAGAAACCCACAAGTAGATAAAATTCTTCAGGCCTGGGATCGCCACTGTGCATTACACTGCATAAACAGAGAGGGACCAGACTAGAGGTATTCAAGGAAAGCCAATTAGCAGGTAAGACCTAATCTCACCTTCTTTATCATACCTCCAGTTCAGACCAGTGGGATGGACCATAGCAGATGACCACAGACATCTGCAGGGCGGCTATCAGAGGAACTAGACTAGCTTCTGCCTGGGTCAAATGAGCCCGCAGCCCCAATGGCAAACTTCTGAGCCTCAACAGGTGGGCAGACAAAATAGCTCCCTTCACCCACCAAGATATGGATGCCTTGGAGGCAGCCTCTCCCTTATGCGGGCTACCGAACAAGACAAACAACCGGTCCAATTCAAAAACGACTCGGTCTGCTTCAAATATCTCGAGAACTTTTCCTCCGCTGTCCTCACTCCAGAGAATGTTGGCAGAGTGACAGGCTGATTGAGATGATACGCCAAAATCACCTTAGGCAGAAAGGAGGTAATAGGATGCAGCACCACCTTCTCCTTGAAAATGGAGAAAAACGGTTCGTGACAAGTCAGCATCTGCAACTCCGAAATTCATCTGGCTGAGCAGATGGCTACCAAAAGGTCTTCAACATGAGATCCTTCAGAGTGCAAGCAAAAGGCCTCCGTGAGATCACATGACATCAGAAACTCTCCTTCACGGAAAACCACAATGACCAACCACAGTGTTTCCATATGAAACTGGGGTACCTTTAGGCAATGACTGACGTGCTTGATATCCAAAATGAGTCAGAACAAGCCCCCTTTTTGGGGACCATGAAGTAGATGGAATAATGACCTGAGTCGCACCGGTCTGGTGGCACCACCAACACGGCATGCTAATTCCTGGAATTGTATCAAGGTGACCCGCATGACCATGACCTTGACGGGCATCTTGCAAGGGGACCAGACGAAAGCCTTCAGTGCATACCCTTCTCGGATGATCTCCAGCAACCACTGATCAGTCGTAAACTGGGCCAGGTGGAGTAGAAGCCCCTTATCTGCCCCTTCTAGGGGGAACTACCCCCACCAGGGCTTCACCTCGCTTCATTGTAACTTCTTTGCCACATTAGTGGACGAGGTATAAAACCCATGGTTGATCCCTCGAAATCCATGAAAAGTCTGGCCTCAAGAGGGAAAATGCCCCCTTTGGTACGGCATGAAATGCACAGTGCGGAAGCTGTGAAAATCACGAGGTTGATTCTGCGTGTGGGCAGAGGCCCTAACTAGCCTAGGTCTATCCTCCAGAAGCTGGCCACCCTTCAACTCCCCCAAATCCTTTACCAATTTATCCAAGGCTTCCCCTTGAATGGAAGCTTACTCAACCCGGCCATTGAGGGAACATCCACCGACCAATTTTGCAGCCACAGATAGTGCCGAACGGCAACCACCATAGCCATGCTCTTTGACAAACTTCTAATAAGATCATAAAATGCATCCACCAAGTAGGCTGCCCCCGACTTCAATTTGGCAGTCTTTGGCAATGGTGATTGTGACTCCAAGATCCCTTGTGCCCAGTGCAAACAGGCGCGAGCCACAAAGGCTCCACAGACGGATGCTTGCAAAGGCAGCACGTTAATATCAAAAACCTGCTTCAGCAAGGTCTCTAGCTTTCTGTCCTGCACTGCCTTGAGGACCAAAAACCTGCTTCAGCAAGGTCTCTAGCTTTCTGTCCTGCACTGCCTTGAGGACCAAACTTCCCTCCACTGGAATGGTGGTCTTTTTTGTGACCACAGAACCGCTGTGTCAACCTTGGCCAAGCAGAGGCGCTCCCTCTCATGGTCTGGTAGAGGATAGTCTCGTCATTGCCCTCGTGCCCCTCAGGGCAGCCTCCAGGACGTCCCATTCATCCTGTATCATCTGTTTCATCACTCGGTGAAGGGGAACCCTGTCTGCAGCTTCCAGACAGGCTGGAACAAAGTTACTCCAGTGGAACTTCTGTTGACATATTAAGAGCACGCAGGGAATGAGCGATGAGTGCTGCCAGAGCCTCTCGGCGGAAAACCCATGCCTCATCCTGTGGAATCTCACCCACTTCGATTTCCACGGATGCCTGTCCCAATTCCATAACTGCGTCCTGGTAAGCTGCATCCTCCAAGTGAATGAACGCTGTGTCATCCCAAACACTATCATCCATATGCCAATGGTTAAGCCCCGGATCTTCCCCTCGCGTGCCGCTACTTTCAGGCAGACTCTGCTTTGGTGTTCTGTCCTGGACACTTGAAGTGCCATCCGCCCCATGCTGCTTCATGCAAAAAGCTTTATGCAGAAGAAGGATAAAAGGTGAAAAAGCTCCCTGTAACTCACCCAACAGCCACTTCCCCAGAGGTAAAGACCTACAATCTTTACCCTGCTCCTCAAGGGTGGAGCAAGATCATCCTCCCCCTCTAGGGTGGACCTCGTCCTTGCCAAGCCCGCGGGAGAATTCCGCTCACCATGAGCAAGAGAAAAGACCTCAGACACCTCCCCTCCCCCCCCGTGAGGCAGACCCCTTCCCGCTCTCTCAGGCTTCTCTAGAAGCAGACTGTCCTCAGTGGACTGAGTCTCCTTCTCGCAGCCGCAACAAAACCCTGCTGTGGAAATGGAGTTTCTGTGCAAGCCACAGGCCAAAGGAGAAATTAGACCTTACCTGCTAATTGTCTTTCCTTGAGTTCTCTCCGGGCCAGTCCAGGTACATTAGGGTAGTCAACCTCCTCAAGCAGCTGAGGACTGAAAACTGAAAGTCTTTGCTGACAGCCTATCTAGCTCCCCCTGGCTTCAGAGACTCAGTCTACTATTGTCCAAGCAGCGGAAACTTAAACTACAACTCTGAAAAATAACAAACTTGACTTGAGAGCCAGCAACCAACCTAGATACCTATGATCATTCCCTATATCTTTAGGAAGCATCCTGTATAATCCTTCGACTCAGTATATGAATTTTTTTTTTTAAATAAATAAATAGTCTCTCCTCCTAACCCCAGAGGAACCCCCAAATTCCACTTCGCCGACAACAAACCAAACTTCTGTAAACTCCAACACTGCACTAAAGCCGAGCTTCCAGACTTGGCAATGACTCGCAGACGAACTGGGCGGGACCTGGACTGACCCAGAGAGAACTCAAGGAAAGACAATTAGCAGGTAAGGTCTAATTTCTCCTTCCTATTCGTCTCTCCGGGCCAGTCCAGGTACATTAGGGCAGTACCAAAGCAGTACCTAAATTCGGGAGGGTCCTGCGAGCCCCGCCACAATAGCCGAGGCCCCCAACCTTCGTAGCCCCTCTTGCCTGAACATCTAACCTATAGTGCTTCGCAAACATATGAAGCGATGACCACATTGCCGTTCAACATATATCCACCGGCGGAACAAACACCAACTCAGCCCAAGACGCTGCCTGACCTTGAGTAGAATGCGCTCTGAGTCCCTGCGGAGGTGACCTCCCCTCCGCTTCATAAGCCGCCCTATAGTCCGCTTCACCCAACGGGCGATGGGAAGCCTTCATAGCCGCTTCACCTTTACGAGGTCCCCCAAACAGCACGAACAACCTATCGGACCTCCGAAACGGCTCCGTTGCTCTGAGGTACCGCCTAAGCACATGTCCCAATTCTAACTTCCTAAGCAAACGACCCATTTTATCCCCTTCCTGACATGGAAAAGGTGGGAAGCAAGACTGATTCATTTATGTGAAACGCGGACACCACCTTAGGAAGAAAGGATGGCACCGACCGCAACACCACTTTTTCCGCCGTAAACTGAATGTACGGCTCTCGACACGAAAGTGCTTGCAGATCCAAAACTCTTCTTGCGGAGCACAATGCCACGAGGAAAGTCGTCTTCCACGATAGCTCTCTCAGATTCACTGTCGACTTCGACTCAAAAGACGGCCGCGTCAAAGCCTCTAACACCAAGTTCAAGTCCCAAGAAGGCACTATCTGCCTAACTGGAGGTCTAATATTCCTTGCCGCTCTAAGAAATCGACGAACATCTGGGTGTGACGAGAGAGTGCCCCCCTGCACTCTTCCTCTAACAAGCTAGTGCTGCCAACTGAACCTTGAGTGTGTTTAGGGCTAGCCCCTTTTCAAGTCCCCCTTGAAGAGACGACAGGACATCCGGTAGCCCCGCTGAACCCGGCTTAACTGAACGGCTTTCACACCACGCTTCAAAAATGCGCCAGACCTGAACATACGCCAAGGATGTCGACCTCTTCCTGGACGTTAACATAGTGGCTATCACTGACCGAGAGTACCCTCGACGTCTCAACCAATCCCTTTCAAGAGCCAAACCGTAAACAAGAACCAATCCCCCTGCGGCATTAACACGGGCCCTTGGCTCAGCAGGTTGATTCGATTGGGCAGCCACCAAGGCGAATCCACTAGCAGCCGCACCAGATCCGTATACCAAGGCCGCCTGGGCCAATCCGGAGCAATCAGAATAATAATTCTTCTGTCGTGGCCCGCCACCCTCCGAATGACTCGCCCTATCAGCGGCCACAGAGGAAACACAAAGCAGCTCTCCCGACGGCCAGGGCTGAATCAGGCCGTCGAGCCCTTCCGACATGTGCTCTCTGTGCCTGCTGTAAAACTGGGCCGCCTTGGTATTGGGTAAGGGTCGCCATAAGATCCGTGACTGGCTGACCCCATCGCACCATGATCTCATAAAAGACCGCCCTGTTCAGCTCCCACTCTCCGGGATCCAGGACATTTTGAATGAGGTAGTCGGCTTGAATGTTGTCTTTCCCTGCTACATGCGCCGCAGAGAGCGCTACGAGATGGATCTCTGCCCACTGCAACAGCTGTTGACTCTCGTCCAGCAACATCGCACTGCCCATACCTCCTTGCTTGTTGATGTAAGAAACAGTCACCGCATTGTCGGAGAACACCCGAACCGCTTGACCTTCGATCAGACTGAAACTCCTGCAGGGCAAAACGTACTGCTCTCAGCTTTAAACGATTTATCGACCAACTGCTCTCCTCCACAGACCATGTTCCCTGCATTATCTGTAACAGACAATGAGCACCCCAACCGAACAGGCTGGCGTCAGTCGTAACCAACACCCACTCGGGATGTTCCAGAGGCACCCCCGCTTGAAGATGCTGTGGAACCAACCATCACTGCAGACTGTTGCGCACCTCCTCCGGGCATGCCAATCTCCGAGAGAGAGGGTGATCCTGTGGAGACCATCTGGACAGCAATGCTTGCTGAAGCATATGCGCTCTTGCCCACTGAACAAGGTCCAAGGCCGCCGCCATTGAACCCAACAACTGCCGTCGGCGCCTTTACTCTCAAGAACGCCCCTACCTGAGACAAAATCTTCTGCACCCTGTCCGCCGGTAGGAACACCGACCCAATCTCCGTGTTGAACACGGCTCCGAGGTATGTCAGCCACGGCACTGGCTGTAAATGACTCTTTGCATGGTTGATGACCCAACCTAGCTGCTCCAGGAATTCTACTACTCGAGAGGTTGCTGCTACCGATTCCTCGAGCAATCCAGCCCGGATCAGCCAGTCATCCAGGTAGGGATGCACCTGAATTCCTTCCTTTCGCAGCGCCGCTGCAGCCACTACCATCACCTTGGTGAAAGTTTGCGGCTCTGTCGCCAGTCCGAACGGCAATGCTCGAAACTGAAAATGACCCATGGGAACTGCAAAACGCAAGAACCTTTGATGATCCCCTCTGATCGGGATGTGTAGATAAGCCTCTGTTAGATCTATGGATGAAAGCACTTCCCCTGGCTTTACTGCCCGAATAACCGACCTTAGGGTTTTCATCCGAAAATGAGGCACCCGCAAGCAGTGGTTCACCTGCTTGAGATCCAGAATTGGCCAAAAAGATCCTTCTTTCTTTGGAACCACAAAATAAATTGAGTATCGACCTAAGCCACACTGGTCTGGAGGCACTGGCACCACCGCCTGAAGCCGCAGCAAGCGCTGCAGCGTGTCGCTGACTGCTGTCCTCTTTGTGTGCAGCCCACACGGGGACAACACAAAAGCCTCCGTTAGTGGATGCGCAAACTCCAGCGCATACTCCTCGCGGATAATCTCCAGCACCCACCGGTCCGTAGTTACTGCGGTCCAGGCGGAGAGAAACTCCTGCAAACGTCCTCCTACGGGAACCTCCGCCTGGACCAGCTGCCCTTCATTGTGGTTTCTTAGAAGAGTTCTGCTGGGAGCTAAAATAGCCCCTGCTGAACCCTCTAGCTCCTCGAAAGGACTGCCCCATGGCTACAAAACGGCCTCTTTGATAAGGCGCAAACCAAGGTCCTCGGAACCTGCGAAAATCTCTCCCCTGACCTCTCGGTATGGATCCCAACTTTGCCACTCTCAGACGGTCCTCTTGAAGGCAACCTCCCTTGGCATCACCCAAATCCTTTACAATTTTCTCCAAAGCTTCTCCAAAGTGCAGCTTGCCCTTGTAGGGAAGCTTACTGAGGCGAGACTTCGAAGACGCATCCGCACACCAATTTCTTAACCAGAGAAAACGCCTAGCGGCAATCACAAACGCCATGGATATTCTCACCAAATCATAGAACGCATCTGCCAGATAGGCTGCTGCCGACTCTAGCTTTGCTCCTTCCGTGGAAGAGTCCTCCTCCTTATCCAGGCCCGGTTCCCCTTGCAGCCACCGGATAGAAGCCCTAGACACATAAGCCCCACAAATAGAGGGCTGCAGAGCTAAGGCACTGGACTCAAAAGCCTCTTTTAAAAGTGCCTCTAACCTACGATCCTGAAGATCCTTAAGTGATGCACCTCCTTCTACCGGAATTGTCTTCTTCTTGATGACTGCTGACACTAGCGCATCCACTTTAGGCATCCGCAACAACTCTTTCTCCTCCTGGGGAACAGAGTAAAGCCGTCCCAAGGTGCGACCCCCCCTCTCAGGGTAGCTTCCGGGCATTCCCACTCTGACTCTATCATCTGCTTAATTACTCTATGTACTGGGAAACAGCACTGTTCCGCTTTAAACCCCTGCAACAACGGATCCTCCAGTGGCTCCTGCTGCACTGCTGGGAGCACTATATTCAATGACGCGAGGGATTGAGCGATTAGGGCCCCCAGCTCTTCCTTGCGAAACACCCGGAATAAATTCGGGTCTTCGCCTGGCCCAATCTCACCTTCCTCCAATTCCACTGGCCAGGAGTCCAAAGCTGTTTCAGAAAGAATTTCACCTTCATCTGCTACCTGAGGATTAGAGAACTGCGGTCCGAAGCCATCAAAGCCAGTCTCTAAATCTTTGCCCTTTGTGGAGACCCCTTCCCCAGGGTCTATCTCGTTGGACTCCCCCTTTTGAGAATCTAACAGGCTGGAAGCAGCCTGACTACCCAAGGACTGGGCCATCTTTAAAACATATGCCTTATGCATGGCCAGAATAAAATCAGCCGAAAATAAGGAGTCCAAGGCTCCCTGCACTTCTGGAAAGCCCGGCTTAACTGAAACCTCCGCAGGAGGCACGTTTTTAGATTTAGCTTTTTTCTTACCTGACTTAGCTTGCAGAGTGGGAGAAATGCAGGCTCTGTTAAAATGGCTGCCGTTCCCGCCTTTTTCGAGAAGCCCTGAGGCCTCTCAACAACATCCCGCGATGTTACTCTGTGTTCCATATCGCACCAAAACAACCCACAAGAACTAAGAAGCACCCCGATCAGTGGAGCCCGATCCCCGACGCATGCAGCGATCCAAAACCGAAAAAGACGTTCCTGACGCCAACAACCGCCTCAAAACAAGCCTCTGCAATGGCCTAACAGCCGTGGCGGCGGAAAAAAAACATCCCTGCTGTGAAGCAATCACCTGTCACGCTCCTATCTGACCACCCATGCTTGCGCTCCTGCTCTCTGTCTCCCAGCTGCCAGCGGACAACGGAACTGGAAGCTATCGGAGGAAGGGAAGAAGAATCTGGGGCTCCAGCTCTTTCCCCGCCTCTCCCGGAGCGACAGATTCTCAGTCGGGGCAGGCTCTGCTCCTTGCTGCTTAAAACTTCTGGCAGCTGAGAACAGTTCGATATGCTCCTTTTTTTTTTTTCTTCAACCAACTTTACAGGATACTTCCCTTGCCTCTACTGCCTTGCCAGGGCAATCAAGCAAACAAGTTCGTCTTTCTTATTTTAATTGATCTATTTAAAAACCTAACAACCTATTCCCTATTCATCTCTCCTGGGAGCCTGTCAGCCACACGTCCTGCTCAGTTGCTGAGGACTGAAAGACTGATTCTCTGAAGCCAGGGGGAGCTAGATAGACTGTCAGCAAAGACTTTCAGTTTTCAGTCCTCAGCTGCTGGAGGAGGTTGACTATCCTAATGTACCTGGACTGGCCCGGAGAGACGAATAGGAACAAGTGATCTTAGAGAGCATCCTAGCACCTGCCCACAAAGAAATAGGCAATACCTTTAATAGCTTACCTTCCTTTTCCAGCTCTGCCTTGTATGTTGTGGATTTTCTTTTTCTGCTTTTTTAAATCTAAATTGCAAGAGACTAATGAAAACAAAACACAAGGAAAATGAGATCCCAGCGTCTGTGCCCACCCAGCCAAACACCATGTGGAAGAGAGCCGTAGTCTCTTCAAAATGGCTCCATTTCCCACGCTTGGCGAGGCAGCCCCCCTTAGACACACGTGCTCTCTGATCTCCGGCCGGCTAACACGAGTTTGGGAGATGAAGCATGGACATGCTATGCACCTCAAATTGACCCCAGCGAAGGGGGAACCCCTCCCCCCCCAAGTTCTCTTCTTCCTGCACAGGTGGCTAACTCTCCCGCATGTGGAAAAGTTCAGCCCTTCGATGTTGGCATCAGCGGCTGCGGGACTTTTGAATGGAGAGCTGTATAGGGCCTTGCGGCGGTCAGCAGCACCTCACCCTGCAGACTGGTTCAGGAGCGCAGCCAATATCAGTGACTTACAGGCGCACCGCTGGACTGGGGAAGCAGGTATTTCTAATTTTATAGGAGCTGCCCTGCCTGCTTACAGGCCTGCTGGTTAACTTTTGTTTTAATTTGTAACTTTTTTTTTTTTTCTCTTTTTCAATCCCAATAATTTAAAGGGCCACATAGTAACCGCTCAACCCGGCCAGCAAACAAAGAGTAACCAAACTCTGATCCTTAGCTGCTTGGAACTGAGAATACTGAAGCTAATGGGTGGTGCCAGCTGCCTATGTATTTGGTGTCATCAACTTTGACACACAGTCTCTAAGCTGCTGGTGAGGGGTGAAAACCCACTGGTTAGGACTGGACTGGAGGTATGATAAGGAAACTGCATTGTCATCCAAGACTAATCTGCCATCACTGAGGGACAGCCCAAGATCTATCCAGGTACTGCCGAGTGCCCAATCATCTCTTTGTACTTCTGCAAGCCAGAAGAGCCTTATCTCAGACTGTAAGTTGCTCACCTAGATTCTGTTCACAGGACTTGAGACAGTGTGAGGAAAAAAGATCCTGCCTCACCTGCAGAACAGCACCAGGCCTGGGACACTGGACATGGAGTTAGCACCCATCTAAATCCATAAGGCACTGGCCTTTATTTCTCTTTGGCTTGGGTCAGTTAGAGACAAAGATGAAATTGGACTTACCTGCTAATTGTAGTCCCTTGAGCAACTCCAGTCTAGTCCCGAACATCTAGGTTTTGCACCTCCTCCCGCAGCATTGGAGACTGAGCATGTCACACTTTTGGTGATACTGTATATCTAGTCCAGGGTCCGCCCCCACAGCTCCAGTAATCTATTGACAAAGCAGACTCACCAGAGCAATAAGTAAGTACATCTGTAAACATCCTTAGAAACTTTAAATCTCTGTAAACCTAACTCAAGCAAACAATTTAAAGAGCTAACAATGCCCTGTGCTGTTAACTCCCCTGCAAAGCAGTGCCTAGGCCTGCTAACTCCTCCTCCCCAGGCCTCTCGGAAAGCCTAGAGTACTAAACGAACAAGCTGCACTCATCCCTGCTCCCCCCCAAGGCACCGCTGCCCAACAAAACTTCTAACCGAACCACTGACCATTCTTACCACGCTACAAGCTGTGGACTGGTCCACCTCATCCGGGGAGGGAAGCAGGACTAGAATGGAGTTACTCAAGGAACTACAATTAGCAGGTAAGTCTAATTTCATCTTCCTTATCATCCCTCCAGTCTAGTCCCAAACATCTAAGGACGTAACAGAGCAGTTATCACTTCAACGGGAGCGCCCGGCCAGACCAGCCTGTAGTACCGCTGATCCAAATCTAGAGTCACCTTCCACCTGAATGTCAATCCTATAATGCTTCACAAAAGTATGCAAGGACGACCACGTCGCCACCCTGCAAATTTCCACTGCTGATACTAAGCTAAACTCTGCCCAGGAAGTTGCCTGAGCTCTAGTCGAATGCGCTTTTAAACCTTTCGGAACTATCTTGTTCTTCAAAATATATGCCGCCACAATCGCTTTCTTAATCCACCGCGCAATGGATGGCTTCAATGCCGGCTCGCCTTGCTTTGGACCCCCAAACAATCTGTCTGTCTTGCAGATCAATGACGTTCTCTGCAAATACTTCTTCAGAGCTCTGCCAACATCCAACCGATGAAGCCTCCTGCTCAACGCATCCTTGCTCGCACCTTCAAACACTGGCAAAGAGACCACCTGGTTCACATGAAATGCCGAGACTACCTTAGGTAAAAAGGAAGGCACCGTCCTCAAAACCACCTTCTTGCTATCAAAGGTCAAAAAAGGCTCTCTACATGATAAAGCCTGCAACTCCTAAATGTGCCTCGTCGATGATATAGCCACCAAAACCACCACCTTAAGAGTCAAATCCGTCAACGTCGCCTTCGCTAATGGCTCGAATGGCTCTCTCACCAAAGCCTTCAGCACCGGGTTAAGATCCCAGACCGGTAACGAGGCCCTGGAAGGCAGTCTAATCAAAGTGGCCGCCCGTAAAAATCTCTTAACATCTGGATACACCCCCAGCATCATCCCCTGCACCTTACCCCTAAAGCAGGAAAGTGTCGCCAACTGCACTCTCAGGGATGCCGCCGCCAGCCCTTTATCAAAGCCATCCTGCAGAAAGCACAAAATCTGCGGAATGGAGGCGCTCAACACCTTCACCAGCTTTGCCACACATCACAACTCAAACAACCGCCAGACCCTGATATACGCCACCGATGTAGATCTTCGTCTGGACTTCAGTAACGTAGAAATCACCACCACCGAGTAGCCCTTGGACCTCAACCTTGCCCTTTCAAGAGCCAAGCGGTAAACGAGAACCAATCCATCTGAGGCATAATTAAAGGCCCTGCACTAACAGGTCCCCCTGACCGGCAAGCGCCACAGTTCCACTACTACAATACGCATCAGGTCTGCATACCATGGCCTCCTTGGCCAATCTGGCACGATTAGGATCACCGGACCTTTGTGCTGTTCTATTCTCTGTAGAACTCGACCTATTAAGGCCCACGGCGGAAATACATACAAGAGCTTCTCCTCCGGCCATTTTTGTATCAGCGGATACAGGCCTTTGGACATTCGTTCTCTTCATCTGCTGTAAAACCTGCTGACATTCGCGGATGCGAACGATGCCATGAGGTCCATCACCAGATTGCCCCAGCGATTCACCAGCAAGTCGAACACCTCTTGATTGAGACTCCACTCTCCTGGATCTACTTTGACTCCACTCAAGAAATCTGCCGTCACACTGTCCACTCCTGCTACATGTGCTGCCGATAATGCTTCCAAATTTAACTCGGCCCAGCTCAGAAATTCCTCCGCTTCCTCCTCGAGAGCCACACTGCTGGTGCCGCCGCCTTGCCGGTTGATGTATGCCACTGTGGTGGCGTTGTCTGATAGCACCCGAATCACTTTGCCTTGCAGGAGTTGCTGAAAGGCCCTCAGTGCCAGAGTAACTGCCCGCAATTCCAATCTGTTTATTGACCAAGACCTCTCCCGGTCCGTCCACTGACCTTGGGCATACTGCACCTCGAAGTGGGCCCCCCAGCCGAACAGACTGCATCCGTCGTCAACCGTCTCCATTCCGGGGATTTGAGGGGCATTCCCTTCTCTAGACAGCCCGCACCAGCCACCACTGCAAAGATTGTTGTACCTCTGGAGGACAGATCAGCTTCTGGGACAACTGATCTGACTGATGGGACCATCTTCTGAGAAGTGCCCTCTGCAGCGGTCTCATGTGCGCTCTGGCCCATGGCACCAACTCTATCGTAGCCGCCATTGTCCCCAGTAGCTGCAAGTAGTGCCATGCCGACAGAGCTCGTTTCTCCAAAAAGGCATTTATCCGTTGCCTGAGTTTCCGTGCCCTGAGACTGGGCAGAAACACTCTCCCGCAGTTCGTGTCAAAGCGAGCTCCCAAATACTCCAATTCCTGCGACGAGACCAACTTGCTCTTTGTCAAATTTACCACCCACCCTAGAGTCTGCAGGACCTGCACCACTCTGCGGGTGGCCTGTTCGCTTTCGCTCAACTTTGCCCGAATTAACCAATCGTCCAGGTATAGACGAACCAACACCCCTTCCTTGTGCAAAGACGCTGCCACTACCACCATTAGTTTGGTAAAGGTTCTGGGAGCTGTCGCCAAACCGAATGGCATCGCCTGAAATTGAAAATGCCCCATGGGCACCGCAAACCGCAGAAACCTTTGATGTTCCAATCAAATGGGTATGTGACGGTATGCTTCCGAAAGATCTAGCAACGTGAGGAATTCTCCTTGCCGGACTGCCACGATGACCGAACGCAGTGTTTCCAAATGAAAATGCGACACCCTGAGACATCTGTTCACCCTCTTGAGGTCCAGAATCGGTCTCAGGGTTCCCTCCTTTTTTGGCACCACAAAATATATTGAGTACCGACCACATCCTCGTTGGCCTGCCGGCACCACTGCCTTTAGTGCTAGCAGCCTTTCCACAGTCTCACGAACTGCCGTCAACCTTGACTTCGTCCTGCAGGGAGATTGCACGAAAGAGTCGGCCACCGGCCTTTGGAATTCGAGCGCATATCCTCTCTGAATGACCTCCAATACCCACGGACCCAGGCAGGGAAAAATTCTCTTAAACGCCCCCCCCCCCTATGGGTACAAACCCTGCCTGGGCCCCCCTTGCTTCATTGCGATTTCTTGAGATACGGGGAAGAGGAGGTTCCAAATCCTCTGCCTGCTCCTCTAAACCCCCAAAACCCCTGCGATCTATATTGCAACCGCCCTCTCTGAAACTGAGGCAATCGCAACTGACGAAATCTCTGAAACTCCCTTTGCTGATTTCTGGAAGGCGCTGCCGGGCGACTCTGCTTCTGCTTGTTTTTTGGTAATCTCCCTCCTTTAGATTGTCCTAGGTCCTTGACCAACTTATCCAAATCTTCTCCAAAGAGAAACTTGCCTCGAAAGGGAAGCTTACCTAACCTAGTCTTAGAGGCCCTATCCGCCGCCCAATTGCGCAGTCAGAGGTACCTCCGTGCCGCCACCACAGACGCCATACTGTTTGAAAGTCCTCGGATAAGATCATATTGAATATCTGCTAAATACGCCATCCCCGCATCCAAGCGTGCCGCTTCCTCGACCGCCTCCTCCTGTGACCCCTTGTTTCCCTGGGACCATCGAAGGCATGCCCTTGCCACCCATGCTCCACAAATTGAAGCCTGCATGGATAGCGCATTAACCTAAAAAACCTGCTTTAACAAGGTATCTAACCTCCTATCCTGAGTATCCTTAAGAGCGGCACTCCCTTCCACTGGAATCGTGGTTTTCTTTGTAACCGCCGAAACTGCTGCATCAACCTTAGGCGACTTAAACAGATCCTTATCCAGTTCCTGCAACGGGTATAGGCACACCATCACTCTAGAGCCCTTCAGGCTCGCCTCCGGCGTATCCCATTCCTCCTGAATCATTTCCTTGAACACTATGTATTGGGAACGCCCTTTGGGTCTTCCGTACCGCCTGCAATAAAGGATCCTCCAGAGTAGAATCCTCTGCCTGGCCTGCAACCGGCTTGTTCAAGGCCTTCACCGTCTCCAAGATTAACGCTGACAGTTCCTCCCACTAGAATACCCGGACACCCTTGCCTGGTCCTCCTGCTCCGGTATCTCGCTTTCTTCTAGGTCCTGCTCTAACTCCGAGTCATCCATAGAGAATAACTGCTCCTCCAGGCCTACCCCTGGCTCATCCTTACCTAAGGCCAGCCTGGGCTTTTTAAGTGGCACGCTACCCGATCCTCCTCTTAGCGGAGCCGCTGATCTCTTAGCCCCGATTGCTCCACCAGTCACAAACTCTGGCACCCCACCTCCAGATCCCCCCCCCCCAGGGCCTGTTGTAGCAGCACCATAAAGTCCTGTGAAAAAATAGCCATCAACTCCCCTTGCAAGGAGGGCTGGACCGAGGGGGTATCCGCAGCTGCGGGCGTTCCCAGCACCAGCTCCATAGGAGGCCCCGATGGGTCTAGAACCGCAAATGACTCCATCTGCCCCCCTACTTCTCCGGACACACTGTCCTCTGTCACCTGCGCTGCCACCGTCTCCTGTGCACAACCCTACACACTCCTGCCTCTGAAACAGATCCCCTTCTGACCCCACATATCAGACACATAGGCTTAGAAGGCATCTGGAGGCCGTAAAATATAAACTAACTGCAAAAACATAAAATAAAAAAAAATATTTTTTTTATCTACTCTAACACTCTTAATTCCCTGCTACTGGCCCTGAAAATCGTTAATGCGCTGTGCAAGCACCAACCGGAGGACAGAGGGAAACAAACAATCTCACACTGCCCCTGTTTCCCGGGCTTCAGACATGCGGTCTGGGCCCGACCTCTCCTGCCGCTGAGCTAACTGCACTCGCTGCGAGTGAGCTCTTGACTGCCGGTGCTTACCTTTCCGCCGGTCAGCAGCTGCTGCGTAGACCACCCAAGCCTGCTGAGAACGAGACGGTCACTCCACGCTACAGCAATCCACCCGCTTCGGTCCGCCGCCAGCCACGCCGCATCAGAAGCTGGGCCATTCTGTCAACGCACCCCGCGGGTCTCACCTCAACTGCCTCACACCCAATCAGGGGATCAAAAGCAGGAGGCCCCTCCGACGACTCCCTCACTCTCCCCTGCAGTTACTGCTTCAGGGAGGGGGGAGAAGGGGGGCAGCCAGAGCAGCACTTCTTACTATCAAAATTAACTTGGAACTCAAATTGCAAATTTAAAGAGGTATTACCTCTTTTTTTTTTTTTTTTTACCCCACAAGGAGCTCTAGCCTATCTACCCTGATCCTTAATTATTTCTCCAGTGAGCCCCGAACCTCTAGGGCTCACACCTCCTTCTGCTGCATGGAGACAGATTACTGGAGCTGTGGGGGCAGACCCTGGACTAGATATACGGTGTCACCAAAAGTGTGACATGCTCAGTCTCCAATGCTGCGGGAGGAGGTGCAAAACCTAGATGTTCGGGACTAGACTGGAGGGACAATAAGGAAGATTTGCTGATGCTCTCATAAGAACAAGAAAGATCACGTGACTTGATAACTAGTTGATAGGGAATTTATTAGGTTGATTTTAAGGGAATTTATTAGGTTGATTTTATAGCAATAACTGTTAACAATTTCTTTTGAAAAAAATCTTACCTCATTCTTATATTCATCAGTGTTAGGTTTGTGTAGTTTATAATATATCCAGAACTCATCTTGTTTTTGCTAAGCTGTTCCCACGAAGCAACAAGAACCAAAAGGAATTGGTGCAGAATAAACCCTTAGGCATAACAAGTGAGCAATATACACATAGCTGTCTTTCCTACAAAATGGCGGTCTTGGGATAGGATCAGTCACCTCCTACGATGTACAACAAAAGCACAAGCAAGCAATATATACATACATATAGTCAGCTGCCATGCATGAAGAACTGACTCTACTAAGGAAAGATCTAGCTGCCATGCATAAAGAAGTGTCTACTGAGGGAGGAACTGGCTGCAATGAAGCGCACCTCTTCTAGGATACAAACTGAACAAAGTCCACCACTGCTCCCACAAAGAATCAAACATCACAGGAACAAATGGATCACAGTGGGTTCTGGTAGATTGTGACCTGTAACGCAGAGACATCCTATACATCAAGAGATATCCCTGCACAATGCCTTCTCTGCCTTGGCTAATGAGGATGCCCAATCCAAAGAAACTGATGGGCCCTTAAATGAGTCAGACAATGCCCAATCTCCTGCTAAAGCACCAAATATGAAGAAAACCTCACCAAACAGAAAACTACTACTACTTGGAGATTCCATCATCAGAGGCACCAACTTGGGAACACAGTTCAAAGGAGAGAAGATAGTTATGAGCCTACCAGGCTCTTCAGCCAGCAGGAATACAAACCAAGTTGTTGAACATTCCAAACTTGATGTTATTATCCACTTGGGCACAAATGACCTGGCTAGAAACAGTGCCTCTACAGCCCAAAAGGACTTCCAATCTCTGGGAGAGAAACTCAAGCCATTGTTAACACTGTTGCATTCTCAGAAGTTCTACCTGTTCTTGGTAAGGGGATAAAAAGACTGCATCGCATTAACAGCTTTAATACATGGCTCCAGACCTGGTGCAAACAAGGAGGATTCAGATTTATTGGTGACTGGGGCAACAGATGGACCAACAAGAGACTATACTGTGCTGATGGACTACATCTCTATGTCACAGGGAAAAGAAACCTAAGTGAAAAATTCAGGCAGTATGTGGATATACATTTAAACCAGGAAAAGGGGGTGACGGATGTGGACATCATGGCCATTACAGAAACATGGTTTACTGAATCGCATGATTGGAATATAGCCATAGCTGGCTATAATCTATTCAGAAGAGACAGAGAAAATGGAAAAGGAGGAGGAGTAGCCTTGTATGTCAAAAGCAATATTAAAGCTACTGAAATGCAGGGGACATGGGGAAAAGAAGAAGCGCTCTGGATTGCGTTGGAAAGAGGAGATGGCACTGTCATCCATATTGCTGTAGTCTACAGACCTCCGACTCAAATTGAAGAAAGAGATAACGAAATGATTACAGATATTGCCAATATAGCAACAAAGGGGGAAGCAATCATATTGGGTGACTTTAATCTACCTGATGTGGATTGGATTACTCCTTCTGCACATCTAGAAAGAAGCAAAAAAATTGTGGATGCTCTCCAAGATGCATTACTTAGACAAATGGTGATGGAACCAACCAGGGAAAGCTCAACGCTGGATGTAGTGCTCACCAACGGTGATAGCGTATCAAATGTCTGCTTGAGTGCCCCTGTGAGCAACAGCGACCATCACACGGTGTGGTTTGAGATAAAAGCCATGGTACAGGCCAATCATAGCAAGCGCAAAGTCCTGAACTTCAAAAACACTGACTTCAATAAAATGGCCAAGTACTTAAAGGAGGAGATGACGGGGTGGAAGGAGATAAGGGAAGGGGAATTGCAATTGGCTAAACTAAAGGCAGCAATAAAAGGGGCAACGGATAAATATGTAAGAAAAGTAAAGAAAAGTAAATAAAAACAAGAGGAGAAGGAAACCTATTTGGTTTTCCAAAGAGGTGGCTGCTCAAAGGCAAAAACCACAGCTTTTGCAAAATTCAAAAGCTTGCAAACAGAACACAGAAATGAATACAGGATCAAGCTCAAAGAGTCTAAAAGAGAAATAAGGATAGCAAAATCAAAGGCAGAGGAAAAGATGGCTAAAGATGTTAAGGGTGGCGACAAAACTTTCTTCAGGTATATTCGGGAAAGGAAGATCAGAGTTGGAATTGCAGGACTCAGAAGAACTGGGAAAGGACTCGTGGAAAGTGACACTGAAAAAGCGAAATTGCTAAACAAATACTTCCGCTCTGTTTTTACTAAAGAAGATCCTGGAGATGGACCAGCTGTGACTCCCAAATATAAAAATGGGAATGAAGTACATACCACACCATTCACAGAAGATGAGGTGTTAGAACAACTTACTAAACTGAAAGTGGACAAAGCCATGGGACCGGATGGGATACATCCCAGGATACTGAAAGAGCTCAGAGAGGTTCTTGCAGGACCGTTAAAGGATGTCTTCAACAAATCCTTGGAAACAGGAGAGGTTCCTCAGGACTGGAGAATGGCTGATGTTGTACCTCTACACAAAAGTGGTGACAGGGAAGACGTGTCAAACTACAGACCCATAAGCCTTACCTCGGTGGCGAGAAAAGTAATGGAGGCGCTCCTGAAAGAGCGAATAGTGAACTTTCTCAAAACCAACAGGTTGCAAGATTCGAGGCAACATGGTTTTACCAAAGGACGATCTTGCCAAACAAATCTGATTGAGTTCTTTGACTGGGTGACCAAGGAACTAGATCAGGGGCATGCAATGAATGTCATCTACATGGATTTCAGCAAAGCCTTTGATACTGTTCCTCATAGGAGGCTTGTCAATAAACTCAGTTGCTTGGGGATGGGTCCCAAGATGGTAAACTGGATTAGAAATTGGTTGACTGACAGACAACAGAATGTGATGGTACATGGCGCTCACTCGGATGAGGAAGGTGATTAGCGGGGTGCCCCAGGGTTCACAGTCCTGGGCCCAGCACTGTTCAATATAATTGTGAGTGATATTGCTGAAGGACTGAATGGAAAGGTCTGTCTATTTGCAGATGACCCAAAAATTTGCAAGAGTGAACTCCCCCGAGGGAGTGGTTAACATGAGGAAAGATCTACAAAAGCTGGAAGACTGGTCTAATGCTTGGCAACTACGATTTAATGCGAAAAAGTGCAGTGTCATGCACTTGGGTAGCAGAAATCCAAAGGAAATGTACACGATAGGGGGCGAGAGGTTGGTATGCACGGTTCAGGAGAAAGACCTTGGTGTGATTATCTCTGATGATCTCAAGGTGGCAAAACAGTGCGATAAGGTGGTGGCAAAAGCCAGGAGGATGTTGGGCTGCAGAGGGATTACCAGCAGAAAGGAAAAGGTACTTATGCCACTGTACAAGTCACTGGTGAGGCCTCACTTGGAATACTGTGTTCAGTTTTGGTAGCCATATCTTGCAAAAGATGTAAAAAAACTGGAAACTGTTCAGAGAAAGGCGACCAAAATGATTTGGAGCCTGCGTCAGAAGCCTTATGAGAAGAGACTTGAAGACCTAAATATGTACACTTTGGAGGAGAGGAGGGACAGGGGAGATATGATTCAGACCTTTAAATACTTAAAGAGAAATAATGAACAAACAAACCTCTTCCAAAGACGGGGAAGCTGTAGAACTAGAGGGCATAACATGAAGCTGCAAGGTGGTAAATTGAAAGGCAATGTCAGGAAATATTTTTTCACTGAAAGGGTGGTGGATGCTTGGAATGCCCTCCCGATGGAAGTGGTGGGGGCAAACACGGTGACAGAATTCAAAATGGCATGGGACAAACACAGTGGATCCCTTTACAGCAACAGGATAAAAACAAAATAAACGGTACCATCTAACGTCTCAACAAATAGGGGTGTCCTACATGGAGTGGTGGGTTCACCCCTAAACAAAGACATGGGGAGGGATGGCCTGCACAGAGCAACAGGTGCACCTACTCTTGCCATCTTGCTGGGCAGACTAGATGGACCATGCTGGTCTTTATCTGCCGTCACTTACTATGTTACTATAAAGAATACATAATAAACATAATTAAAACGTGTGTGTTAATGACATGCAAATGAAATGTGCATTATCTCTGGCTGTTAACATATATACCACATTAAAGCTTATGTTAACACACTTAACTAAACAAGCCTCTTGATCTAATGACCAAATGTATTAATATAATTTGATTATAATGAAAGTCAGATTTCAGTGACCACATTTGAGACCTACTGGTTCACATACTGGGAGCTGCACTGACTGGAGGTTGCTCATATAACCCCCTCTTCTCAAGTCGCTTCATTGGCCCCTATCCGTTTCCGTATCCAATTCAAACATCTCCTATTGACCTATAAGTGCATTCATTCTGCTGCTGCTCACTAATTTTCCTCTCTTATTTCTCCCTATACCACTTACTGGGAACTCCAGTCTTCTGGCAGGTCATTTCTATCTGTGCCCTTCTATTCCACTGCCAAATACAAACTTCAATTTTTCCACCTTGCAGCTCCTTATGCCTGGAACAAACTACTAGAGTTGGTATGTAAAGCTTCATCTCTGGCCCATTTCAAATCCAGACTAAAATTCACCTCTTCGAGGCTGCTTTTGGATCCTGATCCGCTTAGTCTCCTGCTCTCCAACTATGAGTTTTCTTACCATTCCTCTTGATGTATCCTAGTCCCTAGCTGTCTTGACTAGATTTTAATTTCTGATGAGTAGGGACCGTCTCTTACATGTCTCTGTACAGCGCTGCATGTGCCTTCTAGCGCTATGCAAATAGAAGTAGTAGGAATAATGATTCCTGCCCCCAAGCAACAAAGAGAATGGCCCCAGTCTTTACTCAGGTGGGACTACCAGTGACATGCCAGATCACAGAAGGGGAAGCAGAAAGTATTCACAAACTGCAAATAACGAAGCAAGAGCTTTCTCTGGAACTTGCAATTGCAGATTCTAGGCCTGGACACTAGGAGAATAATTTTACAAGGGGTACCTAAGTTATAAGTTTGTGGGAGGCGGTATAGCAAATCTCAAACAAACAATCAGGTTGCCACATATATTTCTTATCTAAAGCATGCGCATACTTTATTTTATATAATAGGGGTATAAATGGTCAAAAGCCCATGCTCAATCTAGGCACAAGGACGTAGAAAGTTTTTAACAAAAGTCCCTCATGAGCGACTTGGCAAAATTAAAAAGTCATGGGATAGGAGGCAGTGGATCAGGAACTGGTTAAAGAAAGCAGAGGTTAGAGCTAAATGGCCAACTTTCCCAATGGAGAAATGTAGAGTACCCCAGAGATCTGTGCTGGGTCCGCTGCCTTTTTTTTTAATTTTTAAATAGCGTTTTCAAATATATCTTACAATATACTTATAAAACAGGAAAATAAGGAAATTAAAACACATTACACCAGCTCAAATGCGGAGTGCTCACATTTTTTTTTTTTTAGTGCCATCAACTCAGTGCTGACTCCTGGCGACCCAGCTGCCTCTGGGTTTTCTTGGCAATATATCACGGGTTAAGTAGATTGCCAGTCCTTTTCTTTCAAGGCAATGAAGGGTAAAGTGACTTGTCCAAGGTCACAAGGAGTGCCAGTGAGAATTGAACCCTTGATCTTCTGGGTACCAGACAGTTGCTCTAACCACTAGGCTACTTCTCCATTCCCGTGCTCACATTGCTACATACAAAAATACGATAACAAATCAAGCCCACATCAAGGGGAGACCGGAAAACCCTATATATATATAATCACAGGAACAAAAAATTAAATATACCTTCTTTACTTAGCCATTTCAGAAAAATAATAAAGTAAACAAACCATAAAGAAAAGTATACCATTACATTACTTGCCTTGAAAAAAACTTTCCAACTGGGGACGTTCAAAAAATATATATTGTACATTCTGATGAACCACTATACATTTGCAAGGAAATTTGAGGTAGAAGGTTGCCCCCCAGTGCCAAGACAGTAGGTTTCAGCGCCAGAAAGCATAGTTACTCACCTTTAACAGGTGATCTCCGGGAACAGCAGGAATTTAATCTTCACATATGGGTATTGTCAGTACCAACGGAGCTTGCGCAGGAACGCTCCTCAGCGTCCAATAGGAACGCTTTTGGGAGCATCCCACAGCGCATGCCTGCTGCCTTCCCACCTCTGTACCTCTCTCACTTCAGTTGAGTATATAGCTGAGACCAAAGGAGAGAAGTAGAGAAAGAGATAGAGACAACTCCTAGGGGAGGTGGGTGGGTTGGGAAGACAAATTCCTGCTGTTCCCTGAGATCACCTGTTACAGGTGAGTAACTATGATATCTCCAGGAACAAGCAGGAATGTAGTCTTCACATATGGGGACTCCCCAGCTGAAAGATGCCAAGGAGCGACCCCAGCAGGCTGCGAACCCAGGTGAGATGGGTCATGCTTCCTCCCATAGACCTCTGGCATCCAAACCGTGGACGGTGGGTAGGAGTTGTATTAAGTATGGAAGAGATGCTGGAGAACAGCCTGGCCAAACAAGGCATCCCGACGGGAGTCCTTGTCTAAGCAGTAGTGGGCTATGAAGGTGTGTACCGAAGCCCAAGTGGCTGCTCTGCAGATGTCATCAATAGACACAGAACGAAGGTTAACCGTTGAGGCTGCCATTGCTCTCACATTGTGAGCTGTGACATGGCCCTCGAGAGAAAGTCCTTTACTGTGATATGTATAGGATATGCAATCTGCAATCCAATTTGACAGAGTTCTTTTGGAAACTGAAAGTCCCAGATGACTAGAGTCAAAAGCCACAAAAAGCTGAGAAGATTTTCTATGTGGCTTAGTTCTTTGAAGATAAAAGGCTAAGGCTCTTTTACAATCCAATGTGTGAAGATTCCTTTCCGCACTAGAGGCATGAGGCCTAGGGAAGAATATAGGAAGATAAACTGACTGGTTTTAATGGAAAGGCGAAACCACCTTTGGCATAAAGTGAGGATGAGTCCTGAGGACTACTTTATCATGGTGGAACCTTGTATAAGGAGGGTCAGCTACTAACACCTGTAGTTCACTAAAGCGCCTTGCAGAAGTGATGGCAATTAGGAAAATAACTTTCCATGAAAGAAACTTTAGGTCTGAAGTGGCTAAAGGTTCAAAGGGCGGTTTCATAAGCTGACCAGGAACAAGATTTAGATCCCATGCTACCGGTGGTGGTTTAATGGGAGGTTTTGTTAAGAGTAGGCCTCTCATAAATCTTGATACAAGTGGATGAGAGGAAATAGGTTGTCCATCGAAAGGTTTATGAAAAGCAGCAAAAGCACTAAGATGGACTCTCACTGAATTGGTCTTTAGACCAGAAGTTGATAATTGGAGTAGGTACTCTAGTAGCGACTCTACAGGTACCAAAAGGGGGTTAAGTCCCTTTTGTGAACACCAGAGAACCTTTTCCACTTAAAAGCGTAGGAACGTCTTGTGGAAGGTTTTCTGGAAGCCAGAAGGATATCCTTTACTTGTTGAGAAAGGTTAATAACCTGGAATTCAAGGCTTTCAGTAACCAGGCCCTGAGATGTAGGAACTGGGAATTGGGATGCAGTAAGCATCCATCCTGAGACAGAAGATCTGGAGCATTCGCCAACTCCAGAGGAGTGGTTTGAGAGAGATGCAGAAGAAGAGGATACTATGTTTGTCGTGGCCAACGTGGAGCTATGAGTATCATACGACCTCTGTCTCTCTGAAGTTTGAATAAAGTTTTGGGAATGAGGGGAATGGGTGGGAAGGCATAGAGAAAGTCCTGACCCCAATGGAGTAGGAAAACATCTCTTGCCTGACAGTTGTGAGCCGGGATTCTGGAACAGAATCGGGGACGTTTGGCATTCTGTGAACTTGCAAAGAGGTCTATATCTGGTGTACCCCAGATTTGAAATACTCGAGCAAGCTGGTATGAGTGGAGGGACCACTCGTGTGGCAGCAGTATTCGACTGAGTCTGTCTGCCCATAGGTTTTGAATGCCCGGAAGGTATACTGCAAACAGGCGAATTTGCAACTCTCTGGCAAGGGCCCATAGTCGCAAAGCTTCGTTGCATAGCGACAGAAAGCCTGTTCCGCCTTGCTTGTTCACATAGAACATAGCTACCTGATTGTCGGTTTGGACCAGAACTGTTTTGTTGCTGAGATGGGTCTGAAAGACTTTAATAGCATTGAAAATGGCTCTCAGCTCTAGGAGGTTTATGTGAAGAGAAACCTCCTGTGAGGTCCAAAAACCCTGAGTGGAGAGATCATGCAAGTGAGCTCCCCAACCCATCTTGGACACATCTGTTGTTAGGGTGGCTGATATAGAGGCTACTGGAAAGAGCCTACGAGGAAGTTTTATTTATTTATTTATTTATTTTTTATTTATTTAGACAGTTTTTGTATAGCACCTTATCCTTCAATCAAAGTGGTCACAACACAATTGGGGATACATTTAACATGAAGGGATATGAGACACATACACTAATACTTACAGGGAACATGGGCAATGGAGGGTTAAGTGGCTTGCTCAAGACCACAAGGAGCACATGTGGGACTAGAAACCCCAGTCCTTCCGGCCCAAGGTTGCTGTCCTCTAGTGGGATTTGAACCCCTGACCTTCCAGTCTGAGGTAACTTGCCCCAACCACTAGGCCACTCAAAATCAGATGCGTGGTGTTTCTGATTTTGTCCATTAACTGACCCGAGGTCTGTGACCATTGAGAGGATAGGGTCCACTGGGCTGCTCGCATGTGGAGGTGAGCATAGGGAACCACATGGATAGGGGATGCCATGTGTCCCAGAAGTTGAAGCATCTCTCGAGCAGTAAGGAACACCTTCATAGATGCTTGAGATGCCAGTTGTATTATTCGTAGACAGCATGGCTGTGACAGGAAAGCCCTGCACTGTCATGTGTCTAGACAAGCCACTATGAATTCAAGAGATTGAGAGGGGTGAGATGAGATTTTGGGAGGTTTATGACCAGTCCCAAGTATTGAAGAATTCTCATTGCTTGAGAATGAGCGAAGCTGGCCTCTGGAGCTTTCGATGCTCGAATGAGCCAATCGTCTAAATAAGGGAAGGCAAATATTTCCAGAGTCCTCATAAATGCTGCTACCACTGCCATGCATTTTGTGAAGACTCTTGGAGCAAAGGCCAGTCCGAAAGGAAGAACTCTGTACTGAAAGTGTCTTCCTTGGACCAGGAATCGAAGGAACTTCCTGTGATCTGAGTGGATGAGAATATGCGTGTACGCATCTCTTAGATCTAGAGAACATAGCCAGTCCTGACTTTGAAGGTATGGTAGAAGTGTCCCGAGGGAGATGATTTTGAACTTTTCTCTGAACAAATATGTGTTTAATTCTCTGAGGTCTAGTATAGGCCTGTGTCCCCCTGTCTTCTTTGGAATAAGAAAATAGGGGGAGTAAAACCCCGTCCCCTGTTGGGGTATGGGTACTTCTTTGATTGCTCCTTGAGCGAGAAGTGATGTGACCTCATGCCATAAGAGGTTGGTGGCAGGGGCCTGAGAATTGAACTGTTATTATTGTAGGTGGGGGCAAGTTGAGAAAATGAAGCTTGTACCCCAGTCATACAATGGACAGAGTCCAATTTTCTGATGTTATTTGTTGCCATCATTTGGCAAAATAGCATAGTCTTCCTGGAATGGTTAAGGGTTCTGGACCTTTCAAGGGCAGAATGACTAAGTTCTCTAGGTAGAAGTCAAAGACCCTGAGGGGGCTGGGTCTGTTGAGCTCTTTGAGCTTGCGACTTTCTTTGCTGTCTGTTCTGTTGTTGCCCCTTCTGGGGAACATGAAGCGGACAGTGCCTTTGATGGGTGTAAGATGGGTAAAGCTTCTTTTTCTTACTGAAAAAGTGCTTTTTGAATGTTTTCTTCTTTGCTGGGTTGGCTGTAGACTTTGATAATCTGTTCAAGGTAGTATTTTCAGATTCAAGCTGATTAGCCTTGTCCTGCCAGTCCTTGCCAAAGAGATTTTCTCCTGTACAAGGAATGTTTCCCAGCTTTTCTTGCACCCACTGTTCTAAGTCTGATGCTTGAAGCCAAGCAATACGACATGCTCCTATGGATATAGCAGAAGTTCTGCTAATACATTCAAAGCAATCAAAGGTAGCACGGTTCATGAATTTAGACACATTCTGGGCGTGCTTGACCAGAATAAGGTAGTCTGCTCTTTTTTCCTCAGAGACACAAGGGCTAATGAGCTCTAAGTCTTTTGTGACTTCTTCCAGGAACATTCCCATATAAAGAATGTAGGAACTGATCCCGACTGATAGCATGGAGGATTGAAGGCATCGAGTGTCCTGGATTCCCGGCCTGGAGGATTAGAAAAATGTGTTTTAGCACTCTTGATTCTTCGCATGGCCAAATTCCACTACCATTGAATGGTGTGGTAACTGAGTTTTTTGAAAACCAGGACAACTTGGCACTCGGTACATAGTGTCAAGGCATCGGGAATGTGAAGATATCGTTACAGGAGTTTCCCACATTCTCAACATCAGATCATGTAAGATCTTGTGAATGGGAAGCATAGCTGCCTCCTTGGGAGCCATAGGGTATTATAGAATTCAATTCTGCCCTAGGTTCCTTTTCTGGAATCACAGTGATTGCAAGACCCTTTGCTAAATCACGTATGAAATCCTGGAAGGACATATCTTCTGGAGGAGACATCCTGCGTTGAGGAGAAGGAGTTGAATCCTCTAGTATGTTCGCTCTGGTACCAGTAGAATCGTCAGAGTCATCGGAATCGGAAGACTCAAGGGCACTCTGTACCTGGTGCTCCCGTAATGCATGGTATCGGTACCGCTCAAAGTCGGTACCGAAATGTCTCGGTTCCTGATCCCTGATACCCGAGATAGACTCAAGGTTCGGCATGGGGGGAAGCAGTCCTGTCGAAGCAGGTACAGTTGGTACCGATACTTGTTGAACCGTCTGTAGCGGTCTTAGCGGTACCGAAGCTGCTAAGAGGGATGCTAGACTGCGTTCAATAGCGAGGATTCTCTTATCCATCGCTCCTGCCGATGCCTGGGTGTCGGTAACGGTGGAAGCGGCTACAACCCTAGAACATGGCACCAGTAGTTCTGCAGAGGTGGAAGCCTCTGGAACATCCTGGAGCCCCGTTAATGCTTTGGAACCTGAAGACTCCCGCCGGGGTTGTTTTGCCGGTGAACTATCCTCGAGGGCAACGCCAGTGGCATCTCGATACTTTGAAGGAGATTTACCCTTCGAGGACCGGCCAGTCTTAGAAGACTTAAGTTTAGTTACCCGAGATCCATGGGAGGAAGATGAAGCCCTGGAAGACGTCGATGCAAGAGACATCATATCCGCAGCAAAAAGGGTACCGGGTTTTGCAGCTCTATTCGGCAGGCCCCTTTTGGTCATCCTCGTGCAGGAGACACTCCGTTGGACAATGTTCAGGACCTAAACATTTTAGACACCAATCATGGGTGTCTGTGACGGAAATGGTACCGCCACACTTTGAGCATTTTTTTAAACCACTAGCTGGTTTCTCCATGCCTGAAGAAAAGTGGGCCTAGTGCCCAAAATGGTGCCTAGCACCAGAAACAGGGGAAAGACCCCTGAAGAAAATACAAGTTTGTTTGTTTTTTTTGAAAAGAAAGAACCACCACCGGCAGTACCGGTAGGCGTCGAATGAAGGCAGACGTGACCACAAAAAAACAAAGAATAAAAGGAAATTTTCTGCAGTGACAGGGTACACGTCCTGTCGGCTCCGCGGAAAACGAAGAACTGAAGTGAGAGAGGTACAGAGGCGGGAAGGCAGCATGCATGCGCTGTGGGATGCTCCCAAAAGCGTTTCTATTGGACGCTGGGGAGTGTTCCCGCGCAGGCTCCGTTGGTACAGATCTTACCCATATGTGAAGACTACATTCCTGCTTGTTCCTGGAGATCAACCTTTTCCTCAACTGCGTAACTCTAGAAAACATCCGGAAAAATATTGAATTTCTGGCCACAAAAGAAAAAGTTCTTCTAAAAACACAAAATATTACAACAATCTGCAATAGAACAAAAGGAGACAATGTGGCACAAGCAGGAATATTATCAACAGAACTCTCTAGGAATGCAGACAGATCTAAGCTCTCAACAGGAGAGAGCTGATCCAGACATGAACCTTCCAAATCTGGAGTTATTTCCCTTAGGTAAATAATAAATATCTGAGATTTTTATAGCCTACACATCTGTCAAACGTAAACTCTCCTTCAGATATTTCTGAAAGAGAAGAGTGGGAGAAAGAAAATTAACGTGTGTGTATATTACACACACACACACACTACCTGCTAGTAGTGTTTGTAAACCGCCCTGATGCCTTTCAGTCTGAGCAATATATCAAGAAATTAAAGAAAGATAAAAGAGTATGTGGAAAATTTAAGAATCTCAAATTGTGCAACCACTGAGCATTCTCCAGCGCTTCTAAGCACCAATGGATAGCTAGACTATCTTTCATAGAGGAAGAACTAGATGTATGTAACAGGGAATCAACCTTAGATAAAGCGTAGTTACTCACCTGTAACAGGTGTTCTCCAGGAGCAGCAGGAATCAGTCCTCACATATGGGTGACGTCGGCGCCGACGGAGCCCTCGCGGAGCAATTTTCCCCAGCTTTCAAAGAAAGCCTTTGGGAATTGCAGCGCGCATGCGCGGTCTCCTTCCCGCCCAAGGGTGCCATCTTAGCCAGTCTGATGACATAGCTAAAAGACAGCATAAAAATTTGCAAAAAAAACTTAAGCAGATGATTGCAACTCCAAGGGGAGGAGGGAGGGTTGTGAGGACTGATTCCTGCTGCTCCTGGAGAACACCTGTTACAGGTGAGTAACTACGCTTTCTCCAGGACCAAGCAGGAAGTCAGTCCTCACATATGGGACTCCCAAGCTTAAGGCTACCGGAGACCCTAAGCACAAAAATGAGCTCCCTCTAGCTCAGCGGCACAGAAGGAAGGAATCTTCACTGAATTATTACCCACCGGTAGCCCTAATCCGGGATGGAGGGTAGGAGTTGCTCAAACCTCGAAGAGATTTCGGAGGACTGCCTGTCCGAAAGCACTGTCCCTGCGGGACTCCCTCTCGAGACAGTAATGGACCGCAAAAGTCTGGCTCGAAGACCAAGTAGCGGCCCGGCAGATGTCTGCCAGCGGAACAGAGCGGAGGTAAGCCACTGACGTAGCCTTCACCCGAACACAATGAGCCGTGACTCGACTTTCTAACGAGAGTCCGGCTGCCCCATAAGCCCAAGCGATGCAGTCAGCAACCCTGATGGACAGAGTACGCTTGGAGACCGGTAGCCCCAATTTATTGGGGTCAAAAGACACAAAAGGTTGAGCAGCTTTACGGTGCTCCCGCGTACGGTCAAGGTAGAAGTTCAATGCCCTTCTACAGTCCAGGGTATGCAGGACCATTTCAGCTCGGCTGGAGTGTGGCCTGGGAAAGAAGGTCGGAAGTACCACCTCCTGATTGATGTGAAAAGGGGAGACCACTTTTGGAAGAAATTTTGGGTGAGTCCGTAGGACTACTCTATTTTTGTAGAACCGAGTGTAAGGGGGATCAGACACGAGGGCCTGCAATTCACTTACGCGTCTAGCGGAAGTGAGGGCTATCAGGAATAAAGTTTTCCAAGAAAGAAAACGGAGAGAACAGGTAGCCATAGGTTCAAAAGGCGGACAGGTGATCCGCTGTAAAACCACATTCAGATCCCAGTCAGGTGCTGGCGGGCGCAGAGGTGGTTTAAGTAGAAGGAGACCTCGGAGAAACCTCGCTACGAGAGGGTCGCTGGAAAGAGGTCTGCCGTCCACCGGCACATGATGTGCTGAAAGAGCACTGAGGTGAACTTTGACGGAGTTGGACTTAAGTCCCAGATTAGAGAGGTAGAGCAAGTACTGCAAGATCACCGACACCGAGCAGGAGAAGGGATCCTGAGACTGCTGGGCACACCAAACGGAAAAAGCGACGCCATTTAAGGGCGTAGCATTTGCGGGTGGAAGGTCGCCGAGAAGCTAGGACGACCTCTTCCACCTCTGCCGGCAGGAGAAGGAGAGCAAGGACTACCCTTTCAGCAGCCAGGCCATTAGATTGAGAGATCTGAGGTTGGGGTGTAGCAGGGACCCCTGATCCTGTGTTAGGAGATCCGGTTGAAACCCCAGAGGGAACGGATCCTCTACCGCTAATTGCAGCAGGAGTGGAAACCACGGCTGTCTGGGCCAGCAAGGAGCCACTAGGATCATGGAAGCTTTGTCTCGGAGAACCTTGAAAAGAGTTCGAGAGACTAGCGGGATGGGAGGAAAAGCATACAGAAGGCTCTCCGACCATGAGAGTAGAAAAGCATCTGCCGCTACTCGGAGGGGATGTGACTGACGAGAGCAGAAGCGAGGAAGTTGCCGGTTGAGAGGACTGGCAAAGAGATCCATCGTGGGGAGTCCCCACTTCAGAAAAATTTTCTGAACTACCAATGGATCCAGACGCCACTTGTGCGGCTGGAGTATCCTGCTGAGTTTGTCCGCCAGGCAATTTTCTTGGCCTGGGAGATAAACTGCCTTGAGAAGAATGCCGTGACTGACGGCCCAAGAGCAGAGCTTCTGAGCTTCTCGGCAGAGAAGGAAGGAGCCCGTGCCCCCCTGTTTGTTCACGTAGAACATGGCAACTTGATTGTCCGTCTGGACAAGGACGGACTGGTGAGAAGTCAGGTGGGAGAAAGCCTTGAGCGCCAGACGGATTGCTCTGAGCTCCAGGAAGTTTATTTATTTATTTATTTATTTAACAGTATTTCTAAACCGCCTTATCTTAATAATCAAGGTGGTATCACAGCAAGCAATCAGGTAAAGTGTGTGTGTTGTACATGCAGTGAGGATAAAACTTAGTTGTGTGAGGGATGTGTTGGGTGCTTGATTTGTTTGAGCTATATACAGGATGGGCTATTTACAGTGGTGCTAGAATCATATTTTATATATATTCAGTTGTTTGGGAGGATTGGAGTGCTGTTATCCATTCTCTTAGGTTATGTGATGTGACCATAGTGCTCTATGAACAGCATGGTTTTCAGTTGTTTTCTGAAGTCTTTGAGGTCTGGAGTTGCCCTTAGATCGTCCGGTAGATTGTTCCATATTGTTGGAGCAGCCATGGAGAGAGCTCTGTCTGTTGTGTCCTTGCGTGTGTGCTTGGAAGTTGATCTGCTGAGCAGACTCCCACGCGGTCCAGAGACCTTGAGTACATGCCCCTTGGCGATGTGCTCCCCAACCCAGGAGGGAAGCATCGGTCGTCAGCACTTGAGCCGGCTGAGGTGACTGAAAAGGCATTCCGAGCACCAGGTTCGGCTGATGAAGCCACAACTGTAGAGAAGAGGCCAGCGGCTCGGAGATGCGCACTAAGTCGGCTAGTCCGCCGGTGGCTTGTTGCCACTGCTTGCGAAGGCACCATTGAGCAGGCCACATATTCAGGCGGGCATTGGGGGTCACGTGGACGGTGGAAGCCATATGGCCGAGTAGTCTCAGGAAGCGCCTGGCGGAGACCAGGGACTGGCTGCGAAAACGGCCGGCTAGGTCCATGAGCCGTTGAGCCCTGTCGAGCGGCAGGAAAGCTCGCGCCTGAGGAGTGTGCAGTCTTGCGCCGATGAATTCGAGATCCTGTGAGGGGAGCAAAGTGGACTTTGCGAAGTTTATGACAAAGCCCAAGTACTGCAGAAGAGTCACCGTGCGGTGTGTGGCATTGGTGACCTCCGGAGAGGACGATGCTCTGATGAGCCAGTCGTCGAGGTACGGAAAGACAGAGGCCGTGAAGCCGGAGATAGGCCGCCACCACCGCGAGACATTTTGTGAAGACTCGTGGTGCGGAGGATAGGCCAAAGGGCAGTACTCTGTACTGGTAATGATTTCCTGCCACCACAAACCTTAGGTATTGGCGGTGGCTTGGGTGGATGAGGATGTGCATGTAGGCATCCTTTAGATCCAAGGAGCATAGCCAATCTCCCTGCTGGAGGTAGGGCAGAAGGATTCCAAGGGTAAGCATCTTGAACTTTGCCCGCACGAGGAACTTGTTGAGGTTGCGCAAGTCCAGGATGGGTCTGAGGCCTCCTGTCCTTTTTGGTATTAGGAAATACCTGGAATAAAAAGCCTTGACCTCTCAGGTGGTGGGGCACCGTTCCACAGCCTGTTCCTGAAGAAGACTTGCTAACTCCTGAAGGAGTAAGTCCCTGTGCAGAGGGAGTCCGTGGAGGTTCTCCCGGGAAATAAGAGGGAGGGACCTGGTGGAAGTGGAGAAGATAGCCTTCTCTTACGACTTGAAGCACCCAGGCATCTGAAGTGATGTTGGACCACCTGTGGGCGAAGTGAACCAGCCGGCCTCCGGTGCTGGGAGGAGCCAGCTGAGGGGGAGGGAGAGGCTATGCTGATGAAGTCAAAAACCCCCACCCTGCTGAGCAGGGGCTGGTGGTGCAGGCTTGGGGGCTTGCTGCCTACGGGACCCGTTACCCCGTCCCTTGGCCTGCTGGCCCTGTTGGGGAGCTGCGGAGGCCTGATATTGAGGGTAGTGTTTATAGGCAGCAGCCTTTCTCGGGTAAAAGGACTTCTTTCCCGAGCCCTTCTTTTTCTGGGAAGGGGCGGAGGTCTTCCTAGAAAGCCTAGTCCTGGTGAGAGTCTCCGTCTCGATTTGTGCAGCCTTTTCAGCCATGGGCTTGCCAAAGAGGTTCTCACCTCGGCAGGGGATATCGACCAACTTGTCCTGCACCCAGGGTTCAAGGTCAGACGACTGAAGCCAAGCCTGTCGGCGGGCACCGATGCCGGCTGCGGCCACTCGAGCCGATGCTTCAAAGCCATCATAGGCTGCTCGGGACATGAATTTGGAGCATTCCCGAATACCAGTTGTCAAGGCCAGGAACCTCCGCAAAGGCTCCTCGGACAGTCCAGCGGAGAATCCGGCTATCTCTTTAGCCAGGTCTCGGAGATACATGCCCATGTAGAGCTGGTAGGTCTGGACACGACAAGCAAGCATAGAGCCCTGGAAACACTTCTTACCAAGGCCATCCAGGTTACGGGCCTCCCTGCCAGGAGGCACCGAGGAGTGCATCTTTTGGCTCTTAAGCCTATGCATGGCCGATTCCACTACCATGGAATGGTGTGGCAGCTGTGCTTTTTGGAAGCCAGGACTCTTGCGGACTCGATAGATGGAATCGACCCGCTTGCTTAATACCGGCGACGAGGCCGGACTCTCCCACATGCTTAAGAGTAATCGTTCCAGCATGGGAGGAACCGGTACAGTAAAGTGTTCCCTGGCGGGAGAGTCATACTGAAGGGCGTCGAGCTCTTCGACTCGAGGCTCCTCCTCGGGATCCGCAGGGAAGGCCAAAGCCTTGGCCATATCCCTGACGAAGTCCGAGAACCGGGCATCCTCCGGAGGGGACTGCTTCCGAGGTTCGGACTCAGGTGAGTCCGAAGGGACACACCGAGTCCGAAACGAATCAGGCGACTCTTCCTCTTCAGACTCCCAGGCCGACTCCGAGGAGGAATCGGTGGGGTCGGCTCGGGCAGGCGGAGGCGTCGGCCGCCCCGACACCGAGGGAGTCGGCGTCGACGACCTCGGTCCCGAACGGGAGGCCGAGGGTGACCTCGACCGAGGATCGGCTCGGTCTCCGGGGTCGACTTGGACGTCGACGTCCCGGCGGTCGGGGCAGTGGCGCCAGCGAGGCTAGCGATCAGTGCCCGCTGCTGGTCCATGAAGGCAGATAGTCTGCTCTCCAAGGCCGTCAACCTGAGTCCGACCTCAGGTGACCCAGCAGCCCCCGACTCGGGCCCCGACGGCGTCGGGCCCGACGTCGGACCTCTCTGAGGCGAGTCCAGGAGGACTACAGGACTTACCGAGCAGGCAACTCCGACTCCAGACGAGGTCGCTTCGGGAGGTGCTCCTTCTCCAAAGACCCGGGACGGCTATCGGGGCTATGCGACCTGGCCCTCGCGGAGCCAGGAGCATCCACCGACGCCGCCCTCGCGGGTTTTACCTTCCGTCGATGGTCCCCGGAGGGAGAACCCCTGTCGGAGGAGCTTCGGCGATGGTCAGAGCTGGAACCTCTGGACGCCGAGGCCTCCGACGAGGTCCGGGTACGGCCGGGGTCAGCGAAGATTCTTTCCCGCTGGTGCCGCCGACTCCTTAACGCTTTGGAGGACATTTTGCCACAGGCCCCACAGATCAGTTCTTCGTGATCCGGGCCCAGGCAGCGGAGGCAATTATCGTGTGTGTCAGTGAGTGACATATTTCTGTCACACTGAACACACCGCTTGAAACCACTGGCAGCCATTGGGGGAAAAAGGGCCCCTGCAAGGTCAAAGGACCGGGCTGCCAGCGAAAAATCGAAAAACGAAACTGACCAAAATCAGAAAAACCGAAAAATAAGAGAAGGACTCGCAACGGCGTCACGAGTCCGGGCAGGAAAAAGACCGGCGTCGAACCGAAGGAAAAAAGAGAAATAAATCAATAAAATCAACTTTTTCAGCGGGGACACGACGGGTACGTCTGTAGGGCTCCGCGGAAAAAAGAAGACTGGCTAAGATGGCACCCTTGGGCGGGAAGGAGACCGCGCATGCGCGCTGCAATTCCCAAAGGCTTTCTTTGAAAGCTGGGGAAAATTGCTCCGCGAGGGCTCCGTCGGCGCCGACGTCACCCATATGTGAGGACTGACTTCCTGCTTGGTCCTGGAGAACTATTAATCCACAAATGATAATCTCTGCATCAACAGTAAATTCTGAAAGATATTTTACAGAGGAACCCAATGCAGATTCCAAACGTGTAATAGCAATCAGAATATCTTTCAAGGTAACAGTCCAAAGAAGCAGAATCAAGAGATACAGAAGAAAAAAAAAAACATACCTCTTTAGGCAACAGCAGAAACTCTGCCTTTACACCAAAGTCCAAATTCCCCATTGAAACGTCCACTTCTGGGGCAGCAGCAATGGAAGCAGATGGCATATTCTCCGCTACCAGGGAGAAGCTACCATCCTGACCTGCTACAACACTGGTTTGGCTGGGTGGAGTAAGATCACCCGGATGGACCAAGTAGATCCAGGGCTAACCATGGGTATTAGAGGACATAGCAACAATGTGACGGTCTACAGGTCTAACAACCGTCACAACCTTTTTTTCTGACAACAACTGCTTCTTCTTCCTCTTACCCATGAGCTGTAATACTCCCAACCTCTGGTAGCTCCGATGTGCTCTGAAGAGGTTCCAAAGGGGCAGAATCTGCCCCTTTGGAATGCTCCTTTGGATACTCTCCCACAAACATGCACACGCAAGCCGCAATAGGGCCTGGTCTTTAAAGCCACAGTCAGCTGGTGTGTGATGACAAAGATCTGCCAGACACGAACGCCGGCAGCATGCAGCTCCGACGGAAGAATCCGGCTCCCCGCTGCTTTTAAACATATTCGTAATTACCTGGAAATGGGAATAATTAGTGAGTAATGAAATTTGCAGATGACGCAAAATTAATCAAAGTTGTTAAAACCCAAGAGGATTGTGAAAAATTGCAAGAGGACCTTGATAAATTGGAAGACTGGGCATCCAAAAGGCAGATGAAATTTAATGTGGACAAGTGCAAAGTTATGCACCTAGGAAAGAACCACCCAAACTTTGGTTACACAATATAAGGTACCACCTTAGAAACCACCACTGTCATTGTGGATAACACGTTGAAACCCTCTGCCCAGAGTGCAGCGGATACTCAAGAAAGCAAATAGAATGCTAGGAATCATAAGTAAAGGAATGGAGACTAAAACAAAGGATATTATAATGCCTCTGTATTGTTCCATGGTACGACAGACAGCACCTTGAATATTGTGTGCAATTCTGGTCGCCGTATCTCAAAAAGGATATAGCGGAATTAGAAAAAGGTACAGGAGACAAGCCTCTCCTCATGGGGTAACCTAAAAGGCTAGGGCTCTTAAAAGTGATGGCTGAGGGGAGGTATGATAGAGGTCTATAAATTAACAAATGGAGTGGAACGGGTAAACGTGGATCAACTGTTTACGCCATCAAAAAGTAGAAAGACTAGGGGACATGCAATGAAGCTACAATGTAACCCATTCAAGACCAATAAGAGAAAATATTTTTTTCACTCAACGCATAACCGAACTCTGGAATTTGTTGTGGAGAATGTAGTAAAAGCTGTTAGTGTAGCTGGATTTAAAAAAAGGTTTGGACAAGTTCCTGAGAGAAAGGTCCATAAACCATTATTAAAGAGGACCTGTGAAATCCACTGCTTGTCTCAATACAAGCATTGTGGAACCTGTGTCTCTTTTAGGGAATCTGTTAGCTACTTGTGACCTGGATTGGCCACTGTTGGAAACAGGATACTGGACTCGATGGACCTTGGTCTGACCCAGTATGGCATCTCTTAGGTTCTTATATGGCAGTACTAGAGCTGATGTAAATGCCCATGCCTAGATTTGTAATGAATACATTTAAGCTATAATATTTAATTAACTTATTAACATTATTAACACACATTTTCACTCTGCCCAGGCTCCACCCTCATTAAAGAACATTCCATTGTCTAAACATGGGTAGTTATGGAACTGCAACTGGCCGAAGTATGTGTGTAAAGGCCTACCCATGCATTAAATCATTGAAAAAGTGACATTTTACTTACCAGATAATGTACTTTCCTCGAGTCCTATTAGACCAGTCAAGTGGGTTGTATTCCCCTACCAGCAGATTGGTGAACACAAAGAACCAATGAAAAGCCCTAGTTTCAATGAAATCACTCGCATGCTTCTATTCGCCTCAGCCACCAGAGGTCTTTTCAATATCCGTCCCCAACGATGTGGAGAACATGGCAAGCATCACACAACCTCAATGCTGTCATCAATGAGTAAATCAAACAACAGAGAACCAAGTACAGGAAAGCATAAACAGAAGGCTGTCAGTGGAAGATGGACCTGCAGAGCCAAGTATATAAATTACAGCGGACCAAAGGGTACTGCAGCTGAAGAACAGAGGAAACAGTTCCAGGGGCGGGCCTTCGACTTGTCTAGCAGGACTCAAGGATAGGACATTATCTGGTAAGTAAAACGTCACCTTCCATATCGTCCTGCTAGGACAGTCCAGACAAGAGGACGTACCAAATTATGCTCCACTGTATGGAAAGACAGCAGCTCGCAAAACCCTTGAGCCAAAGGCAGTGTTCATCCAAGCTTGGACATTGGAGCAGTAATGCTTGACAAAAGTGGAAAGTGATGCCCGTGTTGCTGCCCGACAAATATCTGCAGGGACAAAGCAGCTCTGCTCGACTCAGGAGGATGCATGCACTCAAGGTAGAATAGGTGTGTAAACACTCAGAAACCGGCTAATTGCACAACAGATACGTTTAGGCAATGGCTTCATTAATCCATCACTCCAATGTAGACTTAGCCACCGCATCACCCTTGCGTGGGCCAACAAATAGCACAAAAAAAAATGGTCGGACTTATGAAAGACATTCATAACCTCCAAGTACCGGGTGAAGCACACTCCAGACATCCATAAGGCAATGATCCTTATCCTTCCCCTGACACTGTCCCTGATGTGGTGCCTCTTCACAAAAGTGACAGTAGGGAAGAATTGACAAACTACAGGCCAGTAAGCCTTACCTCGGCAGCTGAAAAGTAATGGAGGTGCTCCTGAAAGAGAGAATAGTGGACTTTCTCAAAACCAGTAGGTTGCATGTCCAAGAAAACATGGTTTTACCAAAGGACGATCATTTCAAACACATTGGATTGAGTTCTCTGACTAGGTGAAGGGCATGCAATCTATCTAGATTTCAGCAGAGCCTTTGATACTGTTCCTCGCAGGAGGCCCATCAATAAACTGAACAGCCTGTGGATGGGTTCAAAGGTGGTGAATTGGATCAGAAATTGGTTGACTGACAAGACAGTGACGATAAACTGAACTCACTCGGATGAAAAGAAGGTGATTAGTGGCATACCCCAGGGATCAGTCCTGGGACTGGTACTGTTCAATGTTATTTGTGACTGACATTGCTGAAGGACTGAATGAAAAAGTCCATCTTTTTGCAGATGACATGAAAATTTGCAACAGAGTGGACTCCCCTGAGTGCATAAGATGAGGAAAAATCTACAAAAGCTGGGAGAATGGTCTAATGCTTGGCAATTACGATTTAATGTGAGAGAAGTGCAGTGTCATGCACTTGCGATACATAAATCCAAGGGAATTGTATGTGATAGGGGGCGAGAAGTTGGTGTGCATGGACCAGGAGAAGGACCCTGGAGTGATTGTTTTTGAGGATCTCAAGCACTGTTCCCTCTAAGCTGTGCGCGTGTGCGCGCGCGCACACCTCGCCAAGTGAGCGCACATACTTTACAACAGAGCGCACAAAAATTACGGCTCTGATTCTGATAGAAAACAACACAGACGTGTTAAAATTTAAAAGTTATGATTGCAATTACTAGGAATTTTCCGCTTCCTTTAGTAATCGTCTACTTTAATTTAATTTGATTAAAATCAATGTGGTGTACATACTGTATTCTGACGTGTAGTCAAATTTTAAAGTATATAACTCCGAGTGTCATTATGTGGCGCACAAAAATTTAACCTTCCTTCAAAAGCTGCACACAGCCGATATTTTATGCGCACACAGCCTACAGAAAATTAGAGGGAACATTGAAGGTGGCGAAACAGTGTGACAAGGCAGTGGCCAATGCCAGAGGGATGCTGGGTTGCATACAAAAAGGAATTATCAGCAGAAAGGTGGAGATACTAATGCCACTGTGCAAGTCACTAGTGAGGCCTCAGAATATTGTGTTCCGTTTGGAGACCATATCTCGCAAAGAATAGGAGAAGACTGGAAACTGTTCAAGGAAGGCGACAAATTATTTGGAGCCTGCACCAGAAGACCAATGAGAAGAGACTTGAAGACCTAAATATGCATACAATTAAGAGGATAGGAGGGACAGGGGAGATATGATTCAGATCTTTAAATACTTAAGAGTATTGATGAACAAACAAACCTTTTTCAAAGATAGGTGAGCTGTAAAACTAAAGGGCATAATATGAAACTACAAGGTGGTAAACTGAAAGGCAACATCAGGAAATATGTTTTCACTGAAAGGGTAGTGAGGAATGCCCTGCCGATGGAAGTGGTGGGGGCAAATATAGTGACTAAATTCAAAATGGCATTGGACAGGCACAGTGTTATCCCTTTTCAGCAACGGGATCAAATCAAAATAAACATAACTATATCTTATATCTCAATAAATAGAGGTGACCTGCACAGAGCAGTGGGTACACCCCTAAACAAAGGCATGGGGATGGGTGACCTGCACGGAGTGGCAGGTGCACCCACTCTTGCCACCTTGCTGGGCAGATTAGATGGACCATGCTGGTCTTTATTTGTCGTCATATACTATGTTACTAAGTAAATGCCGAACCCTTTGAAGAAAGCGCAAAACCTCCAGGTGTAAGGCTAGCGACTTATCAGCCATCGGACCTCTGAAACAGCTGCCACATGAATCTTCAGGGAGCTAATGGAGAGGCATTTTTCCAGACCTTCCTGCAGAAAGGTCAGCAGAGACAGCACCTTGAATCCTCAGGAACCAGCTGTCGTGTACTGCACCAATCGTTCAAAGAGGCACCAGACGTGCACATATGCCAGCTTGTTAAACCTCCTCCGGGCTCCGAGCAGAATGGAAACCACACTGGATAGTAGCCCTTATGCACTAGCTGTCTCCTTCCAAGAGCCAATCCATTATGTGAGAAGGGAAGCTGGATCTTCCAGGACCATCGGCCCCTGACGTAAGTGACCCAAGAAGGGGGCAAGTGAAGAAGTGGCGCTTGCAGAAGCAGCATCAGATCTCCAAACTACGCTCTTCTCAACCAATCCAGTGCTACAAAAATAATCCTTCCAGGTTGGCACTCTATAAGTTGAATCACACCCCCCACACTAGGGCCACAGAAAAAAAAAACAACCACTTCATCAGGCATTGACTTGGCCAAGGCATCAATGCCCTCAGACCCAGTGTCCGTGAGGCAACTGAAGAAGTGGCACCCTCTGGCACTGGAGCAGGCAGCCATCAGATCCATATTGGGGCAACCCCAGTGGCTCAGAATCAACTGAAATGTCTCCTGACTCAACTCCCAGACCCCTGCATCCAGAGAGTGCAGGCTGAGGAATTCCACTTCCACATTGTCCACCCTGGCAATATGCTGAGCTGACAATGCTAGGAGGTTCATCATGTCAATTGACAAGGCAGCACAAGGAGTGCCAGGGTAGCCCTGGAGATGGTTCTGCTGTTTTCCTGGGCGTTCTTCTCTGCCCAGGAAAACAGCAGAACCATCTCCAGGGCTACCCTGGCACTCCTTGTGCTGCCTTGTCAATTGACATAAGCCACCGCTATGGCATTGTCTGAAAAATACCCAAACCGCCTGGCCTGCGACCAAGGACTGGAAATGCAGAAGAGCCAACATGATGGTTCTCGCCTCAAGGCAGTTGATGGACCACATTGTCATGCAGCAGAAAAGACTGAATCGACTGGAACAGGGCTCAAGATGTCAGGCCTGCACATACCGCCAACAGAAGAATAGCAGCTATTGTGGTGAACTGGTTCTTTAACAACAAATCCATCTTTCGGACCAGGGTATCCTTCAAGACTGATCGGCCTCCCATATATACGGTGGTCCATCTGATAACTGCCGTGACCACTTTCAGAATATCAAATCACACAAGCAGGAGGGCATACATCTTCTTATACACCCTCAGCCCCTTAGGTGAGGAGTCGGGGGAATCCCATTCTGTCTGGATCATGTCCTTGATCACCTCCGGGAATGGAAAGATCGTAGTGGATTTCCACACACCTTGCAGGAGCGGATGCACCTTCGGCTCCTGCTCCGTGCCTAGAGCATCAGCCAAGCTCAAGGTGAATGAGACCCTAGCAAACACCACCAGCTCCTCTTTCTGGAACAGACAGATAACACCAGTCTATTCACAATCCTTCAAAGATGAGAGTACTACCTCTTCCACATCAGAACCGAGGCATCTGAATCCAAATCACAGTCCAAATCTCGGACAGATCCCAGCTGATCCCACCTCCAGGGGGCACCCATTCAATGGGGACACTTCTGAACAGGAATTCCACTCTCAGCCTGCCCCTTGAGACCATGCTCGGGGAGGGCAGGGTGGGGGGGGACCCAGAGACCACAGGGTCTGAATTTCCACACCAGAATGATCAGGGCCGTTGCAAAAAAGAAAAGAATTCCAGGGACGACAATCCAGATTCTGGAAGCTCTACTCACAGAAATGAGCCCCCCTACACCAGGGACATAACTGCCACTGATCCCCTAGAGGACAGGAGAGTGGGGCCCACAGCATGGTTGCCGGAAGCTCCAGCCAGCTAGTCATCCTTACCCACAGTGTCATCCGCCACCTCCTGCCCTAAGGCATGCAAGGCCGAACTAAATATATACCCCAGCTGAGAATCAAGCCCTCCAGGGACAACTCAGAAGCTGCCATGCAAGAAGAGCAGAGTCCAGAAACCAGAGGAGGCACCTCGTTTGCCACAGGCCAACATTTCCTAAAAGACAATAGAGAGTTAAGGCACACACAGCACGTGTTAAGGCTGCAGTGTTACGGCAGGTATGCATTAACAGTGCTTACACAACGAGTGTTACAGGCGCATGGGCAGGAATGTGCGTTGGAGCTGCTCGGACGCCAACACGAACAAGGACTGCACAACCGCCAGGCGCACAACAGTAAAAGCACTATTAATGCATACAGAAAATGGCGGGAACCCCCACACTACACGAATAGTCCACCCCAAACTGTACCCCAGATGGATGGAATTGGGAACCCCCAACAAAGACAACAAAAAGGTCAAGCCTTGGTACTCATTCCCGAGAACCCCAGGCAGAAAGCCGTGCCAGACTCAGCTCTATTCCCATGAAACTGTTTCTTTGGCTTTGTAGGCACTGTGTTTAAGGTGGCTAGCAAGTAGATTCCTCTGACAGTCTTCTGAAATATTTGGGAGAGAGAAGGATTGGGGACAGAGGAGGAGGGAGGCGGCATTGAGGTTGCACAAGGCTGCTAAACTCTTCAAATCCTTCCAATTTTCTGGCTGCTCAATAGGCTCTTATGATACAAGCGCAGAGCTGAACCAATTTTTCCTCCTCCTATGGCTACTGAAAAGACAGCTTCCCACGTTGTGCTCAAGTGAACGACCACCTTGAGGGTTACTCTTTCACAGTTTAAATCAAATCTTTTACTCTAAATTATTCAGCTTTTCTTCAGAGTGGAGAAAATCCACCCACCATTTGCTGGAGACAAAGGAATTCTGGTGACTGAGGCGAATAGAGGCATGGAAGTGATGTCATTGAAACATGGGCTTTTCATTGGTTCTTTGTCTCCACCAATGTGCTGATAGGGGAACACAACCTACTTATCTGAACTGGCCTAAACAGGACAATATGGAATAGGTGATTTACACATGTTGATGTCGTTTAACTGCGACTCCTTATAAAATTATTTCCTTGGTATCACTACTCCACAATATTTTGATTCTCTCTCATCGAGTCCATGAACACTGACTCGGAGGAATCCTCTACAAAGCAGCGCTGGCCAATCAGCACCCCCCCCCCCCCCTCACGCCAGCCCCTATAAGAAAGTGAATTTTTAAATGCATTCTTAAAGTCTATTTGCTGTATATCATCGTTGTATCCAATCTAATCCTGATTTCTATATAGTCAAACCACTGCCCTTCTTTTCAGCTTAGTTTTTACTGAAGTTTAATAGTCAACCTCACCTTGAGTATCACAACAAAGAGCAAAAAAGTTGAGATTTAAGAGTAAATTAGGCTTACCTGCTAATTGTAGTTCCTGGAGGAACTCCAGTCTGGTCCCGGAATGTCTGGGTTGTCAACCTCCTCTAGCAGCTTTGGAGACTGAGAAACTTTATTCTTGTGATGTTATTGGTATATAAAGCCTGGCTCCTCCTCTCCACACCAGTTTATCTAATGACAAAGCAGACTCACCAGAGCAACAAGTAAGTAGCGAAATACAACACCCACTAATCCACCCCAGTGAACTGCAAAGGTCCGTGGACCGAACTATGTACAAAAAGTGAAATACTAACGAGTTATTTTAAATTTTTTTTTAAGACTACTGCTCGTATGACCTGATGTCTCCTGTCCACCGCCGTGGAAGCTATATGCAGATGACCTTCTTTACCAGGAAATGACCCCCGCTATTCTGCTCCTCGCTTTTCTAAGAAAAAGACAAAAGATTGCTTACCAGTAAGACTGCTCATGTTTCAGGCCACAGTGCATCCTGGAACCCGGGCGAAATCCGGGACCAGACTGGAGTTCCTCCAGGAACTACAATTAGCAGGTAAGCCTAATTTACTCTTCCTGATCGTCCCTCCAGTCTGGTCCCAGAATGTCTGGGATGTAACAGAGCAGTAACTACACACCACAGGAGGGTCCCGCAAGTCTGGCCTGAAGCACTGCCGAACTAAAATAGGTGTCCCTGCTCGCCTGAACATCGAGACGATAATGCCTCACAAAAGTATGGAGAGACGACCACGTCGCCGCTTTACAAATCTCTACTGCCGGTACCAAACTACATTCCGCCTGCGCAGAATGGGCCCGCAGACCCTCAGGAACCGGACGACCACACAACATGTAAGCCGAAGCGATAGCCTCCTTTACCCATCTAGCAAACCCTTGGAAGCCGCCTCTCCCTTCCTTGCCCCTGCAAAGAGCACAAAAAGCCTGTCCGACCTACGGAAGGATGCCGTGCGCGCAACACACTTCTTCAAAGCACGCTGAATATCCAAGCAATGCAGACGCTGCGCCAGCTGATCTTTACCCTTTCTCGAAAACTGGCAAGGACACTACTTGATTCACATGAAAGGCAGACACCACCTTCGGCAGGAAGGACAGAACAGGTCTCAAAACCACCTTAGAATCGCCAAAAGACAGAAAAGGATCTCTGCAAGACAGCGCTTGCAACTCTGAAATCCGCCTCGCTGAAGCCACCGGTACCAAAAACACTACCTTCAGCGTAAGATCCTTCAAAGACGCCTCCGCCAAGGGCTCAAACGGTGCCCTCCCCAAGGCGTCCAAAACCAAGGGCAGGTCCCACGCCGGAATTACTCTGACGGGGCATCCGTAGAAGCGAGACCGCCCTCAAAAAACGCTTAACATCCGCATGAGACCCCAGAGCAGCACCGCGTACCTTACCCCTATAACAGGACAACGCTGCCAACTGCACCTTCAAAAAGAGGCCGCCAGTCCCTTCTGAAACCCATCCTGCAAAAAGGACAGCACCTGAGGCACCGAGGCTCGCAACGGCACACAGTTCTTCTCCGCACATCACACCTCGAAGATACGCCACACACTGACGTAAGCCAAAGAGGTAGACCTCCTTCGCGCCTTCAGTAAGGTAGTTATCACTGCCGATGAATAACCTCTTGCCGTCAGCCTAGCCCGCTCAATGGCCAGGCCGTAAGCGAGAATCGATCCACCTGGGGCATGCACAGAGGTCCCTGAGTGAGAAGATCCCTGCGGACGGGGAGCTTCCAAGGCCAGTCCACCAGAAGTCGGACTAGGTCCGCGTACCACGGGCGCCTTGGCCAATCCGGCGCGACTAGAATCACTCGCCCTTTATGTCGCTCGATGCGCTGCAGTACCCGACCGATTAACACCCATGGGGGAAACACATACAGCAGCTGCTCCTCCGGCCACTCCTGAACGAGAGCATCTAAACCTTCTGCCATCCGCTCCCTTCGTCTGCTGAAGAACCGATCGACCTTTGCGGATTGAAAAGTCGCCATGAGATCCATCACCGGAAGACCCCAGCGCCTCACCAACATCGCAAACACTGCGAGATGCAAGGCCCATTCCCCCGGGTCCACCTTCACGCGACTTAGAAAATCGGCCTCAACATTGTCCACCCCTGCGACATGCGCTGCCGACAAGGCCACGAGATGGGTCTCCGCCCACTCTAACAAACTGTCCGCTTCGTCCTCCAGCGCTGCGCTGCTGGTGCCACCCTGACAATTTACATAAGCCACCGCCGTGGCATTGTCCGAGAAGACCCGAATGGCTTTCCCCTGAACAAACGGAGTCAACTCCCGCAGCGCCAACGCCACCGCCCGTAACGCCAGCTGGTTGATCGACCACGTCTTCTCCAGATCGGACCACTGGCCCTGAACCAGGCGTCCCTGCAAATGGGCCCCCCAGCCGTAAAGACTGGCATCAGTCAGGGAAATCCAACTGGGAGCATCCAAGCACATGCCTTTCTCCAGACTCCCCGGCCGCAACCACCAACCGAGCGCCTGGCGAGTCTGTAGAGGGCAAGGCAACCGCTGACCCAGAGAATCCCTTTGATGCGACCACCTGCGTAACAGGGCCCTCTGCAATGGTCTCATGTGAGCTCGAGCCCACGGCACCGTCTCCAAGGTCGCCGCCATCATCCCCAACACCTGCAGATACTCCCAGGCCGTGGGACACCATAGACCGAGGAAACGACGCACCAAATCTCGGAGCCCCAGCGCTCGTTGCCGAGGCAGAAAAACGCGTCCTACTCCTGTGTCGAAATGCGCTCCCAGGTATTCCAGATCCTGCGTTGGCGTCAACTTGCTCTTCGCCAGATTAACCACCCAACCTAGACTCTGCAACAGGGTTACAACCTTGGTCATAGCTGCCACACTCTCCTCTCGGACTTTGCCCTGATCAACCAATCGTCCAGGTATGGATGCACCAACACCCCGCCGTCCTTTCGCAAGGCTGCCGCCACTACCACCATAACTTTGGTGAAGGTGCGCGGAGCAGTCACCAACCCAAAGGGGAGTGCCTGAAACTGGAAATGGCCCATCGGTACTGCAAACCGGAGAAATTTCTGATGCTCCCGCCGAATTGGAATATGCAGGTATGCCTCTGATAGGTCTAGAGATGTCAGAAACTCCCCCGTTCGGACTGCCGCAATGACTGATCGGAGGGTTTCCATGCGAAAATGAGACACGCGCAGAGAACGATTTACCTTTTTCAGATCCAGAATCGGCCGCCATGTGCCTCCTTCTTCAGGCACCATGAAGTAAATGGAGTATCGACTGCAACCTAACTGGTCGGGAGGAACCGCACCACCGCTCCGAGACGTAGAAGCCGCCGTACCATTTCCCCGAACCGCCCGCCGCGCTTCGCTGGAGCGTTGCACGCGATCGCACGAAAGCAAGCATCGGCTACTGGATGCTGCAGTTCCAGGGCATAACCTTTCGCGAACCACCTCCAAGACCCACTGATCGGGGACGTGAGCTGGGGTCCAGGCCGGATAAATTCCCGCAAACCTGACCTCCTACGGGAACTAACTCCTCCTGATCTCATTGCGACTTTTTTTTAAAGGTGGAGGACGGGAAGCCGCAGCAAAGCCCCTATTCGCTCCTCGAAACCCCCGAAAAAAACCCCTGGGAAGCCCTTGAATGCTCCTAGGCCGAAATGAACCGCCGAAAGTCACGCTGTTTGCTGCCGAGGGCCCGGGAACGGAACGGCTCTGCTTCTGCTTGTTCTCTGGCAGCCGTCCACCCTTAGTCTCTCCTAACTCCTCACACAACTTTTCCAAATCTTCCCCAAAGAAGCAGTTTACCGTGAAAGGGAAGCCTACTTAACCTAGCTTAGAGGAACTATCCGCAGCCCAATTGCGCCAGCCAAAGGCATCTGCGACCCGCGACCACTGACGCCATGCTCTTTGCTAAACCCCCACGGATCAGATCATAGTGAATATCCGCTAGATAACGCCGCTCCGGACTCCAATCTGGCCGCCACCATCGGCCTGCTCCCCGGGATCGTCCCCCTGGATTTGCTGCGCCCAGCACAAACAGGCTTCTCGCCACTCAGGCTCCACAAATAGACGCCTGTAAGGATAAGGCATTAGCCTCAAAGACCTGCTTCAGCAAAGATTCCCAATTTTTCTATCCTGCAACATCCTTTAGAGCCGCGGAACCTTCTACCGGGATAGTAGTCTTCTTAGTCACCCACCGCCGAAACGGCCGCATCTACTTCTCGGGGCCTTAAATAATTCTCGGATCTTGATCCAGTAGCGGGTACAGCCGCAAAACATAACCCTAGCGCCCTTTAAGGGCAGCCTCCGGCATATCCCATTCCTCCTGAATCATCTCCTTAAACACCCTGTGCACTGGAAAAGCCCTCTGCGTCTTCCGGACCGCCTGCAGCAATGGGTCCTCCAGAGTAGCATCCTCAGCCGGACCGACGTCCCGGCATATTAAGTGCCTTGAGCACCTCCGCTATAAGCGCCGGTAGTTCTTCCCTCTGGAAAACACGGACCACTCGCGCCTGATCCTCCTGCTCCCGAATTTCACCTTCTTCTAGGTCCCCTAGACCATCTTCAGAAACGCAAGTCCTCTGACACCACGGACTGATCCTATGGGATCCCTCTCCAACCTAGCCACTTTAGCACAGACACCCGACGCACCCGCCGGGAAGGCCGAACTTGGCCTCTGTGCCCTGACTCAGCCCCCGAGGGACCGGCCGCCTGCGCCCCACTAGAGCTAGCTAAAGTCCTTTGGAGCAGGGGCCATGAAATCTGTCGAGAAAATGGACGCCAAACTGCCCTCCCAACCGACTGCTGCGTAAGTGGAAGATCGGGCCCTAATGTGGCCCCCAGCCCAGGCTCCGCAACCGACAGAGATGGGATAATGGGCTCTGGCACTGCCTCCAAAACCTCCTGTTCTGCTACCTCAGCTGCAGGGACGAACTCCTTGGCCTCCAACTCCGGAGCACAACCCCTGCAGACACCCTCTTGGGAAACGGAACTCCGTTTAGCCCCACACAAGAGACACTGTTGTTTGGACGGCATGCTGAACAGAGAACCAAGCCTCTAGCTACCCCCCAAACGTTAAAAAGGCACCACAATTTTTATTTATTTATTTTTAACTACTGGAAGCCCCTCAGAATCGCCCTCCCAGGTGATCCATGAAGAAAACCCCCGAAAACGAGGCTCACAGCCGAAGCTACAGGGCGCTAAAACCCGACAGAGCAAACCAGGGCCTTTTCCCGCCTCAGGCACACACGGTCTGGCCTGCCCTACACACGTCGCCGATTCCCGCCGAAACCGGCCGCTTACCTCCGGCTCCTGTTGCGGCTGCAAAGGAACTCTCCGTTCTGTCTCTGAGCAAAGCCCCTCAATTCAGAGCCCGCAGCAGAAGAAAGCAGCCCAAGCTGACCGTAAGAGCTCTAAGCGCCGGCAGGCAAGGCTTCTGCACGCGCTGAGCCAGGCGTTCCCCCGGATCCGTTCACCGCTCACCGGGACGGATTACGGGCGCCAGTCCTCTCTCCCCTATTAGATGAGCAAAAAAAAAAAAAAAAAAAAAACGCTGAGCGGCCTGTCTACCCCAAAGGGAAGAATGAGGAGAGCAGGGGACCACAGGGCAAGGGAAGCCGTGGAATTGCAACCGGCACTGCAGGAAATGAACCACCTCCGAGCAGGTCCTTAAAGTGCCCCTTAGCCTGATTTTTTTTTTTTCCAATGTAATCTGAAAACCTTGAAAATCCTAACCCCCTACTTAATCATTTCTCCAGTGAGCCCCGGAATTTCCTGGGCCCACCACCCTCCTAGCTGCTTTGGAGACTGTTAAACTGGTGTGGAGAGGAGGAGCCAGGCTTTATATACCGATGACATCACAAGAATAAAGTTTCTCAGTCTCCAAAGCTGCTAGAGGAGGATGACAACCCAGACAATCCGGGACAAGACTGGAGGGACGATCAGGAACTTTTACTTATATCTATACCTCAGGGGTTTTTTTTTTTAGAGCCTATTCCAAATATCTCCTCCCTTTTTATGAAAATAAAATTCATCTTCCAAACATCAGTCATATCTTCTATAAAACAGCCAAATACATTCAAAATTCAAAGGTAACCAACATAAATCAAAGCTATTTTTAGCAAATAGGCTCCATTAAAATAGGTCCTGTAGATAAAGGCGGCACATTAGCAAATGGCATATTTTAATAAATATGCCTCTTAAGTAAACCCTGGGGGAAGGGAGGGGGAATCAGAGCCATATGATAACGGTAAGCATACTTCTATCAGCCTTGACACAATTTTGTGTGGATTTAGAAACCAGGCCAAAATCTCAGGAGCCATGCTCAAGATCTTCTTGTGCCCTCTGCCTGGTTCTCTCAAGCCGGTCTTATGTTCTCAAGTCTCGTGAGTTCCTACGCTGTGTATCATTCTTAGATAACAGCCATAGCTTCAGATAAATATCTGTATGGGTGTGTGGTGCAATGGTGGTATGTCCGTCTGTGAGTGGGATGTGGTGGTGAGTGGCTTTGTGCAGGTGGGGGTGCAGGGCTGTGGTGCATGTGTGTGTGGTAAAAAGGTAAGGTTCCTACTGTATGTGTGTTTATGCAGTGTGGCGCTGGGGTACATGTCTGTCCTACAGAGGTGGGATTCCTGTGTGTAGTACAGGGCGTGTGTCTGAGTGTGTGTTCTTGGTGGAGGGAAATGCACCTTTCAGTAAAATAAGCATTGTGCCCCCTTTGTCACCATGCATTCATCCCTTTAACCTTGCACTCTTCTACTACTACTTAATAAAGTACTACAAGGCGTATGCAGAGCTGTACAGGCACATGTAAAAGACTGTCCCTGCTCATCAGAGCTCACACACTAGTCAAGACAGACAGCTCAGGTCAAGGATATATCTAGGGAAATGGTAAGGAAACACAGGCTAAGTGGATCAGGTTCCAAAAGCGGCCTCGAAGAGGTGAGTTTTCAGTCTGGATTTGAAAAGGGCCAGAGATGAAGCCTGACTTGCAGACTCAGGTAGTACGTTCCAGGCATAAGGATCGAAGTCTGAAGTTGGCAGTAGAAGAGAAGCACTGATGGGCAGAGTTCCTGCTTTTCCTTCCCCCTTCCAACCACTCCCCACTCTTTCCCCTTCCAGACTCTCCTCCCAGCATTCCCGCGCCCCCCTGCCGCGATTCTCCCATCCTCTTTCCTTGTTTATTAGATTACTGGCTATTTTGTAGTTCACCCCCCACCCCCCCCCTTTTTATATTTTAAATAATTGCAGGCTCCGACCAGCTCTCTCTTCTGCCTGAAGCCTTCTCCTCCTCTTCTTCTCATGGGGATCTGATCTCCCACAAGCAGAAGAGAAGGGGAAGGCTACAATCACAGACCAGATGCAAGCTGTCTGCTCGTAGGGATCCCATTTCCCACAGGCATAGTGTTTGCATCTGTGCCATGATTGCAGCTATCCCCTCTCTCTTTTGCACACAGGTTCAGCCCCAATCGCTGCCTTTGTGATCTTCACATTACTGCACACGTTCCAAGCCCCTGGCACCAGGTCTGATTTTTGCCTGGAATTTGTCAAGCCCTGCTTCTATTACCATCAACAATGTATTAAAGGCTCCTAGACCAGATCAAGCCTGCCTGCTTTATACATTTAATTTATAACAATATTTAATATCATGAACTGCAAAGTAGGCTAAGCATTAATCTAGGGCTTGACAAATTCCAGAAGCCAGATTGCAATGGCATCTAGAAATTTGTCCCCTTAAAATAAATAGATTAATTGGGAGGGGGGAAAGGATTCCCTCTTATCTGTCTGCACAGCTCCAAATCAATCTGAGTTGCATGGTGCAGAACTCCTACACTGGTCTCACAAGATTTGAACTGGAGACAAAAAAAAAAAAAAAGGAGTTCCTGCACCTCATGGTTCAGATTTACACAAAGCTGTGCTTGCAAGGACAAGGATGTTGCTGTTCCAGTGACCATGGAGAACAGAGTGAGTTTTTCCCTCTGAGGGCTAAATGGATTGCAGGCGTTAGGAGCAGCAAACTGTCTTGCTTACTAAGTGGGCTGGGGGGAAATAGCTGACTTGCTTGCTTGCTGGAAGTGGGAAGATAGCTAAATGGTTTGCTTAGTGGGGCTGGGGTAGGTGGGGGGGGGGGGGGGGAGAGAGTAACTGATCGGCTTGCTTGCTAAGGCAGGGGTAAGAACTAGAAGGCCTGACTGTCTGGCCAGGAGGGTGGATGTCTGGTTAACTAGGGCAGGGTAAGGACTGGAGTTGGGGGGTAGTGGAGAGACTGAGGCTAGATCATGGCTGAATTGAGAGGAACGAGATAATGGAATAGGGAAGGGAGATTGGTCGGCAGGGACTGGATACAAAAGGGATACTGGTGAGGGGGCCCTGCTGGCTCTGCATTTCTGCCAGTGTTAGGCAGGGGTGCCTGATTAATCAGTTTCTTATTCTCTTAAGACATGGAATGGGAGAACAGTCGCAGTATACTGGGCCCTAAAGGAGTTGGGGTGGACCCCCCCACCCAACCTCTTCCCCTTCGACTGAACCCCCCCCCCCCCCCCCCCATTTTTTGTTCTGGTTCCTAAAAGCAAAGAAAATTTGTTGAGGCCTGCATTAATTCATGATTTTATTCTGTGCACTAATAGATTTATCCTGGCTTTGTTTATACTTTTAAGAACCACAAATGAATCTTAGTACCTTGTGCTAATAATTCCTCTCCAAGTTGTATCTCTTCAAGGAAAAACTTCTGAACAGCCTCAGCATCCTTTAGGTCAGGTAGCTGTAACAAAGGTAACTCATAAAAATGCAGTCAACATATGAATAATGGAAAAATATTCCAATCATCACAGGAACGTTCTGATGCACTCTTCGAGTGGAAATGAATGAAGAAGACATATTTGCCAGACAGAATATGAAACATTTGCATCAATTCACATTTGGCATAGTAAAAATATTTCCATTTGTATGCCTGGATAATTTATTTTGTATACTTGGTGTGAGACAGGAATCTAATATTGGCACGGGGATGAGGGAGACTGGATGATTTGGAGGACAAAGGATTGAGGGAAAGGGAGAGGATCAGCAATTCAGAGGTTCTGAGATGCAAGCAGAAGCGAGAAACAGGGTAGCTTCAGGATCTTGGGTGAGAGTTGGGATAGAAAGTGAAGAATCTGGAATGAGGGGAGGGTGAATACGGGTATTACCTACCAATCTCTTGTCAATCTACTACTACTATTGGTCATTTGTTTTATTCTGCCTCCCTCTCTCCCCCCATCCCAGGACTACATAAATGGGTGGTATATAGAGGGAAGGGAAGTGTTACTCAGTGCTGCTGCTTCTCTTGTGGCCTATTGATTATTAGTATGACAACTATTAGGACACAGAAATATGCAATACTAGCATAGTATTCGCCAAGTTTGAATTTTAAATTGCTGACAATGTCATGCCTTGCATAAAATGAGTGTCAATGTACTCATATAAATCTTGTAAATATTTAGTGCAGATATCTTGAAAACAAAATCTGGGTGTGGCCCATGAGGACTGGAGTTCCTTAACACTATAAGCACAATAATTTTTTTTTGGTTAGTGCATTGAACTGTTTATATGGTGAATGCATGTACACAATCAAGAAATATACCCACTTGCAATTGCAACCAACAACTTACCTTAGACAGCCCTGCTCTCTCTTTGGCAAGTTTTTGTTTTCGCCTTCCTATGAATGGACAGCAAAACATTATTAAAATTCCTAAGAATAAATCCAGTCAACTACCATCCTCAGATCACATGAGCAGTAAGAAAAAAAAATGCTCCAATCACAGTTTATCAGAAACTTTTAAAAATTGAAGCTGGAAAGTAGCTACTCCTGGCAGGTCTTAAAAAGGGGGTTTCTAGCTTGAATATTAAACCTTTCTATGAAAAGGAGAGTGAAAAAAATATTTGTAGAGTATCACCTTATCCAATAACATTTCTTGAAATTAATCAGTAAACTCTCTAGAAGTGAGCATAAATCACATAGACCTTGGCCCCATGACAGTCATTATCTAGCTGATAAAGTGCAGATCATATTCTATTCTATTTTGGATAACAGCTAAAATGAATTAATTGCATTCTTTCCAATCTAATGGATATTTGAAAGAAATTAAACATAAGGAATCAAGAATGTTTGTTTGGGACAAAATATTTAATGAAGCAAGACCAAATTTGGCATGGGGAAAAGCATGATGAAAAGACACATTGCATTTGGAAATGGGCTGGACCAGACTGGGGGATTCCAGAGAAATAAGTTCCCTCAGAAAATGTCCCAATGCATGTCTACAGAAGGCATTTCACTTTCTGCACCATAGAAACTAACACAGTGAAACATAGTACTTAGGGAATTGGTATTTCCAAATTGCCTTTGCCCTCTTTTCTTAAGCAAATAAATAAATTTTCTACTCTCTAGGTCACAAGCACATTTATTTAACAGTTTTTATATACCGCTTTCCTCATTAAATCAAAGCGGTTTACATTGTAACTTACATGTTACAGGGAACTTTAATAAAACACACATTTACAGAAAACTTGTAATGTGCAACAGAATGTACATAAACAAATCACAGACACACATATACAGAATGATTAAAATGACCAGTTCGGGCCTGCATTCAAGCGGCTAGGAGCAAGATAGCCCGGGCCTAGTAACAAGTGGTATTACCGGAACTGGAGCAGTGGAGATCCCGGCTGTGCAGACATGTCTTGATGGAGCAACTTACAGCCCTGCGGCATCAACAAAGTGAGGGTTTCGGCAAATGATGGCAACCCTTATTGGATTACTTGGGGAACTGAGATACCTTTCAGAGCGGGGGAGGGGGGTTAAATGGAACAATATTTGGGTTGAGGTAGTGGAGATTTGGTGTAAGAGTATATTGTTTGCGGGGGGGGGGGGGGGGTGGAGTTTGAATCCTGCACAATGCTGAAGAGCTGTTGTTGATGTCTATATGGTGAACATAAGATATGCCATACTGGGTCACCCCAGAACCTCAGTCACATATAACTTAAACATTTCCCTTGCAGAGATATTAGAAGACTGGGGAAAGTTTATCAACTGCAAGATGGCCATTCTACACAGACTGTCCAACTATTCCAATCAAGCTTTCATATCATTAGTGTCCTTAACAAAAGCTTCAGAGATGGAATCCAAACGATCCACTAGCAAGGAAAGGGCTTCCATAGAAGTTTTAAATGTTCCAATCATTCCAGCATTTGTTACAGAAACCTCCAAGCTTTGTTGAACTTGTAATTGTAACGTCTTTACCTGTGGAATACTAGCCTCCCCCAACTGCTTGATAGCGCTCCATATAATGCTTGGAAGTCAAGATTTAATGTGAAGAAGTGCAGGGTGGTATACTTGGGAAGCAGAAATGCAAGGGAATTGTATGAGATAGGGTGCGAGAGGTTGATGTGCACGGACCGGGAGAAGGACATCAGAGTGAGTATTTCTGAAGATCTCAAGGTGGCAAAACAGTGTGACAAGGCGGTCGCAAAAGCATGACGGATGCTGGGTTGCAAACAGAGAGGAATTACCAGCAGAAAGGAAGAGGTACTAATGCCACTGTACAAGTCACTGGTGAGGCCTCACTTGGAATACTGGAGACCATATCTCAAGCAAAGGACATAAAAAGGCTGGAAACCGTTCAGAGGAAGGCGACCAAATTGATTTGAAGCCTGCGTCAGAAGACTTATGAGAAGAAACTTGAAGACCTAAATATGTACACTCTGGAGGAGAGGAGGGACAGGGGAGATATGATTCAGACCTTTAAATACTTAAAGAGAAATAATGAGCAAACACTTCCAAAGACGGGGAAGCAGTAAAACGAGAGGGCATAACATGAAGGTGCAAGGGAGTAAACTGAAAGGCAATGTCAGGAAATACTTTTTCACTGAAAGGGTGATGGATGCTTGGAATGCCCTCCTGATGGAAGTGGTGGGGGCAAATACCGTGACAAAATTCAAATGGCATGGGACAGACACAGTGGATCCCTTTAGCGCAACAGGATAAAATCAAAATAAGCATAACTATCTCTTATATCTCAGCAAACAGGGTGACCTACACGAAGCAGTGGGTACACCCCTAAACAAAGGCATGGGGCGGGGTGACCTGCGTGGAGTGGAAGGTGCAGCTACTCTTGCCTCCTTGCTGGGCAGTCTAGATGGACCATACTTGTCTTTATCTGCTGTCATATACTATGTTACTAGGGAACGCGGCACCTCTACGTCTCACTTCCACACACAGCATCTGTGGGTGTGAGATTGTTGCTTGAGGAAGATCCCGAGTTTCCCAGCCCCAGAGATCTCTCAGTTGAGGATACCATCTCCACTAATGCTGACTGTTGCTCCAAATGGACCCGAGGTAACTAGGGTTGAAGCATGTTGAGGAGCCTGGGGCTGCTTCTTCTTCCTTTTCTTTACCATCAGAAACAACCACCAGAGCTGACAAGAGTTGCCTGCTGCCATATTGGATCCCCTTTAGTGTATGTTAAAACAATGTATGGGTGGGTTATAACTACTGCTGATTTTAGTTTTAACTGTTAAACAACAAAACACCCGTGAGCCAAACAAACACAAATGATGTTTACTGGCTAAGCAAGGGAAAAATGACCCTTCTCCTAATAATCTCATACCAATCCCCTGGGTTAAATTTGTATCCTAAACTCCGGATTTGTATATATTCCTCTGCACAAGTGATCCTAAAGTAACACACCAGTAAAAGCTACCCAGTAACAGTACTTGTGGCACAAAGAAACCAACAAGCATTGATTTATTTACTTTTACCACTAATTAGCAAGAAAATAAACACCTAAGAGTAGAAGCCCCTAATTTCAAAAAATACTAACAATGCAGATTACAAGAAAAAAAATTTACACTGAGCTGCTACACTGTTTTCCAAATTGTATACCTATCTCTTGTTTGACACTTTAATAAAACTTCTAAAGAACTATAGAATCCTTAGGGGGATGTTTACTAAACCACACTTAACGCAGCAGATAGAGCATGCTATCAGGCCAAGTTAACAGATAGCACAAGGGAAATGCAGATAGTGCAGTAATTTTCTATAATATCGGCAGATCTCTTGCTAGTTGCAGGATGGGGGGCATGTTTTCAGCATGGTACAACTGTCAAAGTTGCAGACAGCACAGGTGCAACTAATGCTACCTCAATCCACAGTGCTGTTGGGTCAATTTCTTTGTAGTTTAGATGCGTCATCTCCTGGGGAAATGTTCTGCCCCCAACAGATATCGCTTCATTAGCTGTGAAGCCATGTGGTATTTTTTGCCACACCAGCTGCAAAAGCCAAACAGCTTTAGTAAGCATACCTGTTAGAGCCTTATCGCAGTAAAGTTCTACATGCAAGTTTATTTCTAATGCTTTGTTTACTACTATGTATGTTTTAATGGAACCTGCTGTAGCAGAATATACATATTTTAAATAAAAAATAAGATATCTGCTACAGTGATGCATGGCTCCCTCCTCATGAAATCCGCTGATGGATCAAGTCACTTATCTGTAAATTTTTCATCCACCACCAATACCCAGCTCCACACTTTCCTCCTTGCTGTGCCATAGCTTGGAACAGACTTCCTAGTTCATGCATTATGTTCCCTTCTCTCGTTTAAATTTAGTCTTTAAAAAGAAAATAAATCTAGTCCTACACACAGGCTAACATTTTCCTAATAAACGGGTTTAGAAATTTCATTTATTTGGCTTGTATATTGCTCTCGTCTTAGCTTCTAACCCTTGCCGTCTCTTTTTTACTCTCAATTCTCTTCTTAGGGCACCTCCACTTCCAATTCCTCCTTCTCACTCAGCCCAAACCCTACCTATTTTTCCATGACAAAGTGCATAAAATTACTCTTCAATTCCCCACTAAATCTTCTTTACTCCCTTCCACTTCTCCATTACCAACTTTTCCCCCTTAACTTAAAATCAAAATAAACATAACTATTTCTTATATCTCAACAAATAGAGGTGCCCTACACGGAGCAGTGGGTACACCCCTAAACAAAGGCATGGGGAGGGGTGACCTGCACAGAGCAGCAGGTGCACCTACTCTTGTTACCTTGCTGGGCAGACTAGATGGACCATGCTGGTCTTTATCTACAGTCATGTACTATGTAACTTCTATCACCCTTTTTTAAAATCTCCATTGAGGAAACCTCGCTTCTTCCCTCCTCTAAACTCACTACCTGTTCTTCTGATCCTATCCCCACCCATTTCTTCATCTCCATCATCCCTTTCATCTCACATATTCTTAACCTTCTGCTTTCCACTGCAACCTTCAAACAGGCTGTAATCACTCCTCTCCTCAAAAAAAACCCTCACTTGACCCTAATTATCAACCCATCTCCCTTCATTTCCAAAATTCTTGAACACGCAGTACTACGCCATTGTCTCAAATGTCTCTCCTCTCAGGCTTCCTTGATCCACTTCAATCTGGTTTTTGTCCATTTCGTTATTCTGAAACGGTTCTTGCCAAAGTGTTCAGTGATCTGTTCCTCATTAAGTCCAAAGGCCTTTACTCAGTTCTCATTTGTCTCTATCTTTCTACTGCTTTTGATACTGTTGACTACCTCTTCCTCCTTGACATTTTATCTTCTCTTGGTCTGAGAGATCCTGTACTGTCTTGGTTCTCTTCTTACCTCTCCAATCACTCTTTCACTGTTTGTTCTGGAGGTTCCTCTTCTATTGCCATCCATCTCTCAGCTGGTATACCCCAAGGGTCTGTTCTGGGCTCTCTCCTTTTCTCTCTCTATACCCAGTACCTTAGTGCCTTCATCTCTTCCCATGGCTCTCAGTATCATTTTTTATGCTGATGTCAGGTGTAAATAGATAGATTTGACAGTCATCTCTCCTTCGCTCCAAAATCGTATTTCTACTTGCTTATCTGACATCACCCACCGCCTAGATGTCTCACCATCGCCTGATATTGAATATGGCTAAAACTGAACTTATTTGTCTCCCCTAAACCCTCCTCCCCTTCCTCTATTACTGTTGACAACACTCTTCTTCCAACTGTTTCCTCTGCCCACAATCTTGGAGTCATCTTTGATGCCTCCCTTTCCTTCTCCAGACATATTCAACATATAGCTAAAACCTGTCTCTTTCTCTACAACATTAACAAAATGTATCCCTTCCTCTCTGATCACACTACTAAGGCTCTTGTCCACTCTTTGGTCATCTCCTGTCTTGACTATTGCAGCCTCCTTCTTGCTTGTCTCCCTCAGTGTCAGCTCTCTCCTCTTCAATCTATCCAGAATTCTGCTGTGCAGCTAATCTTCCACCAGCCCCAATACCCTCATATAACCCTTCTTCTAAAATCACTTCACTGGCTCCCCTTCCTTTTCCGTATGCAATTCAAACTTCTCCTAACATATAAATGCATTCACTCTACTGCCCTTATTACCTTTCCTCTCTTCTCTCTCCCTCCCTCCTTGAGCTCCACTCCTTCTCTGACTTTCTTCTCTCTATGCCCTTTTCTTCTTCTGCAAGCTCCAGACTTCCTCTTTTCACCATGCTGCTCCTTTTGCATGGAATAAACGTCTTCTATCTTTACATCAAGTCTCTTCTCTCCCCCTCTTCAAATCCATGCTAAAAGCTTACCTCTTGGAGCAGCAGTTCTCAACACAGGGGTCGCCTCAGGATTTACCAGGGGTCACCTTCTTTAACAGCACCCGGCAGGCCCAGCACAGCTCGTTACAGCCGCCGAAGTGAAGAGCATTGTTCCCTGCACTTCGGCAGCTGAATTGTAATGAATATCGCAGGTGCGCCGGAGGTCAAAGGACACTTCCTGTGTCCCGGCTCTCAGCACACCTGCGATCTTCATTACAATACAGCTGCCAAAGTGAAGGGAGTAACGCTCTTCACTTCGGCGGCTGTAACGAGCTGTGCTGAGCCTGCCGGGTGCCGTTAAAGAAGGTGACCCCTGGTAAATCTTATTTGCATTTATTGGACACCACACCAGATGAGAGCCTGGACTGACTTATAAATCCATCCTATTGAGTGAAGTTTGCCACAGGGCTCTTCGGGGAGGCGGGCTTGGGCTTGAAATGGGCAGAGGGGTGCTATAATTGGAAATGGGCTGAATTGGGGGGAGGCTAGGAATGGAAAAGGGCTGAATGGGGGGCTAGGAATGGAAATGGGCTGAGTGGGAGGGGAGTGCAAATGAGCTGATGGGGAGGACTAGGACAGCAAATGGGCTTTTGGGGGGTAGGATTGGAAATGGACTGATGTAGTTCTGGAATAGGATTGGAAATGTCCGATGGGGGTGCTACTTTTAGAAATGGCTGATGGGGGGCAGCTTGGACTGGAAATGAGCTGATGGGGAGTCTCGGACTGGAAATGGACTGAGTGTGGGGGAGCTTGGACTGGAAATGGGATGAAGCTCCTCTACACTCAGCCCAATTTCCAGTCCAAGCCCCCCCATCAGCTCACTGAAATAGGACTGGAATTGTTTTTGGGGAGGGCTAGTATTGGAAATGGCTGATGGGGGGCCTAAGATTGCAAATGAGCTGATTGGGAAGGGGGCTAGGACTGGAAATGGGCTGATGCAGGGGCGCAGAATACAATTAGAAGGGAGCGGATGCTGAGTGGGGCTGGAACTAGAAGGGAGCTGATTTTGGGGGAGGACTAGAAGGGGATGGGGCTGGAGGAATGAGGATGGAGGGGGAAAAAGATATTGTGTGGGAGGGAAGAAAAATCTACAAATTGCTGGGTATTGGCAGGGTAAGTGGGGTTTGAGAATGGAAGGGTGAAATCTGAGTGGATGATAAAAGAATAAAAAAGAAATTGGGGAAAGATCAGCATGTTAAAGTAGAAACATAGAAACATAGAAATATGACGACAGAAAAAGACCACATGGCCTATCTAGTCTGTCCTTCCATAACAACTACAACAGTCCACTTTTTGCCTTTAGAGATCCTCTGTGTTGGTCCCATGCTTTCTTGAATTCAGTTACTGTCCTCATCTCTACCACCTCCACTGGGAGACTATTCCACGGATCCACTACTCTTTCCGTAAAGAAATATTTCCGCATATCACTCCTGAATCTATCTCCCTTCACCCTCATCCCATGTCGCCTCGTAGCAGAACTTGCTTTCAATTGAAAGAGGCTCTCTCCCTGAACATTTATGCCACGGAGGTATTTAAACATCTCAATCATATCACCTCTATCCCGCCTTTCCTCTAAGGTGTACATATTAAGATCCTTAAGTCTGTCCTCATATGCTTTATAATGAAGCCCATTAATCATTTTGGTAGCAACCCTCTGCACCGACTCCATCCTGTTCACATCCTTTTGAAGGTGCGGTCTCCAGAATTGCACACCATACTCCAAATGAGGTCGCACCAAAGACTTATACAGAGGCATTATCACCTCCTTTTTTCTGCTAGCCATTCCTCTCCGTATGCACCCAAGCATCCTTCTAGCTTTTGCTGTCGCCTTTTCCACCTGTTTAGCTACTTTAAGATAATCTAACACAACCACGCCTAGGTCCCGCTCTTCTTTAGTGGACAAAAGTACTTCACCTCCTATACTGTATTGCTCCCTTGGATTGCTGCAGCCCAAATGCATGACCTTACATTTTTTAACATTAAATCGCAGCTGCCAAATTCTAGACCATTCTTCAAGCTTAGCTAGATCCCTCCTCATGTTATCTACCCCTTCCTGGGTGTCTACTCTATTGCAGATTTTGGTATCATCCGCAAAGAGGCAAACCTTACCCGACAGCCCTTCCGCTATATCACTAACAAAGATGTTAAAAAGAAATGGACCAAGGACAGATCCCTGGGGCACAACACTGGTAACATCCTTCTCCTCAGAGTGAGCTCCATTTACTTGTACTCTTTGTCGCCTCCCACCCAACCAATTTCTAACCCAAGCAGTAACTTTAGGGTCCATCCCTAGGGTGCTCAGTTTGTTTATCAGTCGCCTGTGAGGAACAGTGTCAAAGGCTTTACGGAAATCTAAATACACCACATCTAGAGCTCTCCCCTCGGTCCAACTCCCTGGTCACCCAGTCAAAGAAATCAATCAGATTTGTCTCACAAGACCTGCCTCTGATGAATCCATGCTGCCTCAGATCCTGTAATCCGCTGGACTCCAGAAACCTCACTATTTTCTCTTTCAGCAGCGTTTCCAATCAATTAATCACCACCAAAGTTAAACTAACCGGCCTGTAGTTTTCAACCACATCCTTACTTCCGCTTTTGTGTAAAGGCACCACATGAGCCTCTCTCCAGTCCTTTGGCCACCACTCCCGACTCCAACGAGGCATTGAAAATGTGAATCAGTGGAGCTGCTAGAATGTCCCCAAGTTCCCTCAGTATTCTAGGGTGTATCCCATCCGGTCCCATCGCTTTGTCTACTTTAAGTTGAGCTAGTTTTTTCACGAACACAGTCTTCTGAAAATAGTTCAAGATGTCCCTCGCTTCTGTTCTTATTTGTGGGTGTTTTCTGAGGTCCTGCTCCTGGTTCTTCATCTGTGAACACAGAACAAAAATATTTGTTAAGCAATTCCGCTTTATCCTTATCAGCTTCTACATATTCCCCCCTGCACCCTTGAGTCTGACAATACCACTTTTGCTCTTCCTCTTCTCACTAATATATCTGAAAAATGTCTTATCCCCCCATTTTATTGCATTGGCTATTTCCTCCTCCTTTTGAATCTTTGCCTTCTTGACTACTTTGCTAGCTTCTCTAAGTTTTTCCAAATACAGATGCTTGTCTTCTGCTCTCTGTGATCTCTTGTATTTCATGAAGGCCTCCCTCTTTTTCTTCACTTTTTCAGCTACTTCCTTCGAAAACCATAGCGGTCTACTGTTTCCTTTTGCCTTTATTTACCATTTTAACAAAAAGGTTGGTTGCCCTTAAAATACCCCCTTTCAGTTTTGCCCACTGTTTTTCTACATCCCCCAGCTGTTCCCATCCCACTAACGACTCCCTGAGGTATTGGCCCATCTTCGCAAAGTTAGTCTTCCTAAAGTCTAAGATCCTCACCTTGGAATGGATTCTAACAGCCCTAGTCCTAATACTGAACCACACCATCTGGTGATCACTGGAAGCAAAATGATCTCCCACTACAACATCAGAAACACTTTCACCATTGGTAAGCACCAAGTCCAGTATGGCCCCTTCACGTGTGGGGTCTGTTACCAATTGCCTGAATAGTTCTCCCTGTAGAGAATCCAGGATCTCCTTACTTCTAGATGATACTGCAGCAGGAATGTGCCAATCAACATCTGGCATATTGAAATCTCCTATCAGTAGCACTTCCCCTTTCTTAGCAATGCTGCCTATGTCTTCAATTAACTCTCTGTCCACCTCTTCCTCTTGTGAGGGAGGTCTGTATATCACTCCAATGCAAATAGATTTCTCTTTCCCTCTTTCTAGTTTAACCCACAATGCCTCCTCTCTCCCTTTTAAGCTCTGTAATTCCAAAGCTTTAATAGTAGTTTTTACATATAGTGCCACTCCTCCTCCTCTTCTTCCTACCCTGTCCTTCCTGAATGATGATGTAGAAGATAGAATGGAAAAAATCTAGAAGAGAGAAGAAAGGACAAATGGACAGCAGACAATGGAGAATTAACAGAAGACAGAAGAGACCAGAAGAAAGTGACTGGAGCAATTGAAAAATAAAATGCCCAAACAACAAAAGGTAGAAAAATAAGTAAATTTTATAAATAAAAACATATTGCAAAAGCCTATATTAAAAATTCAACAAATGATTACAGCGACAATGCGTTAACAGTAAAGGAAGAGAGATGCATTTGATTTTATCATTGGGGGGTCATCACAAGTTGACCAATGGTAAAAGGGGTCACGGTACAAAAAAGGTTGAGAACTACTGTCTTGGAGGATGCATTTATATCTTAATCCCTTATTCTCCTCCCCTATTTGAACCCCCTTGTTTCTCTTGTCTTCTTCTGTCTTGATTAAATTGTAAGCTCTATGAGAGGACAGTTTCTGTATACCTTTGTACAGCGCTGCGTACACCTTGTAACGCTTTATAAATTATTAATAGTAGTTATAGTGTGCCTGCTTCTTGTAGTGCAAAAGTAAGAAGCAATGCTACCAACATTAACAGAGGAAAGAATTGTACACTTCAGCCAGAGGTCCGGCTGGATGTCAGAAACGTTCCCCGCTATGGCTCAGTAACAAAAAACAGGCAGTGAAGAACGTCAAACACTCACTCTCACAGTAACGTTTTATGACATAAAACACCCCGGGGCCTAAGTTAACAGAAAGCGATTTCAAGCTACGCCTCAGGAACAATCATAAGCACAGGGGAAAGGACTGCGTCGATATAGAAGAAGCCCAGCAATGTTTGGAAAAAGCAGTGTATGACGCAAAGAGCTACAGTGACAAGCCTGGAAAGATAGCGTAGGGCTGGCCAATATTGGTTTAGATGTGTAAATCTGGAAATAAGGATCTGTAAACAACCCTCTCTGCTCTATATGTAAATACAGACGGCTTAAGATGCTTTAACCCCTAGTCAAGGGCAACTGAAGAGTAAAGTCCTGCCAGCAGGGCTCGTGGAAGAAGAGAAAGAGCTACCGGCCCCCGGTAACATTCTACTCACTTTCGCGCAGCCGCAACTTGAAGTCAGGATGGCTACGCCGTTTCTTATCGAAGTAAATGCAGTAACCGATGAAAAGCGCTCCACAGAGACCAGCGGCCGCCACCGCGCCCGTCCGCCCCAGCACCATCCTCCCCTTTCTCGCACGCGCTCTCGCTCAACCGTCCTCGGGACGCGCGGCCCGCTTTCCCTTCGTCATCAAGTGCAGCCGCGAGAGCGAACGCTAGCTTCCGGCGCATCTGGCGCGTCACAAGGGAAGGATCGCGCGGAACCGGGAAAGAATACCCCAGAGATGCTAGAGAGCACGAAAGCTGTTTCTCTGGAAAGTCTTAGGAGTTGTGGCGCTGATGTTTAAACTTGTTTTTTTCGCTGAAAATCTAGTAGGTACCTCCGAACGGCTTATGAAACTAGAAAGGAACTTAAACACCCCTTTCCCGTAACATAACACCGTGGTCTTTTTTTATTATTATTGTTTGTTTTTGAGGGGCAACGGAAATGAAGAGAGGAGACTTCCGTTGCAGGGTTTCCGTGGGAAGAAGTCGGAGGAGGTGCTAGGAATTTGTGCGTCTGCTCTGCACGCTGGGAAGTAGGAAGCCTGGCAAGAACTCCCCCCTACGGTGTAGGATATGGAAATGAACGGAGTTCAGGAAAATCCAATGAAACCACTATTTTGAGGGCATTCTGTTAAGAGGCAGGAAAGAGACATGGGCACAGCTTTGCCTCATCGTCTCTCACGTTTTAAAGATCTACGTACTATGTGCAGCCAGCAAACGTCTTATCTGGAAGGAGTCTCCTAGAATTTGGTTGTTGTCTCCACTCTCCAGGGCGGAAGTACAAAGTTTCAGTTCAATGAGACTGCACGTGGGAGTATAGAGAGGGATGGGCCTGCTTTTATAATCAAAATATTTTCTTGAGTTTTGCTTAAGAAAAAAACAACCTTGAAATTGGTGAGTTCTCTTCAGTCCCGTGACTCTTTCCCTGAAATTGTAAGGATATCATTTGAAGAAAGTTCCTTCAAAAGAGTTGACTTATTTCCTCAGCCTTTCTTTGTGGAAAAGATGACACACTGGTTTTGGTGGGCCAGATATTTTGTTCTCTCTTTTAAAATTATACTGGGTGCATGGATGTCCTTCCCATTTATTTATCCAGTGTTATTTCACAAGAAGTCGCAAAAGCGGGTTAGAAATGAAACTATATTTAGCATATCTAACCACTACTACTACTACTTAGCATTTATATAGCGCTTTACCAGTCCTCACGCAGCGCTGTACAGATATACATGCAAGAGACAGTCCCTGCTCATCAGAGCTTACAATCTTGTTGTTGTTAAGTGCCGTCGAGTCGGAGTCGACTCATGGCGACCCTCTGGATAGCTATCCTAAATTGTGTTCGGTCTTCAGTCAGGCGGCTCATTGTTGACAGACTGGTACCCGTAGCTGCTGTTATTGTATCAATCCATCTCGTTGCTGGCCTTCCTCTTTTGCGCTGACCTTCTATCTTGCCAAGCATGATGTCTTTCTCTAATGATCTCTCTCTTCGCATGATGTGTCCAAAGTATGAAAGTCGAAGTCTTGTCATCTGAGCTTCTAAAGAAAGCTTAGGTTTGATCTCCTCTAGTACTGACTGGTTTGTTCTTCGGGCAGTCCATGGTATACACAGTATTCGCTACCAACACCATAATTCAAAGGCATCAATTTCTTCCTATCTTTTTCATTGTCCAGCTTTCACATCCATATGATGTTTATTGAAAATACCATGGCTTGAACAAGTCGAATCTTTGTATGGAGAGAGACATCTCTGCTCTTGAGAATCTTATCTAGGTCTTTCATAGCCATTCTGCCAAGAGCAATGCGTCGTCTGATTTCTTGACTGTCTTGTTGCTTCTTTATTGATAGTTGATCCAAGTAGGTTAAAGTTGTTCACAGATTTTCAATTTCTTCTCCTTCAACAATGAACCTGTTGATTATGCCAGTTGTCATGATTTTTGTCTTCTTTACATTAAGGTGCAGGCCCATTTTGAGACTATGTTCTTTGATTGTGAGAAGCAATGTTTCAGAATCATCTTCACTTTCAGCCAGTAATGTGGTATCATCAGGCATAGCGAAGGTTGTTGATGAGAAGTCTTCCACCAATCTTCACACCTCTGTTGTCTTCATACCAATCCGCTTCTTTGATGATTTGTTCTGCATATAAATTAAACAGGTAGGGGGAAAGTATGCAGTCTTGTCTTGCACCTTTGCTTATTTTAAACCATTCTGTTTCTCCTTGTTCCGTTCGAACTGTTGCTTCTTGATCAATGTACAGATTGTGCAAGAGTACGATCAGGTGTTCTGGTATTTTATTTATTTAAAGGGTATTCCTATCCCGCCTTATCCTTCAATCAAGGCGGTGTACACAGCAAACAATCAAAGTCAGTGGAGTTTTATGTTGGATCAGTCTATGTACAGTGAGGGTGCAGGTGTGCTAATTAGTGGTGAGCTATTTACAATGGAGGGCTCTTTACAGCTATATAACAAGATTTACTGGATCCGCAGCAGGCTGTGATTTTGTCTTCATGGAGTCTGAGGTTGGCACAAGTTGTGGAGTCTGATTATGTGCTTGTGCCGTAGTGTCTCAGTGAAGAGTTCTGTCTTTAGGAGTTTCCGGAAGTCCTTCTGATCTTCAGTTGATCGCGAGGTCGCCTGGGAGTTTGTTCCAAAACTGTCGGAGCTGCCAGTGAAAGGGCTCTTTGAGTGGTGGAATTGCATGCTTTTGTGTAGTTGCTTGGTGTGCTGAGTGGCGTCTGCTGTGGTTCTTCTAGGTCTAGTGCTGGGGTCAGGGAGTATGAGAGCTTGGAGACTGAGTGCAGAGCTTTTGCGTTTGATTCTGAATTTGTTTAGTATCATTTTATACTTGATGCGGTGGCTGATTGGGAAGCCAGTGGAGGTCTTTTTAGGATGGGGGTGATTGTGTGCCTGTGTTGGAGAATCTGTGATTATTCTGGCTGACGTGTTTTGAGCCATTTGCAGCGGCCGCCTGAGAGATTGTTTTGGGATGCCGTTGTAAATTGGGTTGCAGAAGTCAAGTATGGTATACCCATGCTTCTTAATGTGGCCCAGAGTTTCTCATGGTTTTACACAGTCAAAAGCCTTGCTATAGTCGATAAAGCACAAAATAGATATCGCTTTTGGTATTCTTTAGTCTTTTCAAGGATCCATCTCACATCTGCAATGATGTCATCTCGTTCCTCGCCCTTTCCTGAACCCTGCTTGCACTTCAGGGAGTTCTTGTTCCAGGTATGGTTGTAGTCTCTTTTGTATAATCTTCTGTAGAATCTTGCTGGCATGTGGGATCAGAGCGATTGTGCGATAATTTCCACTGTCAGTTGGATCAACTTTCTTTAGTATTGGCATAAACACAGATCTTTTCCAGTCAGTTGGCCATGATGTTGTCTTCCATATTTCTTGGCACAGCCTTGTAAGTACGGTAACAGCTGCATCAGATTGCTGTGATACTTCTATGGGAATGCTATCAATGCCTGGTGCTTTGTTCTTTGATAAGGCTTTCAATGCTGCTTCAACTTCTTCTTTCATCACCAATGGTTCCCGATCATAAGGTACAGGTTGAAACAGCTGTTGGTCCACTTGATCTTTATCATATAACAAAAACTCTGTATATTCCTTCCATCTTTTCTTGATCTTCTCAGCATCATTCAACATAGAACCTTGAGCATCTTGTAACATTCCAGTCGAGGCTGGAACTTTTTCTTTAACTCTCTTAGCTTTAGGAAAGCCGATCTTGTTCTTCCTCTAATAGTTTCTGCTTCTATTTCCTTGGCATGTGTCGTTGTAGTACTTTTCCTTGTCCTGTCTTGCTGCACGTTGGAATCTCTGTGTCCTGTATTGTCTTTCTTTCTCCTCTGGCTTTAGCTTCTCTGCGTTTCTGGGCAATTTTCAGAGTTTCTTCTGTCATGCCCATTTTGGACCGTTTTTGCTTTTTCACCTTTTGTAGAGACTTCTCGCTTTCTTCCAATACAATCTTCTTGATGTCATTCCATTAACTGTTCTGGAGCTCTGTCATTTGTATCTAAAGCAGCAAATCGATTTTGCAGGCAGTCTTTAAATTCCAGTGGTATATTCTCAAGGTCATATTTTGCTGCATTCATGAGTGGTTTGCTCTTTTTCAACTTTAGCTTGAGTTTGCATACTAGTAGTTGATGATCTGTATCACAGTCAGCTCCAGGTTTTGTCTTTGTTGATGTTATAGAACGTTTCCATCGTTGACTTCCACAGATGTAGTCAATTTGATTTTTATACAATCCACTGGGTGACGTCCATGTGTACAGTCGCCGCTTGTGTTGCTGGAAGAAGGTGTTTGAGATGAATAGATCGTTGGTCTTGCAGAATTCTATCAGTCTTTCTCTAGCTTCATTTCTGTTGCCAAGTCCATATTTTCCAACTACTTTGCCTTCTTGTTGCCAACTTTTGCGTTCCAGTCACCCATGACTATCATGATATCCTGTTTTGCATGTTCTGTCCAAATTCAGCTTGTACTTGTTCATGGAACTCTTCAATTTCATTCTCTTCTGCAGCTGTTGTTGTGGGGCATATACTTGAATTATAGTTGTGTTGATAGGCATTCCTCGTAGACGAATAGAGATTAAGCGTTCACTGACTGCATTGTATTTCATTACAGTTCTTGCAAGTTTCTTCTTTATTATAATGCAACACCATTTCTTCTTTGTCTTCATTTCCAGCATAGTAGACCATGTGATCATCTGATGTAAAGTGCCCGATGCCAGTCCATTTCAGTTCACTGACACCCAACAGATCAAGTTGTACACGTTCCATTTCATTTTTGACCACCTCCAACTTCCCTTGGTTCATGCTTCGTACTTTCCATGTCCAATGCGTAAGACATTTTTACAGCTTCTGACTCTCATTGCATGCGCAGCTACATCAGCAGTCAGACGTCCTGAGGGCTTTGATCCAACCACATCATAAATGCTGCCTTTACTCTGAAAGTCTTCAGCTCTTCCCCAGTAGCTAGTTGAGTGCCTTCCGACCTGGGGGTCTCATCTTCCAGCACTATAGCACAATTTGTTTTATTGTAACTATCCATTGGGTTTTCATGGCAAGATACAGAAGTAGATTGCTGTGGCTCGTTCTTCCGCGCAGTTTAAGTTTGGTGTTGTTGCCGTTGTCACAGAAATGTGAATCCTCCGCCGTCAACACTATCCATTCTGCTGCTGCCCAGATGGGTGGTTTGTCTTGGTCTGGCACCTCAGCTGAGACCTGTCCATCTTGGGAGACCCTGCCAGTAGTTAAACTAACGATAGTTTTAGCTCTCAGCATCACTGATGCACACAAGACCTCAAAGCACGACAAGCTGGCAAACCAAATGAGGGGCTTACAATCTAGTCAAGACAAAACACAGTTTACTGGGCGTTTCTCAGAGCAATGTGTACTGTCACTATTAAATATCAAAATCACTCTATGGGTATCAAAACCCTATTTTTTATCGATAGGTAATTTAAATCCACATATCAGTTTCACTTCACTATAAAATTGTAAATTACTTAAATGCATCAGGGTCTCAGACTTATCGGCACAAGTTTACTGACTTTAGATTCGTCAGAAATATCAGTGCCTGCTTGCATCAAGGACCAATGATGCAATTGTTGTATAGTCCTTTTCTTAATGATACATATTGATCCTAATATTTCTTTTTCTTTTCCATGCTCATATATTTTTTTTATATATAAAAACGTGCTTATCTTAATATATCTTCTTTTCCTTAGCGTGTCTTCTTCCCGACGCCTCCTATCGGCGCCTCTGCATTTCACTCTTAGGAGCTTCTTCAGGGGTTGATCCCACACAGATTTTTAGAAGAACAATCTAAAAAAGTGAAGTGTTGTGATCAAGTGCTTTCTCAAAAGTTTTTAAATGTAAATTCAACCAGCTGGTTCTTATCTCCAATATTGAAAAGCCATCCGCAATAGTGTGTTTCACATAAATGCAATTCTAAACTTTCTCTTATTGAAGCGGGAAGCAAACAAATATCACATACCTTGGATGCTGCAAACGCCTTCCTCTTAGTAAATTGTCAACTGTCCAAGTTGAAAAGAACGCCGCGCATGAGGATCAGTTTCTACCCTCTCTCTCTTAGATTATTGTTCCTGTTTCCCCATTGATGACATGATGTTTATATTTATCCATTATTGTTTGCCAATTCCCTCTTAATACTTTTAGATATGCTCCCCATTCCTATTTGACCATTTAATCCCTTCGGGGATAGTAGATTTTAAGTTAAATATCCACCGTTGTTCTTGCATTATTAGAGTTTGTTCACGAGAACTTCCATCCTATCCCGCAACCACTAGATCAACTGCAAAATATCTCAGCAAAAGTGTTTCCTTTGCCAAAACTGCTGCAGCCGAAGAGGTGCTTGGTGCCTCTGCTCTCACATTTACCACTTTAGGCGACTTTTTATGTCTCTCCCAGTCTTATTCTTAATGATGCTAATTGGTGCTTCGCCTATGTACAACGACAAAAAAACCACCATAATTGGCACGGGCTATTGGATCGGCATATACGTAACCACATATGATGTGGTCACAAGGAAGTGCTCCCTTTCTTGTAAATGTTGATTTATGTCAGGCCCCCGATGGTAAACAAAGCTTGCCTTATATCACTGGTTACGTGCAACAAAATTTCCACATTGGCCCGACTATCTTTCGATGGCCCTTTTTCTTTTATCTTCTGACCTGGTCCTTTCTACCGAAGAGGGAACGTTAACATAGCTGGGCTTTTTTCGATTTTTCTTTTAAATTTTGGTTTCTTTTTCGCAGAGCACAACCATATCTTCCTTATCCATTAATCCGGGAATGATACTCCAACCGAGACCTGTTCTGAATGTTTCTTAAGAGCTCGCTGGATTTTGAATTTAAAACTCAATGGAGAAAAATTAGTGATAAATTCACTTTGTGTTATAGTCATCTATCTCTGTTTTTTTCTCGGCAAGTATCTAACCAATGAGTGGCCCTTGTTTATTAAAGAAATGCTCTTAATTATAAGCTTGTTGAACTATAGCTTGAGGGATATCCCGCTCTTCATTCACAAAAATTATTTACTATATTTTTGATTGTGTTTTAAAATCCTTAATCATCTGAAGTGCTACTTTCTCTTTCTCTATAACAAATAAATTGAGTCAAACGGTAAATGAACGTTTTTTCAAAAAAATCTTCGCGGATGTTAGCGCTATCATAGTGGGCAAGAATGTAATTGGCCGGTCCCCGGATTTTCGGTGGATTGATGTTATCTCACCCTGTCATACTTTTTAGTATATGGTCCACATCCAAAAAATAGTCAATTGTTTGAGGCATGGACAGGAGTATGTAAATTGGGAATTGTTACTTCGGTCCGCTACTATTCAATGGGACGTCACAAAAATCTTCGTTCCTACTGATTTATATAACGACCCGCTTTCGCATAACATGAAAGACGTCGCATGCTATGTAACGACAACCACCATTTATTTTATTGATGTGATCGTAATGGAGTTGTGCTGTATCTAGCTAGCATTTTCTTCATGTTTTCCCCCATCTGCCTCTTCCAGTTAACTCAGTCTCCCAAGCAGCTGGAGTAGATTAGTGGGACCTGGAGATCGCAAGTTCATTAGAGAGAGCAAGCAATAAAGGAGAGTTATATAGATAGTAATTTTGGAAGTAGAAAATTGAAAAAAGGATTAGGGAAGTGAAAGAAGACGATGAGGAAGACTTCAAGGAAGATTTGGTTTTTTGTCGGCGGCCTTGCTTTAAAAGGAGTTGCTGAGGGCCATTCTCTCTTCGCCCCCCTCCCTTCCTCTTCTCCTCAGCAGATTGCTGTGATGTTTAGAAGGGAGGGAACAAGTGTCCAGTGGACAGCAGGGCTCACGGCTTCCAATCCTACTCTACAGGGGTAAGGAACCGGGTCAGCTCGGAAGGCACTCTTAGGCGTCACAGCAGGAGGTGTTTCGCTCTGTGTAGCGCTGCTGGTCAGAAAGGACTAGGGATGCCAGGCAGATATAGGCAGATCTATCCGCTGTTTCTTGCTTTCGACTTTCACGCCCTCCGCTTTATTGTTTCTTCCCGACACTGGGGAGAAAGCTAGACGGACTCAGGTTGATAAAATGCGTAGCCAAGAGCAGTAGAGGCCCGCAGGAGAAACACAACGAGGCCCGCGACTAAGCAGATTCTAGGTATGGGTAAGCGGGGGCCGCTTTGGGGGGCATTGGGCAAAAGTGAGGGTGTTTGGTAAGTCGGAGTTCACGATGGGCCTAGCCCCGTTGCAAGCAAACTTGAGTTTGCGGGAAACAGCGGTGTTCTTTGGTTGGAGGCCGCTTCAGAGGCCTTATATGCTTTCGATGCGGTGAAAGTAGCCTCGTTTTTTTATTTCCATGTAGTCAGTTTCAAGGCAAGAGACCGTTGGGGCTGGCGGCTGATCTTATACCGTTATGGGTCATTGTGAAAAAAAATAAATAAATAAATAAATACATGGGTAGAGGCATCTATTGAATTTCTGAACTGGATTGGGTCGAGGTTCATTTTTAGGTGCCCTAGATTATATTTCTGAAGGAATGCAGTTTCATCGCTGAAGGCAGAAAAACATGCCCATGGCTAGATCTAAGCCGCAGTGCGCTACTGCTGGCGGATCTAAAAAAAGTGCCCACTGTCGGACAGCAGGAGTCTGTAGGGGTCTGTGTAGGCAAGAAGCCTCCACTTATGGGAAAAACCTCCTTGGAAAAAGGGGACGTCTGAGGTTTTCCAATGGTGTCCCTTTCAGTACCTACTGGCGGCAGAGAACCCAGGTGCTCGCTGGATTTTCTGCTAGTCCAGAGCCCCGCGTAGAGCGGGGCACGGGCCATGCGTCCGTGCCTGATCTTCCCCATCAGTCATCGCAGATCGTCGTATTAGCGCAGGGGGTTCTCGCTGACGGCAATCTTTTCGTCACTAAATGTTTTGCTTATTCAGCCGCAAGGTCAGGAGGGGGGGCGTTTGGGGGCCAGCAGAAGGGGCGAGGCAACAAGTGCACATAGGTGGAGTAGACTGGGGGAACTAAGAGTGGCGCCTGGGACTCCGTTATGTGTGTAAGTCAGCAGTTAGCAGGATCAAACGAATGTGTTAAAAGCTAGGATATGGTAAAAAGTACGGCTGGTTGCAGAAGGAACCAGTCGGTATGGTCTCAGAGGCGGCTGTCTATTCCAACGTAGGGGGATTCCGGCGACTTGAAAGCTTGACGGGACGAGTATGGTTAGCGTAAGGAGAGATCAAGGACAAGGAGGACCAAGCCTAGAGTGGTCCCTACTTAGGATGGTTCCAGAGAGAAGAAGTTGCAGGTGGCACGTCATCTTTTCTAGATGGGTACAGACTGAAAGCTCTTAATATGCCCTCTTTCGCCGGGGACACCATCGGATTTGGGTTGGCTACTCTTAGAGGATCCGTTTGCTGCAGGTAGTTTCATCCGGGAAAACTCCTGAGGGCCTTTACGGTGGCATAGAAGTGGTTCAGGGGAGATGATATCAAAGAAGAGTGTGAAGCATGCGTGCAGAGGCAACGCTAAAAAGTGTATGCCAGGGTTATGGGTTCGGCTCTTAACCCCACTGGTGGACCAGGGATCACAAGTTTGTTCAAGGTCTCTGTGCTCAAGGGTGGTATGCCGCGCGTCTCGGCAAGTGCGATGAAGAAGAGCTACCATGTCCTGTAGAGGGACGTGCGAGCGCTCTCACAAGGATACGCAAGAACAGGAAGTTGGGTATACCTTGTTAAGAGCAGGTCTTTGAAGTCAATGCCCTGCTGTCTCATTTAGGCGGCTGTTTGTGGGGCGTGGGTGCGCGAGAGCCTACCTACAGCTGGTTCACTAGACGAATTCAGATAGCGACAAGACAAGTGAGAGGAATGCCATTGGAAAAAAAAGGAAGAAAGCATCTCCCAGATCCTTGAAGGTCAGGAAAGGCTTATCTGTCGCCGATAATCCGATTGTATGGCTTCATTATTTAGTGGGGTTTATCGAAGAGCATTGGTGCTTTCCGAGGATGTATGGGTAGCGAACCGTGTTAGTACCTGTTTTGGCTTGCGCAATTGGCGGCCAAGCCGGATTTGGGGGTCTTCCAAGTCCCTTATTACATAAGTCAAACTTCGCTTTCAGGGGAATGCTTGTTCTCGCTGTTTGGAGAAGTAATTTGGGACTCAAACTGGTACATAGGATTCTGGGGGGCAGTCCCAAAGGAGGAAGATTCAGAGCAAAGGCAGGATGCCTCGGCTTCGCCACACATCGTCCTGCAAAGGGACAAACTACAGGTGAATTTTGTAGGTTCCACTTGCCCTAAGGTTCGGTTCAGACACTCGTCGGAAAGGAGGCGTTCTTTCCCGTTCGACACCATGGGGTGTTTGGGGGTTTTCAGGACAGTCTGGTTAATAAAGGTTTGCAGTGCCTCTTCCTCCTCTCACAAATCGCTCGAATAGTTGTTCAAGGAAGTACGAGGGGGACCGCAGTGTTAGGTCTGATCCTCGTAAGGAGGTCGGCTACGGGATTTTACCCCATGACCTGGGTCCGATATAACGCTCAGACCGCAGATGGGTCCTGGTGAGGTCATTCGAGAAGGGTATGCATTGGAACATTTCAGAGGAGACCGGTTAAGGATTCTTATCGATCTCAGATTTCTCGCTTGCAAGAGCTGGCGTCCAGCCAGTGCGCGGCTGTGAGGGAGATGGTACAAAGGCTACTTGACCTCAAAGCGATAGTACCGGTGCCTCCAGACCAAGCGGAGGTGGTCGGTACTCTATCTATTTCGTGGTTCCAAAAATGGAATGAGCGTTTCGGCCTATTCTAGACCTCAAGAGGGTAAATCGTTGTCTTCGGGTATCACACTTTCATATGGAAACCCTACGTTCGGTAATTGTAAAGTAAGAAAAGGGAGTTTTCTTACTTCCCTGGACTTGTCGGAAGTGTACCTACAGGAGCATCAGAGGTTTCTAAGGTTTACGGTCCCCGGATAAGGATACGGCAGGAGCATCAGAGGTTTCTCAGGTTTACAGTTCCTCTAGGACATTTTCAGTTCCGGGCCTTGCCGTTCGTGCTAGCTACAGCACGGCAAATGTTTACCAAAGTGATGGTCGTGGTAGCGGCAGTGTTGAGAAAGAAGGGCGTTCTGGTTGCACCCTTATCTAGACGACAGGTTAATTCGGGCAAAGTCCAGGGCCGAGAGCGAATCGGCTACCAACATAGTGGTAACGGTCTTGCAGAGTCTAGGTTGGGTAGTCAATATGCAAAGAGCAAGTTGGTTCCCACACAGCACTTAGAGTATTTTAGGAGCTCGGTTCGATACGAACGCGGGGGGAATCTTTCTGCCCTGCAAAGAGCGGCAGTTTGAGGCGACTAGTGGCAGCAATTTTCTAAGCAGGACAGCAACCCCACGGTTTGTTGGCATTAGTCCGTGCCCATCTTTGCTCCATGGCCACTTGCAGCGACTCTAGAGGAATGGTTCCATGGGCGAGAGCCAATATGAGGCCGACTGGCAGAGGGTTTTACTCAGACAATGGGTCCACATCAAGACAAACGATTCCCTGACGCGAAGACTGCCTTGTCCACCTAAGAAAACACGGGAGGTCCTTCAGTGGTGGTTGCTCCCGGGGATGTATGGAAGAAGGGACATGACCTTGGAGTCATCGTGTTGGGTACCGCTTCACAACAGGATGCCAGCCTGATGGGCTGGGGTGCTCATTTTCAAGGAAGGTTCGCTCAGGGTCAGTGGACCAATTCTGGGAGAAAAGCTGGTTAATAGACAGACTGGATATTGAGAGCAGTGACGCTGGCTCTACAAGAGTTTCAGGTTTATCTTCACAGAAGAGCTATTCGGGTGTCTTTCCCTCGACAGTCGCCCACCGCAGTGGCCTATATCAATCGACAAGGCGGCATGAGCAGTGTTCAGATGGAAGCCGAGGCCAAAACGTTGTTCGGTGGGAAGAGGTAAATCTTCTAGCGGTGTCGGCGGCACATGTAGCGGGAGTGGACAATGTGGAGGCCGACTTCTTGAGTCGAGTAAAAGTGGATCCAGGGGCGTGGGTTCTCCATCAGGACGTCTTCGAGATGCTGAGGCGTCGCTGGGGAATGCCCGTAATGGATCTAATGGCAACCTGCCAGTCGGCAAAGGTCGATCAATTTTTCAGCAGAAGGATAGAGAGAATGTCGGAAGGCCTGGATGCTCTCGTACAGGTCTGGCTGGAAGAGCAACGCTGTACGTGTTTCCCTCCTTGGGTGTTAATCGGAAGGGTGGTACAGTGCATCGAGCAGCACAAAGGTCAGGTGATATTGATAGCGCCAGATTGGCCAAGGCGGCCTTGGTACGCGGAGGTGATGTGACGTTTAGTAGAGAAGCCATGGCACCTCCCTCTGCAGACAGATCTGTTGTCTCAGGGTCTACTACACATGCCTCACATGGATCGATTCTCGCTTACGGCTTGGCTATTGAGAGGGCTCGGCTGACGAAGAGAGGGTACTCCGCATCAGTGATTAGCACTTTGTTGAGAGCAAGAAAGACTTCCTACATCATTAGCGTATGTTCGCATTTGGTGGTTTTTGAAGCCTGGTGTGAGGACACAGTTGCAGGCGTTGAGAGCATCGATTCCACAGGTAACTGGCATTTTTACTGGATGGTGTGGATAAAGGCTTAGCGGCCATGTCCTTGCGGGTGCAAGTAGCCGTTGTCCTGTTATAGAGGTAAGATAGCGAGAATTGCGCTAGGTGGGCATCCGGACGTCAAGCGCTTTTTAAGAGCAGTATCTCTTTTAAAGCCACCATGCAGACCGCTAGTGCCTAAGTGGAACCTACCTTTCGTATTGGAAGCATTGGGTCGAGAACCGTTTAAGCCTTTGGTGAAGGGCATCCTTAAAGGATATAACTCTCAAGGTAGTGTTCCTGGTAGCTATTTGCTCGGCTAGAAGAATCTCAGAGATGCAGGCATTATCCTATAAGAAACCTTTTTTGTCTTTTTATGATACGAAGGTGGTTCTGAGGCCAGTGCCATCCTTTTTTGCCTAAAGTGGTCTCCCCATTTCACATCAATCGGGTGGTTTCATTACCGGTGTTCGGGGAGTCGGCGGAGGGTTCCTCTGCTGGTAAGTTTCATCCTTTGGACGTGCGTAGGGCGCTAAAGAAGTATATCCAGAGGACGGCATCTTTCCGCAAGTCGGATAGGCTGTTTATCCTGTTTGGAGGGCCGAGAAAAGGAGAGGCAGCGTCAAAAGCTTTCATTGCCAGGTAGATTAAAGAAGTCATTGCGTCCGCATATATTTTGAAGGGTAAGGCGGTACCTGAAGGTCTAAGGGCTCATTCGACTAGAGCGCAAGCAGCCTCTTGGGCGGAAGTCCGTTTGGTGCCTGCAGTAGATATTTGTAAGGCAGCTACCTGGTCGTCACTGAATTCATTTTGTCAAGCCTTACCGTCTTGATATCCAGGTGGAAAGGGATACCTGTTTTGCATCAGCAGTGCTTCAGGCTGGTCTAGCAGATCCCTTCCGTTGATTAATTTTACGGCTCTGTTTACATCCCCAGAGGTTCGGGACTAGACTGGAGGGACGATAAGGAAGGGTAAATTAGACTTACCTGCTAATTGTTATTCCTTGAGGAACTCCATTCTAGTCCCGTATCCCTCCCAGACTTTGTTTTTTCTGGAACTAGTGCCTGAAGCGAATAAGAGATAACGGGTAAGAAGGAGTAGCTTCTGGGCGTCAGATGAGGTTAGGTCTTTATCCTCCAACTTTGGGGAGGGCAGGCCTAAGTAGTGCTAACAATAGTTATTATAAAAGGGGGATATCAGTTAACGGGATAATTTCTCCTCTTGTATAGAAAATAGTTCAGTTAGTTACGTTTGTGGTAAAGTTTACTACTTAATTGTTACTGGACTAACTCCGGTGAGTTTGCTTTATCAATAGGTTACTAGAAAGAGGAGGCAGATCCTCGGAGGATATACCAGTGTCATCACAAAAGGATGACGTTTCTCAGTCTCCAAGCTGCTGGAGGAGGAGCACAACCCCAGAGGTTCGGGACTAGACTGGAGTTCCTCAAAGAACAACAATTAGCAGGTAAGTCTAATTTACCCTTCTTTCAACACCCTTGGATGTATATCATCCAGTCCAGGTGATTTGCTACTCTTCAGTTTATCAAATAGTTGTAATACATCTTCCTGATGTATCGATATTTCCTTAAATTCTTCCGCACCTTTAAATACAGCTTCAGTCATGGGTAACATCCCTTCATCTTCCTCAGTAAAGACCGAAGCAAAGAATTCATTCAGTCTCTCCACTGTCGCCTTGTCGCCTCTTAGTGCCCCTTTAAACCCCTATATCATCTAATGGACCAACTGACTCTCACAGTTTTTTTTTTTCTACGAATGTACTTGAAAAAATCTTTACGCGTTTTTGCTTCCGCAGCACACTTCTTCTCAAAATTCTCCCTTTGCCTGCCTTATCAATGCCTTGCATTTAAACTTGCCAGTGCTTGTGCTCTTTCCAGTTTTCGTCATTTGGCTCTTTTTTTTTTTTTTTTCCCATTTCCTGAAAGATACTTTTTTGGCAACAACAGCCTCTCTGACCTCACCTTTAAACCATGCTGGCAGTTTTTTGGACTTCCTTCCACTTTTCTTTTTTTTTCCATTTAACATTTTATTAAGTTTGTTCCAAATATGATACAAATTACTTCGTAGCCCAACCTTATACATTTTTGTAAACATCAATCTGTCATCAACCTTACTAATATCCCCTAGTATCTAATACATCATTGCCTATCACCTAGTCAGCCACCCCCCCCCCCACCCTTCCCTCCCCTCTCTCTATGTCCCCCTTCATTTATTCAAGCTCATTCTCCCCCAACAGTTCTGTCAAATTCATCACTTATGTATATATGCTGTCGCCAGTTGGCTCAGTATCTACCCTATTAGGCTGTCAGCAGTGTTTCAATGGTCCTCACCTCTTCTCTCCTGCTTTCCATTTTTCCAACAAATTCCAGACCCTCCTCCATTTTCTTCACTTTTACCCCCCTTTCCCCATGTCTCAATGCTGTCAGTCCTATGCATCAAACACAGATCCACCATTCTTCTGGTAAAACCTACACTCTGAGGTTTCCCCGACCCTGTCCAGTGTTTTGCTATCTCAATTCTTGCTGCCACTATACAGTGATGCAATACCCTCTTTCCCCTTTCCGATATATCCTCCTCCAGTTGATGCAAGAGGCAGATCTTGGACACTTTTTGTAATCAATGTCCTGTCATTTCATAAATAGTCAATAGCACCTCCTCCCAATATCCCTGAATCTGCCCGCACTTCCACCACATGTGGAGCATATCCCCTCTCTCTCTCCTGGCAGCCTCATCCAACACCGATCAGAAGACCCTATCCCCGCTCTTTTTTGACGCGTCAGTGTCTAATACCACCAGTATATTATTTATAGGCATTTTTCTTTTATTTGAGCTGTTACAGCTATTCCTGCTACTGTCTGTATTGCCTTATCCCACCTCTCTTCATTCCATTGTACTTCTAGATCTTCCTCCCATTTCTTCATAAATTCTAATTTACCCTCCCCTCCCTTCATTAGCCTTTATAAATCTTGGACAAAGCTCCTTTTTGACCTAAGTTTCCTGAGCCAAGTGCCTCAAACCACCCCCTGTTACTCCATAAATCCTGCCATACTTTCTGCTGCCACACAAAGTGGCTGACTTGGATATAACTATAATAGTCGTTTTGAGGTAACCCATATAAATCCTTAATACCCTCAAAATCCCTAATTCCCTCCTTAACCACTATCCGGGAAATATGTGTGAGTCCTTGCTGCCCCCAGCTTCGCAGGCTATGCTCCCCGGGCCCCTGTCCCCTCCCGAAACAGGCCTCTAGTGTAATCCCTTGTATATATCCTTTGTTTTGTATCAATAATTTCCTATTTTGTTTCCAAACATTCAAAATATGTGTTATAAAAGGGTTAATGGCACAATTTGCCAATGCTTTACTTCCCCTCCATACCATCCTTTCCAGGCCCACACTCTTTACCGCATCCTCTTCCATCTGAACCCAATGCTTCTCTGTTTCTCTCTCTGCCATCATATAGCGGTTCAGTTGTGCTGCTACATAGTATTTGCTAAAATTGGGGACCCAAAGCCCCCCTCTCTCCTAGCTCTCTGCATAACTGACATAGCAACCCTAGGGCTCCTATTTGCCATATAAATCTATTTATGCTTCTTTGCAAGTGCTTTAACTTTTGATGAGGTGCCAGTATCGGTAATGTTTGAAACAGAAAACGGGGCAGGAGCATCATCTTTACCGCTGCTATTCGTCCGAACCAAGACAGATAGCCCCTCCACCACCCAGCAACAAACTTTCTACTTGCCCGAATAACTTATATATAGTTTAGATCATACAAGGCCTTACCCTATTGCTCAGTTGGATCCCCAGATATCTAATAGCACCCTTAGCCCATCTAAACGGATACTTTTCCTCGTAATACCCCCTGCTCTTCCTCCCTCCAAAGTCAAATTCAAAATTTCAGATTTTGTTCCAGTTGATAGCAAATCCTGACAGCCTCCCCATATTCTTCTAATTCCCACATTATTATTAGTATAGAACATCTCGGCCTGGACACACTCATGATAATGTCATCCGCAAATAAGGAGATTCTGTATTCTGTCCTTCCTAACCATTATACCCTTTAAGTCCTTCCCTTTCTCTCACCCTCTCTGCAAACGGCTCCACTGATAACGCAAATAGAAGGGGTGATAGTGGACATCCCTGCCTCGTCCCTCTCCCTTGCTTCAAAAATGCCGAGTATGTTCCGTTCACACCCCGGACACAGGCTTTTGGATTACGGTATAGTGCTTTTACACAACCCGCAAACTCGGCACCCAACCCCATTCTATCCATTACCTGAAAGAGGAAAGGCCAGGACACCTGATCGAAAGCCTTTTTCGCATCTAGGATAGCAAGAGAGCCTCATTTTTACTATGCCCAACCGACCATATAGTGTTTAGGATCTTTCTAATGTTATCTGCTACCTGCCTCCCCGGTATAAAGCCCGCATGATCTTGGTGTATCAATTTCCCGACTACACTATTTAAACCGTGTAAGCTAATATTTTGACTAATAGTATAGCATCTAGATTGAGCAATGAGATTGGTCTATACGAGGAACATTCTTGCGGATCCTTACCATCTTATGTATTACTGTGATCCCTGCCCATCCCATCGTATCTGCTAGCACCCCCCCTCCCCTTCCTTGGTAAATTAAACAAACCTCAATAAGGGTACAGTTAAAATCTCACTAAATTTTCTATAAAACCTCGCCGAAAGCCCATCTGATCCCGGGGCCTTGTCTACTTTTAACTGTTTTATGGCTTTGCAATACTTCCTCTGTCTTTATAGCTTTATTTAACTCTTTTTGTTCCTCCTCTATCAGTTTCCGGAGTGTTAGAATCTAGATAGCTTTGTTTTCTTTCCAAATCTGGGGAAGCTCTAGCCGCATACAACTCTTGATAATATTGTTTGAAGGCCTCCTGAATGTCCCCATCTTTATGAAGTATTTTCCCTTCCCAATCCCAAATTTTCAATATTTGTGAGCTCAGTTTCCTTTGTTTCAGCTTCTGTGCCATATAGCGCCCTGCCTTTATTCCCCCCTTCACAAAAATTCCTGTTTCAGTAATTGCATACGGTATCTTATAATCTCTACCTATATAGCATTTAACTGCGCTCTAACTGCCAGCACGTGGCCTCTATAGGGCCCTCTCCTATCTTGTGCATCTAATGCTTCTAGTTCCATTAATCTTTCTCGCAATTCCCTCTCTCTCCCCTCCCTCTCTCGCCTTTTACGTGCCCCCCATTTAATGAAGGCTCCCCTTATTACTGCCTTGTGGCCATCCCAAACTCCCTCCCCAGGCCACCCTCACCATTATCATTCCATTTAAAATAGTCCTCTGTCTCCCTCTCTATCGCCTTACTGACCCTCTCGTCCTCCAATAAAGATTTGTTTAACCTCCAAAACTGGATTTCCTTCTCCCTCCCCCTCTATTGACAGCCTGACCTTGACCAAAGCATGATCTGACCAAGTTATGGGATCCATTTCCGCCCCATTAACCCTTCCCACCAGCTCCTTGTTACCCAAATGGCGTCTATTCTGGAATATGAGCCATGCACAGGAGAGAAATATGAAAACTGTCTTTTCCCGGGGGTGTTGAAAATCGGCCATGCCATCGAGCAGTGCTGTGAAATAAAAACTTCGGTATTTTCTCCTATCTGCCCTTTTACCCTCTCTTTCCTTTTCCCCGTGGCATCCCTGGCCGGATTCCACGTTTAAATTGAAATCCCCCCCCCCCCCCCACAAATTAATTTGCCATCTCCTAATTTCCCCACCTCGTCATTGAGCCTTGTCCAAAATTCTCTTTGTCCCCCTGTTGGTACATATACATTCATTATACCATACCATTCATTCCCTATTCTTAGACGTATTTAATAGATCTCTCCCCTCTTTATCTCTGATTACTTTCTGCACCTCCACCTTAAGAGTGACTATAAAGATGGCCACTCCTCCTTTCTTTTTTTCCCACTGTGTTGGATGCATAGAGACATATTCCATACCCCTTAAGTTTGACCATATGTTCTTTTGCCCGTGTTAAGTGTGTTTCCTGTATAAGCACTATCAAAAACTTTCTGGCGTGACAGTTCTTTATACAGTTTCTGCCGCTTAATGGCGCAATAAGCACTTTGACATTTAATGTGACGACTTTCAACTCACCTTGAAAGTTGTGTATCACCCTCCTTCTCTGCCCCACATCTTCTCCCTCCCCCCACCCCCCCATCCTCTCTTAGCCCTACTTTCTCCCCCTCCTCCCTCCCCTCCACCCTATCTTCCTCCCCAGTCCCCACATGAGAGACTCATCTTCCAGTCTTAGTGACAGTCAAACAAGCCATCTCCCACACTTACCCTGCCATCCCACCATGTTACCCCGAACCCTCTCCAACCACCCAGCCCAGTTCCTTGCCCGGTAAATGTGTTTGTACCTCCTTAATTTATCCCCATCTCAACCCCCATCCCTCTCTCCCCTCCTCCTCCTCCCTCCCCCTTGTTTTCACCCGTCCTCTACCCCCTTTAATACATTTATCATCTCCCATCAACATTTCTCCTTCATAAACTTCACAATGTCTCTGCTCCTTCTCTTCTACCACATCAGCCATTCCCCTTCTCTGCTGTCTTATATCCTGGGCTGCCTGTTGGAGTCTTGCCAGCCTACTGCCATCCGCTGGTGCCCGATGCCACTTCAAGCTATCCGTTCTTGACGTAGATACTGTACTCATCATTGATCTGCTTAGTCCTCCTACTCCCTCTTGGAGATTGGTCAAACCCCAGTCTTTAAAGCACTTTCCACCTTTCCTCACTGACTGAACTTTTCTCGATTTGCCGTTCAGTGTGATCAATAAGCCAATGGAAAACAGCCACTTATATCGCAAGTCTTCTCTCCTCAAATAGGCTGTCGCCTCTTTCAGCTCTTTCCTCCGTTGGAGCTTGCCCACTGACAGATCCTGATACAATTCCACTACATGCTCCTCCCATTTGAAGTGCCTCATTTTTTCGTGCAGCTCTCAGGGGCCCCCTCTTTCGTTTTAAAAGAATTCAGGCACACCACAATGTCTCGAGGTCTATTATCTCTATAGGCCCAAGCCCTCTATGTGCCCTCTCTATTTGCAGGGGCTCCCCTCTCTCTTCCTCCTCTAGATCTGCGGTTTGTAACAGGGATCTAAATACTTTTGTTATAACCCTCATCACAGTTCTTGTATTTGGGCCTCCTCAGGAACCCCCCTCTCTCTGATGTTACATCTTCTTGAATCGATCCTCCAAATCCTCTGCTTTCAACTTCAGTTCTTCTTTCCCCTGTTTTAGTTCTTCCCAGCCTTTTTGTATTTCACCCATTACTTCCCCATGCTGGTCAATCTGGTTCTCAGTTTTCTTCTACTCGTGCTCCCAAATCCAGCTAAGTTTTATCGCAAAGTTGTAATGTCTCTTTTACTTCATTTTTTACAACTACTAATTTCCACTTTGAGATCCTCTTTCAAGTCCGTTAGCCACTGCTTAATCATCTCTGCCATTCCCGAGCTCCACGCAAGAATCTTGCTCATCTCCTCTGTCCGCTGCCCGCTGCCATTTTACCTTCCTTCTCCCCCTCTTTCCCGCCTTTTGCGGCTGCGTATGTTGATCTGAATTCGGACAGTTTTTTCTTAGCAGACATTCCTCCTTTTGGTTTCTCCATTCCCTCTCTTAGCCCTGCAAGTCTATTGCACTATCTGTTTTAGTGCTCAACTGCTTCCTCTTAATTATTTATGTTTTATGTTATTATTTTGCAGGGCAATATAATCAACCTCTTTTCTGCTCCCTCACTTTCCAGGTCTTCTTACCCTTTTGTAGCTTCTCCGACAGTTGTGCCTCAGAGCCACTAGTATTTTTTTTTAATTTATTTATTTTACATTCTCTTATATACCACGCTATTCTGCATCAGTGTGGTTTACATTGAACAAACTGAAATTACATTGAACAGGGCATTATAACTTGGAGATAACTATTTTACAGGGAACATGGGCACTAAAATGCTCTCCTCCTGCAGTGTTGCCAGTCCTTTTACTTTTTGTTTTTAATCTTGCTGTATGTTATTCCACTGTTCACTCTTTCCCCCTCCGATGCCGACGATTATTGTCTCCTGCCTCTTGCGCCTCTGTCTCGCTCCTCCTTAGGCCTCTGTCGGAGTGCCACATGGCTGCTTGACCCAGACCCACACTCCCTCTGCACATTCAATTCGGCGGGCGCTCGCTACTGTCCGTCGTTTTGTTCTCCCGCCACATTCACCGCTCTCCCCACTACCGTACCGGGGCTTTGCTCTGACCGTTCCATCACGCACCGGAGCTCTCGCCTCTTTCCACCCACTTTTGCTTGTCTGCCGCTGCTCCGGTCTACTTCTGGGCCCGATCCGACACTTCTCTTCGCTATCGGGGTGGTTCGTGCAAGTCTTACTGACTCCTCTGCTCTCTGTGCACTACGTTGCACATCTCCTTGCCTTTCGTCTCACCCCAAATTTCACCGGGGTTGCTTTTTCGCCTCTTATTAGGCATCAGCGGCGGAGCCCAAACACTTTGCCGCCATAGGCTTAGATGACATCATCAGAAGTCCCTTCCACTTTACTTAAAGTGTGGAATACAGCTGTTTTTGGCTTCCAAGATAGTATTTTACAACAAAACCCAAGTTTGATGTTAAGTCTTTAACCTTTGCAACTGCTCCTTTTAGTTTTTCTTAACTATTTTCCTCATTTTATCATAGTCCTCCCTTTCGAAAGTTTAAAGGTAGTGCTGTGGATTTGCTTATCATCCCTCCTCCACTAATTAAATGAAATGCGATTATGCTATGATCTCTATTGCCAAGTGGCCCCAACACCCTTATCTCTTGCACCAGATCTGGTGTTCCACTAAGGACTAGGTCCAATATGGCTTCCCCTCTGGTCGGTTCATGAACCAGCTTCTCCAAGAAGCAGTCATTTATTTCATTTAGGAACTTTATCTCCCTAGCATGTCCTGCCGTGACACTGACCCAGTTGATACTGGGGTAATTGAAATCACCCATTATTATTACTGAGCTATACTTTTGTTAGCTTCCTTGATTTCTCACCCACACTATGACCAGCTCCAGTCACGGCGACGGGACCCTCCCACTTCCCTGGGAAGCATGCAGCTCTGTACCCAATTCCCAGGACCCCTCCCATGACACACCTATCCCTGCCCATAGTAGGCCCGTCACTCACCACTCCATCCTCACAAACATACCTGACAAGGTGGCACATCCCCAAATGCACCAACACGTGGGCACCATTGAAGTGACGCTGGCCTCCGGGGCATTGACAACTGATGGTTCCATACCTTTCCCCACACCTGTTCATCCCTTGCCCCCTCACCCAACACGTTGTTTGGCCTCTCTGACCAGCCACCCCCACAGGGGTGTCTATCCCATGGCTCTGTTTTGTCCCCCCTCATGCACAATGTATTCCTAGTGCCTCTGGCCCAACCATTCCTGCAGTCCTGTAGCCAGCCATCCCCAATGCAGATGGGTATGTCAGCCCACACCTTACCCCCCTCTCCTACCCGGCCGCACTCCCCTGAACTGTTGAGGCAGCCATGAGGCTCTTACACAAGTGATCAGCCTGACCCTTCCCCCAAGCCATGAGGCTCTTACATAAAGCAATCAGCCTGCTAAGAGAAGGCATTAAGATTTCAGTAGACACCCTTCCCCCACTCCAGGTCTGAGCACAATATCCGCTAGCCCAGAAATCAGCAGACCAGAGCACACCGGTTTGGACAGGTCACCCAGGTACCTTCCCCAGGGGCTGCTGATTGGTGGACAGGAAAATACCTGTGGCAAATGGGATTATAGAATGAGTTTAAAATTGTACTGTATATAAGGCATTGTAAGACGTCCCTCGGGGCTCAGAACGTTTGTGAGAGATTGCTGGTTTTCTCTGTCTGGGCCTGTGCGCCACATTAAAGATCCTTTGTTTTGGCAATACCAGCCTGTCTGTGAGTATTTCATTCTGTGGGTGAGTGAGAGGGAATTGAGAGCTTTAAAGCTGATTGGCTGCATCATTCTGGCACCGCTAAAACCGGTGGGACCTTCAATTAAATTAAATTAAAAGAAAAGCCTCTCTCTCATCACACCCACGGTGGGAGGCCCTCTCCGCCAGTCAGGGACCGGCTCCTCCAGGTGATTAACGGTCCTTGGCGCCCCGGGCCACTTTGTGCTCCGGAAGGACACCTTGGTTTGTCTGGTCAGTCGGTCCCTGCGGCTGACTCCCGATTGAAAACCAGCTGGATAGCCTGGCATCCAAACTTTCTGTCTGATCAGAGTTCTGGTGAGTACTGCTACCTTACTGTTTGGGCTAGTTCTGTACTCTATCTGTAAATCCTGGTAAATTCTGTAAACCTGTAGTGGCCCGATCACCCGCAACGAGCAGTCCTAATAGGGGTCTTAGTGGCCCTGAAACCATTGCTCGTCCTGTCTGTATCTGGTATCTGGTTGGAATAGGGGGGGGGGGGGGAGCGCTGGCGAGTACCGGTAAAGAACTGCAGTATAAATTTAACTTTGCCACCTCGGGCCCCTTAAAAGGTATTTAGAGTGCAGCGCTGCCAAAGCTATTAAATAATATATTTTTGCCCCAAGCTAATTATTAAAAAATTTTGTACTGACCGCAATTTGTCCGTGGACGCCGGCTGGCTCTTCCCCTTGGATCCGTTGTGTTTTTGTGTGCCGCGGGCTCTCCCCCTTGGATCCGTTGTGTTTTTGTGTGCCGCGGGCTCTCCCCCTTGGATCCGTTGTGTTTTTGCGTGCCGCGGGCCGGCTGGCCCCTTTAAACTGTTCCTTTTTTGTGGTTTTTGTGTGCCGCGGGCCGGCTGGCTCCCCCCTTAAAGATCCGTTGATTTTGTGTGCTGCGGGCCGGCTGGCTCTCCCACTTAAAGATCCGTTTTGTTTTGTGTGCCGCGGGCCGGCTGTCTCTCCCCTTTGATGTGTTTTTGTTTTTTCCGTTCTCCTGTTCCCTGCTTCAGTTTCAATCTGGTGCTGTTTTACCCGATGGCCTATCTCCTTTCTTTTGAGCTCAGGAGCAGCTGGATCGTTGTCGGGCAGTGGAACGCACGTAGAGGCAGCCATCTTGTGAAGACCACGTGTAAGCTACACTGAGATACACTTAAAGTGATTCTGGAGCTCCATCTAGTGGACATTAGCGGTATTTCTCCTACTACTATTCCTCATGGTTAAAGTGATCCTGGAGCTCCGATCTAGTGGACATTTTAAAAATAGCTAGCTATATTTTTTAACTCTATTATCCAAATCAAATCTCATGCTGCAGCTGAAGTATATATCTGTAAATTTTTTCTTTCCCTGAATTGAGATTAGATAAGATCTGTATATTTTTGTAAATTGTTTTTTGGGGTTTTTTTCTGAATTGAGATCAGATAAGATTTGTATTGTAAATTGTATTTTCCTGAATTGAGGTTAGGTTAGAAGATCTGATCCACATTGTATACTGCATTTAGTTATTGAACTAGGATCAGAGCATGGGGTCGGGAAAGTCAAAAGTGAAAACGCCCCTACAGTGCATGCTTCGCAATTTTAAATCTGGGTTTAGAGAGGATTACGGGGTACCCCTCTCCGCCTCCAGATTATCCTTTCTGTGTGAGAGGGAATGGCCAGCCGTAGTTTAAGCTGTGGCCTCCCCAGGGGTCCACTGACCTGGCCACTGTGTCTTTAGTCCATCAAATTGTAGCAAAAGAGCACCCTGATCAGTTTCCATATATTGGATTCATGGCTGGCCATATGCCAGCTCAGACCAAGATGGTTCCCAAGCGCTGTCACGAGGATCAGTGTCAGGTGGCAGGCCATCGGTCCGCCAAAAGGGACGGAACGCCACGCAACCCTATCTACCAGGGGCGGGACTCTCCAGATTATTCCTCCACGCCGCCCTCCCTCTGCTGGTCAATCCCATGTCCCATCCGCACCAACCATGCAGAGTCTGCCCATGAGCTGTGAAGGGACAGGAAGACCCTCCTCCTCGGGGTGGGGGTGATGCCAGAATTTAGGGAAGATTTCTACGGATTCCGGCCCCCTCATCTTCCCCTCTCCACTTCTGATGCCCACCACCAGTGCCACCAATCTCCTCCCCTGAGAGCACAGAGGCTGAGCTTGAATCGTCCACCCCGGTAGCCTGCCGCCTGCGCATGATTCTCCAATTGCCAACTGACGAGAAGTACAGGGGCTCCCGTATATTGATGCTACTGGAAAGGTGGCAGTGGGGACCATCCAGCCTGATTTTTATGTCCCCTTTCTCCACTACGGGACCTGTTGAACTGGAAAACCCACTATGGCCCTCATATACTTGAAAAAGGCCCAAGAACTGAACAGAATCCCTTAATGGACCCAGTATTATGCAAAACACACCAGCCTACCTGGTCGGTAACACTAAACAATTGGCTTTCCACCTTATTCAATACAGAAGAACGGGCGCGCATTGTAACGGGCCCCCTCAAGTGGCTGGAGGACACATCCTGCCCGTGAGGGAGTTATAAATCCACGGCAGCAGGCAGAGGGCAATAATTTCCCGAATGAAGACCCCGCGCTGGGACCCCCTCACCAAAATCCCTGTTGAAGCAGTGGCTCTCACGCCGTTTCCTTTCGGACTGTTGCGCTCCTTGAGGGCCTTAAGAAAGGGGGGCACCGAGCTATGAACATTCAGTAAAATCGCAGAAGTTCTCCAGCTTCTTCCCTGAATGAAAGTCCGGCGGTATTTTTATGAGCGTCTGACTGAAGCATAACCGATTATACACCCCCTACGATCCAGCCGGCCCCTGAAGAATCTTCAGATGGTGGAATTAATGCCTTTTGTTGGCAACAAAGCAGCACAAGGTGGATATACGGCGGAAGCTGTCAGCAAACTGGAAGGGTTTTTGGCGGGCATGAATAACAACACCATTGATGGAAGTGGCACAAAAAAGTATATGTAAATTCGTGACCAGCGAGCAGAATCGAGAGTTCAGAGCGTCGGTATGAAGAAAAAGGCAGACTTTTCCTAGCAGCCGCCCTAGGCCGAGCGACCACCAGTTCCAGCCTGGGGGCCAGAGGAGAAAATAGGGGACGAGGACGAGGCGCCCGGAATATGGGGGGCCGAGGTTTTCCCCTAGGCCCCACCTCAATTTGCCTACTGCAAAGAGGAGGGACATTGGAAGAATGACTGTCCAAATCGTACCACAAGGCGAGGGAGATATCCATCCACGAGGGGTGTAAGAGCACCCCGTACGAACTACACGGGAGCAAGATTCAGCATGATGCTTTTCTTTTTCCCGCCTCCACCGGTTTCCAGCTTTCGAATGGCCTTGCAGCTATGGAACATTATGACATCGGATGGCTACTAGGCCGGACGCGGGCCTCCCAAGTTTCTGTTTGGGTCCCCAGGAGCCTATGGTCAACATGAATTTAGGGGACTGGAAAATGCAATTCATGGTCGATACCGGAGCAACACCACTCAGTGGTCACCCATACCCGTAGCCCCCGATCGGCTGGGTGTCCTCCCAGTCAGTAACTGTTGTGGGAGCTACGGGGGGAGAGGGCCCAGAGACTTTTCCCTGCAAAAACCGCAAAGTGCCAGTTGGGGGGACGGACCATCCACTCACCAGTTCCTGTATATACCTGAATGTCCCCCCAACCCTTGGCTGGGTCGGGATGTTCTGGAAAAAACTCCAGGCCCCAATCTCATTCGGGTTCTGACGGCCAGGCTGAGCTCGAAATACCCAGCCTGGACCCAATAGTTTTTGGTACTGTCCCGTCCCCCGAGAAGAAGAATGGCGGTTATATGGAGAACATGCCCAAATCTGATGTTGGCTTAACCCTGGGATACGGTTGGGAATCAGTGCCCCCTGGAGTATGGGGCTGAAAGAAAACCCCCCTGGAATGAGCAATCAACATCCCTCCCTTAATGCATTGAAATCGAAGCCGGGAGTTCCCCGGTACATGTGTGACAATGCCTGCTGCCGCGGGCAGCTGAGGGAGGAAGCAGGTGCCTGGATCCCAGTGCCAACCAACCTGCAAGCAAGTACGTGCCTTTCTCGGGGCCCGCTGGGTACTGTCGTATCTGGATTCCCAACTATCGCAAAGATCGCAAAGCCCCTCTATGAGTCTACAAAGGGCCCCCAGAGGAAGAGCCCCCTTGAATGGGGTCCGTGGACCAACAGGAGGCCTTTCGAACATTTTTGAAAAGGGCATTACTGTCATCACCAGCCCTAGGCCTTCCGGATGGTCCACCAAGACCTTTCACCCTCTATGTGCACGAAGCAAGAAGGAACAGCTTTGGGGGGTCTTGACCCAACAACTGGGGTCTGGGCCAGGCGACCAGTCCGCCTACCTGTCGTAAAACTGCTGGTTCAGTGGCCAAGGGATGGCCCACCCCCCCCCCCCCCGTTGCCTGAGGAGAAATAGCAAGCAACAGCCTTGTTTGGTGGAAAGAGTCTGATAAATTGTCCATGGGGCCAAGGCCTTGCTAGTCAACCGTCCCACCATTCAGTCTCAAACATTGCTAGAAGCAAAAAGGAAGTGCACGTGGTTTCACCCAGCTCCCGGATGTTTGAGTAATTCACCAAGAGCATGTTATAAGGGAAATCCCAGAGTGTCAAATAACTACCAGCCAAGCCGCTTAAACCCTGCTATACATTCCTGCCTGTTGGCCCGGGACCAACCTTGATCAAGGACTGCCTGTCTTCTCCATTCCCCTCCCTGATCTGACAGATGTTCCGTTAAGCAATCCGGATGAGACCTACTACGTACGGAATGGAAAGCAGTCTGGTAATTGGAGTGGCCGAACAGAGGTGTGCGGGGTACGCGGTGGTGGACAAACGGAAGAGGATCGTCGAAGTTCTCAGCCTATACCCCTGAAAAGAATCCGCACAGAAGGTCAGAACTCATTGCCCTTACCCGTTTGGCCTTAACCCTTGGGACTAACCATCGTGTGGAAGTATAGTACACAGACTCCCGGTATGGCCTTTGCCACTCTCCATGCCCACGGGGCCCTGTACAAGGAAAGAGGGTTAGTCACTGCAAGCTGGCTCTGAGATAAAGAACGGCCCCCAGATTTTGGGCCCTGTCCCAATACACCCCTCTGCGGCCTTGCCTCCAGTAGAACTGCCCTCCTAACCAACCCCTACCCACCGCCTCTAGCGGTTGAGGTCTCACTTAAAAAGGTGGGGAGTGAGGCAGCCATGAGGCTCTTACACAAGTGATCAGCCTGACCCCTTCCCCCAAGCCATGAGGCCTCTTACATAAAAGCAATCAGCCTGCCTAAGAGAAGGCATTAAAAAAAAAATTTTTTTTTTTTTCAGTAGACACCCTTCCCCCACTCCAGGGCTGAGCACAATATCCCCTAGCCCAGAAATCAACAGACCAGAGGCAACAAACGGTTTGGAAGGTCACCCAAGGTACCTTCCCCAGGGGCTGCTGATTGGTGGATAGGA